>JANRMT010062834.1:23099811-23130418 GCA_026402145.1 Polypterus bichir lapradei | reverse complement strand
CTATCTATCTATCTATCTATCTATCTATCTATCTATCTATCTATCTACATGAACCAGTCCAACACGGGACACCAGTTCGTCATTGGGTAGAATCACAGTTTTACAGTTCTAAGCAGTATGGTGTGTCATTCTATCTATTTCACTTATTTCCTTCCCTATCTGCTGTAGAACCTTGAACCTTATGACATGAGTAACATAGTTTAATATAAAATTAGCCTAGAATGCAATTCTTCAAGGTGGAACTAGTAACTTCCCTGCAGTTCTCTGGCAGCACAGGGTCTCATAGCCTTCTCTGGTAGCACAGGGTCTCATCGCATTATTCCAGTATTTTTCCAGCTTTGCACGCTTTCACTCATTTAACTGTTTTGAATTTGTGCCAGAAAACTCTGTGTACATCCTGTAAAAAATGAGACCAAGGGTTTACCTTGTAATCAGTGCACCACCCCCTGGATTTGTACATATGAGAAGCACTGTAATTGCTAAGCGTGCCTTTGCACCGTGAAAGAGTAATGTGCAATAATAATAGACTAGCAAAAGTTTTAAGATGGTTTAATTGTTGCTACACTTTCGAAATGTGTTTCAGCTATTAAACACAGCTAATTGGTCTGTAAATAAATTTAGAAGTTTATATAAATAACCAGCTAGGATAATAATTATCAAACTGTTAGTCCACGCTGGGTAGTGTACTAGCTTTATTATACCTGGATGTAAGCCAAGTTTCAATTACCACCATTGTAGGCAGACGTTCAGATCTAAATAGCAAACAGACAAAATGTTTATCAGCTGGAAACATTCATAATTAGCTTGTAATGAATTCAGCTTTTACCATTATATCAGTGCTGAAATGTAAAAGACTAACATGTACTTTTAAACCTGAAGAAGACATAAGTCTTGCTTCTACACTAAAACAGAAGGACCCACTGGATAGTCCTTAGTGGGAGCAACTTGAGTTGCACTCCGATTTTTTTGCACCACTTATTATTGTTAGCACTGCTGGCCCATGTGTCGGTGGCACATGAATCTTGACAAACTGGACCCTTATTTTAAATCTGTGAATAGTTAAATGTGAGCTGTTAAATGTAGTACTGTGTTGAGAGGTTTTTGGCTCTGATTGTTGGTGATACCTTAATGAGCACCAGTGTATGAGCCAAAACATTCCAATATTAAAATTGTACTAAAAACAATCACCTATCCATCTATTCATCCATCCCATCTTCTGAATTTTCCTAATCAACTTTAGGGTGACAGTGGCAAGAGCCTGTGCTAGTAGCCTTGGGCACAACACAGAAACCAACCATGGATGGATGCCAAGCCATTGTAGGAGACATTTACTGACATACCCACACATGCTCAGATAAGTCTCATTTGTAGTTAGCAAAAAGAGTTACGTCTTTGAAATGTGAGAGGAAAGGTGAGTGCCAGAAGGAAAACCCACATAAACGTGAAATAATACTTAACACTAACAATGACCAGGCTAAGATTCAAACTCGGCACCAATGATCTGTTAATATTGCTTAATGAAGCATGAATACTGTTGTAAGAAAATATTTTTTACCAAACTTTATATGCTGATAGTCGTAACTGTTATTGGTGTGACATCTGACATATCAATTGAAATATGTGACTGAGAATACCACGGTATGGTGGCTATTTGCACTTTAAACGTTTGTTCAATTTATACAGAGGTCTAAGTGTCTCTATTATGTACTGTTTTTGCAAATTTAATTTAAGATTGTGGCCATATAAAATATTCAGCCATATACAACATAACCAAGTGATGCATGTGATCAGATGGGTTTTCTGAAGGTATTCCAGTTTCCTTATACATCAGACATGACTACATTTGCTCAGTGTGAGTGAGTGTGGTCTTCTGATGTAATTGTGTTGATTTCTGTCTTGTACCTAATGCAGTTTGGATTGGCTCTCCCAGTTCTGTATTGTAATAAGCAGATCTGAAAAAGAGCAGAATGAATTATACTTTTAGTGTAGCAAACACGAGCAAAAAATTAAGTTGTAATTAATCGATATGCCCATTAGGTAAGTTGCTATATTAAAACATCTCAAGCAGCCGCCTGTCCAAGCCATAGCGTTTAAAGATTTCTGTCACAACAAATCATCCAGTGATTAACTAATTCCTGTGAGGTGCCTTAGTGGGTAACACATGAAACTGTAAACCACAACTGTGCCTTCTTTACCCCCAGCATTGACTGACTGTGTGACACTTAGAATGTCATTTGTACCTTGCTTTAGATAAAAGAATGAGCTAATAAAAGGTGTAACAAAGTTGCTTTTTAATTAGTCAAACTATTGTTTGTGCATCAGAGTGCACAGTTGCTTTTCTGTAATCTTCGCTGTTTTCCAATATGCAGACTATAATGGAAATGGATGGATTCTACGGAATGTTGGAAACATTTCTTTTGATGAGATCATTGCATCACGCAGTTTCTGCATATTTGTTAGCTGCACATTCATGCTGTGAATCTCTTGTTCTACTACATTCAGATCTGGTGACTGGAAAAACCTCTGAGCTCACCATTTTGAGATGACTATTGCTTTCTGACATGGTGCATTATCATGCTAGAAGTAGCCTTTAGAAGATAGGTAAATTGTGGCCATGAAGGGATATCCATGATTAGTAACGATACTAACACAGGCTAGTATTCAAGCAATGATTGATTGGTGTTAATGAGCCCAAGGTGTGTCAAGAAAACATCCCCTACACCATGACACCCCAATTACCAGCCTGGACTGTAGACTCAAGATGGGATGGATGCATGGATTCATGTTGTTGGCACCAAAGTCTGACCCTACCATCTATGTGTCTCGGTAAAAATCAGACCAGGCAAAGTTTTTTGTAGTTTTGGTGGGCTTGTGCCCACTTCAGCCTCAGCTTTCTGTTCCTGGCTGACAGGAGTGAACCCCGACATGGGTTTCTGTCGTAGCTTGTAATCCTTAATACTCGACGTATTGTGCCTTCTATTCAGTGCAGTTGCACGGAGTGTTTTTCTGAGTTACAGAAGCCTTTCCATCAGCTTGAACTAGACTGGCCATTCTCCTCTGATTTCACTCATCAACAAGGTGTTTCTGTCCAATGGATGTTTTTAGTTTTTTACACCATTCAACAAAATCCTAAAAACTGTTTGAGTGAGAAAATCTCAGGAGATCAGCAGTTATAGATACTCAAACCAGCCCACCTGGCACCAACAATTATGCCACAGTTGAAATCACTGAGGTTCCATTTTTTTCCCCATTCTGTTGTTAAATTAAATGGAGCTCTTGACCTCTGTCAAGATGGCTTTATGCACTGCACTGCTGCCACTTGATTGGCTAATGAGATAAAGGCATGGATAAGCAGGTGTTCCTAATAATCTGCCCAGTGAGGCATGTATGTATATAGTATAGACACACATACTGTTATATTTACAGGATATTGGCATTTTATGTTTCTTTATAGCTTCTAATACTTCAAGGATGGTTTCCTCGAACAATCTACAGGTAATCTTTCATTTAAAGAACATTTTGTCTTCTGATTAAAGTAATACTTACTCTTTAACGTAGTGTTCCATAATGTCTGACAGCTTAAGGCCGTTAACTGGAAAATAAAGAAGCAAAATTATACATGCTGTAGTAGTAGTAGGACTGAGCCCTTAATGTATTCTTTTTCATGCAGAACAGAACAGAGGAGGTAAAACGTAGACAAAAATTTTGACTTTCGAGTACAAAATTATCTACCAGGATTTGTAATCACACATAAAGTAAATTAAAGTACAAATAAACAATGAAATACAAAAACCTGCTTCCACCTACACCTACCTACCTTAGTGGGTTTTAAACCCCTACCTTTCAGATGGGGTTACGCTCACATTACGTCCCATCTCTCCACCCCCCCATTCATATGAAGGTACATCTTTCTCAGACATTGGCCTCAGTAACTCCCAATAACTGAACATTTGCCCCTTTAAGGATGCACTCCATGGTCTTTCTAGGCTCACTCTAGTGTCTTTAACTTACCCTTAATTTAAGGAGAGTCTCAAGGTTCTCAGGTAGCATTTAAGTTGCATGCCCCTGTCCTTTTGGAGCATTACATACCTCCTTAAAGGTGGCTTCCTTCACTCTTTCATTTTGATTCTCCTGCCTAATATCGTTCTGGGGTATGCAATATATCTATAAGTTGTTACCACCCGGACCCATCTGCCAGTGTGGGTCTCTCTCTGTTTCTTTTGTCTGATTATTGGACTGCACCCCACTCACTGCTACCTTAGTGACTCCCCTCTCCCTGGATATCTCTTGCCATCCATACACCTCCTCGAAGTTGTAGAAACATTCATATACTGTAAATCTTCTGCCTATTTTTTATTTAAATTTGATATCGAAATATTTAAGGCTTCTATGCTGTTCCAACCTATGATGGGGTGTTTTCTGGCACAGAAAGGGTGTTTTTTTTTAATTTCATGTTTCACTTTTAGGAAAACAGATGTTCTTGTCTCCATGACATTTTAGACCTCTTCAGCCTACATGTCTGGCTGCACTGTCTGTCAATGCTGGAGATTTATTGCCTTATCTATCTTCTTTCATTTCTTTTCCTATCAATTAAAAGTTATGACTCAAAATGATTTGACATCTACATAAGCTCAGGGCAGGCGCATCCCACAACACAGCTGGCTTCTAATATATAAATTCTCCCACTTCATTAAGATACAGCACCTCAGCTTAATTAATTTCCTTACTTAAAGCATTGAGACATTACTGGGGATTAACACGGACTCAGAGGGACACCACTGGTACATTGATGCCTAGGGATGGGATAGTCAAATTAAAATAAGATGCACAGAATTCCATATAGGATTGGGTTAAAATGGCAGATATCACTGACTTTATAGTCCAACAAAGGAGTTTTTAAACATAAATGAAAGGGCATTGAATGTAGGGTATAAATTAATTATTATAGGAAGTATGGTGGAAGGGTGCTTTGTACAGTTGCCACACAGCTCCAGTGTCCTGGCTTCAGATCACAATTCCATCACTGTCTAAGTCACATTTCACGTTCTTCACTTGACTGTGTTGGTTTTTCTCTGGTTTTCTTTCCATGTTACAAAGACATCCTTATTAAGCTAACTGGTGACTCGTTCTTATACAAATATATGTGAGTGTGCCCAGTGATGGACTGGCACCCCATTCAAAATATGTTCATGAAATGTGATTTACGAGATGAAAAAGTTATCTGTGACTGCTGACACCAAACTCAAGATCAAACTAGCAATCTAAGCTACTCTGGAGAATTTATATCTACTTTCAAGACCAAAAAAATATGCACATATATAATATGCTTTTAACAGTTATAGGAATAGGATATTCTTCATAAATGCTGCCTTCACAAATATTCCCAGTGAAAAATAAATATCCTGAAAATTATAAACAGCATTGATTGTTCTTCAAAAAGTAAGGCAATAAATCTTTTGAACTTCTGTTGACCTTTGCTTAACTTAGAAACCTCTTACACTCTTCTACTATTATACCTGACCCAGGGATCTTGTGACCAGAAAGGACCAGTCTCCTGACTCCCAACTTACCTCGTGCCGTTTGTGTGTGTCGCTATCCTTTACAGAAATTCATGCCTGGCATTTATTTTTCAAATCTCCGAATAGTTAAGGAGCTAAGTAATTTTTTTGTCCATTTAGGCTACCATGTACAGTTCCTATGATCACCACAGTTGTTTCTGACCCATTGCTTGGACCACATTGCCTGTTTATTGGTCGCAACCTCAGAGGTCTAAGCCATTGGTACTTGGTGCGATGGGTTAAAGGGTCAACTGTAGGAATACTTCCTTCTCTGATCTGCAGATTCAAAACCTTAATAAAACATTTTGCTAAACTCTTTGTTTTTGTATTTTTGGTACTGAGCTCTTGCTTCATCTTCTGACTCAAATTTGCCTTTTGCTCTGGCTTAGTTATAGTTTTTCTGGTTTTGACTCTTTTCAATCAAGCATCTCTTGGTTTCTCGCTAAAACTGCTCATGCCATTTCACTGACAGTGCAGATTTATGGTTTGAGCTCATGTTTAGTGGCTTTGCTTTCTTTTCTGACAAAGGAATGTTTTTCTGTATTTTGGTACTTGTTTTGCTTTTTGATGCCTTCCGCCCAAAAGTGCCACAAAATGCAGGGGAGTACCTTCTCTGACCTGTCCAGAAAAGGTTCACCTCATTCCAGCTTGCACCACACACAACCTGTAGGCTTCAGACTGGCCACGCCAAACACTAGGAAACATATCTTTAGAGTTCAAGAGGGAAAAACAGGAAAACACCATCTTAAGGAGACAATTCAAGGGCAGAATTTTTATCATTGAGAATATTTATTTGTAAAAAGAATATATTGCCTAAAAAACAATTCAAAGCAGAAAATTCCCAATACGCAAAACAGATACATAAGTCCACAAAGCAGAACACTCAGAAAAGTCCAATGGAAAACAATACTCTTAATCTTAAACTCCCTCACAAACTCAATGCACTGCTAGCTGGGTCTTTCCCTCTGACCTCCACATAAAGACATAATGAGGACCCTGAAATGTAACGTCTGAGTGGCCCTGACTCCTCTGGCTCCGTCCACAAAACACCTGAAACGGAAGCTTATTTAAACAGAGAGTATATAAATGTTAAATCATAAACCACCTTAACAGAAATTACATAAATATACAGCACAAAATAGTTTAAAAATAATAAAAATAATAATAATACACATAAACTCAGATTGACATGTAGCACAAGTAAAAACTGAACTTAAACAAAGCATTATACATGACTCTGTGCTTTCATACAGTACTACAGCACTAAAAAAGCCTCTTGTGTGTTTCTCCTGCAAGTCCTGTCAAGTGATGTTGTCAGGAGGATGGATGGCCAAAGGTGATCAAGTGCATGTGAAAGAAGGGACCAATGCTGTTACTTGTTTGTAAACCCTTCCTTTTGTAATTTAAAAAAATTGAACTTCCCTGTAGATATGGAATGCATCCATCCATTTGTCCATTTTCAAACCAATTCATTACTATTTGGGGGTCTAGAAGTAAACATCAGGAGCTAAACCTGAGAAAGGTGACATTGAGCTAAAATTGCTACATTTATTGTAATAGATTTGTTTGCTGAATATTGATTTAAAAAAAGCATAAACATGTTAATACTATTACCAAAAATGAGGAAGAAATTTGTATGTATATATATATATATATATGTATGGCATCAAGTGTTGTGTGTTCACGGGACAATTAATCTTAGTT
Organism: Polypterus bichir lapradei; assembly: GCA_026402145.1. Classification (NCBI taxonomy): domain Eukaryota; kingdom Metazoa; phylum Chordata; class Cladistia; order Polypteriformes; family Polypteridae; genus Polypterus; species Polypterus bichir. The sequence goes on along the minus strand of JANRMT010062834.1, from coordinate 23,123,156 downwards.
TATACCCATTGAAGCATGGTTACATTTTTTTAAATAACCCAGAAATGTAAAGCAGCAAAATGACTACTTGCAAGGCTGGTCAAAGTTTAGGAAGTCTGGCAGCCAAAACTTCAACAAAAAATTAATTTTTTATAGCAGCCAGCTGGCTTCTCAAAGCCCTCTGTACATATGAGCACAAGACGACGATGTGCACACTCGGTGCTTTAAGTTCTTTTGTTCTCTGCCTCGCCAAGTTCTGCAGTGGTATGACAGCTAAACACATTGATTAGTAACTCATGTTAAAATATGCCTGCTAGAATAATACTTAACTTAGTTTTGCCATGCTGTTCAGCCATATGTTTAGTTCTGCATTCCCACGTGTGTGCAAAGAGAAGGTCGAATAAATGTCGTCTTTTGCAGTAGTTATGTAAGCTTTTTAAAAAAAAATGTCAATAAATTATAAAATCTGCCTTTAAAAAATGTATTCTTATTGTAATGCTGTCCTCTTAATCCATCAGCATTTATTATTTTGTCATTCCATTAGACTGCATGTCAGTGCTTCAGAATTCAAACTGTGAATGGTCCTCCATAAATATACAATAACTGATTGTTTAATAGTACGAGTGGCACACTGGGTAATTCAGCAACCACAGCGTTATCTTGCATAATGCTGATTTTTTTTTGTTTGATTGTCCATCCATCCATCCATTGTCCAACCCGCTATATCCTAACTACAGGGTCACAGGGGACTGCTGGAGCCAGTCCCAGCCAACACAGGGCACAAGGCAGGAAACAAACCCTGGGCAAGGCGCCAGCCCACCGCAGGGCTGTTTGATTGTTTGTTTGTATTTTTATGTAGCAGACGGTTTATTTATGGTGGCTTACAAAAACTGGAATTAATGCAAGTCTTTGGCCAGAAAGTGCAAACTATAATTGTAATTGATAACTGCAATGCCAAATGCTCCTGGTTTTGGGTTAATTTGCTGTGAAAAAGTGACATCATTCTTGCTCTCCATTTAACTTTTATATCTTTATGACTGCCACATCCACAAGTTAATTTTGAGCCATTTATTGATTCTTGTCAGCTTGTCCTCCTGTCTAATCCTTGATCATGCTTTATGTCTCAAAGAACGCAGACCAAAATAACTAAGAGGACCTGCCCCCCTAGGGAGACCATTGAAAAATATATGGTATTTAAAGTTAACGAAGGACATCTCTATTCACCTTACATCAGTGCTGCTTTTTCTTTTTTTAATTAATGATTGTCAGGAAAAGGAATAATGTTACAGATGATAAAGTAAACTGTAGAAATCCTGCTATTAAAAATATCTCCTTTCACAGAGTACTGGAAAGAGCAGGTCAGACCATACGTGACAGTTGGCTCAACTTATTTTTTATATGGTACAGTTTCTTGACCTTTGAAGTTGGCCTATCTTAGACAAGTGTAAATCTTACATCCAGACTGGCACTGCATATGTGACCCTTTCTGTATGCTTGCACTTGGAGACTGATCTTCATCTCATCACTACGTCATCTCCCTGCATCATCAAGGAGACTGTACCATACTAGACACAGAAGCAACATTGTTTTAGAACTGGGCACATCTTTTTGTCACCTGACTTGCAGTGTTATTGTCACCAAAGGGAGTTGCATATACCGTAGATTTGAAAATGTTGTTAATGAATGGAGTCATGCAGAATAGTACAAATGAAGAGCACACAACTTGATATGCCTTACTTAGTCTTATGATTTGGCCTTTTGAAAAGAAAATTATCTTTGTCCTTGGCTAATTATGGTCCCATTTAATTGAACAGTGTGATCTCTCCTTTCTAAGCAGATGTAAAGTCGTTCTTTTTGATAAAACTACAGTAAATTACAGGAAGTGCACTTAAGTGACATCATTCAAAAAGCATATTTGTGACCATGAGATTAGTCACATTGCAGAGAGAAAGAGATTGAGATGTTCACCACACACGTCTTGAGTGCACAGCAGGTCATGTTAGCAAGGTGTGAAAGTGTGAGAAAATGTCCTTTTTTCTTATTCATTTTCTTCATTCTTCATTTTGACTGTATATTCAGCCATTGAATTTTATGGTTTTAATCTTTAAAATGTTAGAAAATATTCTATAAAAGTTGTGCATCAATGTTTCTGCCTTTTGATATTCAATCCTTTTTAGAGTTTATATTTGAAGTTTATCTTTTATTTTTGCCTTCCAAAGAGGTTGTTTAGTGTTTAGTATCTTTTTTCTTTCTTAATTCCTAATTTTTTAGTTTATAGCATTTGGGTTTATGGCCAGCTAATAAGCAATTGTGATGTATTTTGTTTTTATTTTGTTTTATAATGTTATTTATTTGTATATTGTCATTTATGTTCTGTTCAGGATTTATGTTTATTTATGTTCCCTGGAGAGGTGGAGATATGCTTTAGAGAGGAGAGGAATGAAGGTCAGTAGGAACAAGACAGAATACATGTGTGTAAATGAGAGGGAGGTCAGTGGAATGGTGAGGATGCAGGGAGTAGAGTTGGCGAAGGTGGATGAGTTTAAATACTTGGGATCAACAGTACAGAGTAATGGGGACTGTGGAAGAGAGGTGAAAAAGAGAGTGCAGGCAGGGTGGAATGGGTGGAGAAGAGTGTCAGGAGTAATTTGTGACAGACTGGCATCAGCAAGAGTGAAAGGGAAGGTCTACAGGACGGTAGTGAGACCAGCTATGTTATATGGGTTGGAGATGGTGGCACTGACCAGAAATCAGGAGACAGAGCTGGAGGTGGCACACTTAAAGATTCTAAGATTTGCATTGGGTTTGACGAGGATGGACAGGATTAGAAATGAGAACATTAGAGGGTCGGCTCAAGTTGGGTGGTTGGGAGACAAAGTCAGAGAGGCGTGATTGCATTGGTTTGGTCATGTGCAGAGGAGAGATGCTGGGTATATTGGGAAAAGCATGTTAAGGATGGAGCTGCCAGGTAAGAGGAAAAGAGGAAGGCCTAAGAGGAGGTTTATGGATGTGGTGAGAGAGGACATGCAGGTGATGGGTGTAACAGAACAAGATGCAGAGGACAGAAAGATATGGAAGAAGATGATCCACTGTGGCAACCCCTTATGGGAGCAGTCGAAAGAAGAAGAAGAATGTTCTGTTGGGGTTACATTTTTTTAGTTTTTACCTATGAGGGGTTCTTAAGTAAGTTATTATACTATAGCTGCAACCAAAGACAAAGCACAAATACAAGCCCCTGTTCTTTATAGCAGCATGACTAGTTCCCTGGCACTCTATCTAAAGTCCTGAGTCAGACCAAGGTAATGTTTTTATGTCATTAACTAATAGTAATTGAACTGTTGGCATTACATGCAGCCATACTACATGCATTTCAGAACAGGCAATCCACCTGAAGCTAAGTATGTGCGGCCCAGCCAGCACTTGGAAAGGAGACCATCTAGAAAAAGCTTTGGTTGCTGCTGAAAAGGGGTGTTGGAGAGGCCAAGCAAAGTGTGCTTTCCCTGTGGTCTATCTATCTGGTCTGCATGTGAATCCCAGTACCCCAGTGCATGACGGGGACACTGTAATGTAAAAATGGTGCCATCGTTAGGATGAGACATAAAATGACTTCCTGTCTCTCTGTGATCTGAGATCCCTGGGCATCTTTCATCTGGTGTATCCTAATGTCCAGGCTGAATAGCTCTGTATGGCCTAGTCGTTCTGATTTGCTAATCATCCCCTTTTCTAATTGACTGTCTCTCACACCCCTTAACAACCTAAACGTAATGTGTGGTGACTGTACCGGCACAAAATAGCCGCTGTCACATCATCCAGGTGGAGGCTGTTGGAGGCTGAAGTGGCTTCCCAATCTCTATGCAAAATGCTTGGGGCAGTGAGGAATGTGCTGTATAGATGTAAGGAATTGTTGTTATTGTTATTATTAATATTATTCCATGGTCACAATTAAGACTGCTACTTCTACAGGTGGCCATCTGTCCACACTGCACTTCTCTGGTCACTGTTACATAATTAAAGTAGTTTGTCCATTGGTTACATTAACTTACTGGTCTCTCACTTATTTCTGAATGTTTACACTTTAGACAAGTGTTCCTCCAAGAATGAATCTTTTTAAGGATTCATTTTACTGTTACCTAACCTGCATTGTTTATAGTGATAATTGAGAAAAACGTTTAATCTCATGTTTTCACGGAGAATTTGTTATTCTTAGGTAGATGAAGAATAATCAGAAAAGACCAGGAGCAGGATGAAATTGAAATCAAAATATAATGTAATAGCAAGGGTTATCATAAAGAGAGTGACATGCAAAAGCTTCTGTCCGTGCAGGTAACACAAACTGACTACCACCAGCAAAGTTTTTTCTTTCTTTGTTAGAATCCAGAACCTTGGACAACCAGTAAGACTGTGACAATCACCTTCATAACCCTCAAGATGGTGATGTTAAGTGCCATGACTTCTGGTTATCCTCGTAGCAATAACTATGAGCAAATGCTGCCAATAAACAGCAGTATCTGTATGAAATTAAAATGGTAGTATGCCAGTGACTTAATTTTAAATACTTATAAGCTCTTATCATAAATCAACAACTAAAAAAAAGAAAATTAAAAAAAAGCTCCAAACCAACAAAACTGAGATTCATAATACAGTGGGATTCACAACTGAGTAACAGCAAACAATATCAAAACATTCATGAAAATCTCACATACTCGCGTCACATAATCCAAATGTCAGGTATCTAGTCAACGTATACTCACAACCTCCCAGGCACTTTCTATTTTAGATAAAGTACTGCTAAATGAACCAAATCCACTACTTTTCTGGATGTGTGTTTTCCTAGTTGGCTGTCTATTTACTGTAAATAGGGTCAGTGGGACTAGCTTCACAATTCTAACCCTCATACTTTCCTTAGTTTTACAGCTCTCTGTTATGATTGCATTTTGTTTCTAAATTTTATCCTGTTTTCTAGAGAGATTTTTGCATTTAAAATGAAAGTTATTATGATTTATGAAATTGCTGCATTCATCCCCAGTGTTGTGTTTTTCGATTTGTTTTTGCTTAAAATCTTTTGCTTCTTTTCTTGATAACATCTTGGTTTTTGTGGGTGCCTCCAAGTTACTAAGGGATTAGTATGGTGACGTACGATTTGTGAAAACATTGTTGCAATGTCATCAAAGGATTATCACAGGTTGGACAATGAAAAGTAAATCTAGCTGATGCATTTTGTTTTTGTTTTGTCTGGTATAAAGACTTTCATTTGATCTTCTACTACGATTTAGGGTTTTGGTTTTGACTTGGTGAAAATTTCGAATTAAATGCACGGTTACTAACTCTTCTTGGTATTAGACACATGTATGTATATTCTTCTGTTTCCTTCTGTTGCTGTCTATGCAGAGACTGTGAATTCCCTGTTTGCTTATGTGGAGTTTTTACCCCACAAATAATCGTTCATTTTAGGTTGACTGGCTACTCTATATTAGCCCATTTTGAGAAGTCTCTTTTATGACTTGTACTTGATACTGCTGGCTCTCTGCATGACCCTATGAATATATTAAGCCGGTTCTTTAAGTGAATGTTTGCTGTTTTGTCCACAGTCTATTTGGCACATACAGTATATGAGCCAATGCTTAAGCAACGCAGTTAGTCTCATCACGTTGGCAGAAAACCTCTAAGCACACTCATTCCAAGGTGTTCAAAGAATAAGCAAAATCGGGCAAATGGGTAAAGGTGAAACTTTGGCTCAAGTTAATAATATGATTGTGCTGCAATGTGGAACATTGTATTTATGTACCATATCTGTCGCTCTGAATGTCCATCAGTGGGAACCATTCTTCCAGACTATTTTGCAACTTTTTTTTAACTTGTATTACTACATTTTAACTTCTTGATGTTCATGTAATGAACAGAGTGACATTTTAGTCTATTAGCATAATCATACATAATTACCTTGCCGCAAAAAAGAGGATGAGTCAGTAGGCTAAAGGGGTGCTTCCTGTCAGTAAATTGCCTTTTGTCGTCTTCAAATTTCCATTAGCATCAGCCAACTGTCTGCCAGCAATTTTCTCAGTAAAAGCCTCTCGATTCTCACGTCTGCTTTTCTGACCTGACAGCTGTCTGTCAAAATAAAAAGAAAAGAGTGAGAACAAAAGCAAGTGTTCATGGCATTTTGGGAAATTGTTGTAAACAACTGATTAACTGTGAATCCCTTTGTGAGAGGATGTGACATGAGGTAAATACAGTTAATAAATGTCCATTCAGTTATTTATTAGGTGCTGGGGCAAAGAAATGACCAACACTGAATGGGGTACCAGCCCATTGCATGGCACACACCAAGACATGAATGAATGGGTTTTTAGGATTATTTTTTACTCCCTTATTAAAGTAAGTAGAATTATTTTATTGACTGCTGTTTACATATATAGTATTTTGCTAATCCGAAAATACAATTTTGAAAATATGAACATTTATGGGGTTCAGGTGGTGCACAGCAATTCAGGCCAGACAGAAAGCACATGGAGGCTTTACAGTGCCTACAGAACAAGCTCCACAAAAATGGAGAAGACAATATCTAAGCCATCAGTTCCTCCATCCTGAACATAAACCATAACTCTAGCATAGGTTTATTAAAGGAGGAGCCATTCAATTGACATTTATCCACTGTACAATAATTTTTGGAGTGGCACTGCCAGTTAATACATCAGAATATGGACATTGCTGCAAGGCCGCGTGTTCAGTAGTTCAGATAAGAACATTTTTCAAACTCTTTTTTCAAATAGTGGGTACATTTTTGAGATTTTTAAAAGTGCATTCTTTTGAATGTTAGAAGTTAGCTGTTTGGTAATATCAAGTCTGCATTTATAATCCAATAAACTAAACTAACAGGATTTATTTATCTGTGGTGACAAGGCTTTCAATAAAGGACAGATTTACCTGAAGTGTTAAGATATTCAATAAGGATTAGCTGATAATCAGGCACCGTTTTCTACAGCGTTAGATAACTATATGGAGCAGCTTTCATTGCCAGGGTTGTCATGGAAATAGGTTGTTAGCCGGATTCTTTTCATGGCTAACATTGAGATGGCACTCATCAGGCAGTTTTTCTCCTTCTGTCAGTAAACGCACACTTCTTTCTTTGAGGCTGTCCAAAAGCAGGTGCATTTTGTATTTTTCTGCAATCAGAGTTGAAGGCTAAAAATTTTGCGTCAGCTTACAGAATTCTTTCAAAATTCCACATCTCGTAAAGTATGAAGTTTGCAAAGAAAATTGTCAACATGTACTTGCTAAGCCTTTTATTTTCTTTTTAAGCATATTTTATACCCCTGAATTGATGTACAAGGGGTACAGTACAGTACTGACCAGTATACACTCGGTGGCTTTATTATTAGGTATTATTGGGTAGAACACCCCTTTGCCTCCAAAACAGCTTGAATTCTACAAGGAAAATATTCATTAAAATATTGGAAACAATCCTTACAGATTTTTTTCCACACTGACTCAATAGCATCACATAGTTATTGTAGATTATTAGACAGTGTCATCTTATCAGAAATGTGCTATACTGGATTCAGATTTGGGAATTGTTGGTTAAACTAAAGCCATTGTCACTTTATTTGAACCAGCTTGAGATAAAAAGTATTTTGTTGACATGATGCATTGTTCAGCTGGAAGTAAGACAGCATGGCACAAATTTCTCAAGCCCTCTGAATGCAATTAAGGGCCGAGGTGGGGTCAGAGTGTACACCATTAGCACTGGGTGCAAGATATGAAACAGCTCAGTATTGGACATTAGTCCTTCACAAGGCCCACTCACACACACTTACACTCTCACAGGAACCCAATGGACTGCACATCTTTGGTGTTGTGGGAATAAAACTGCCGCGCACAGACTGCTGGAAGTATCGATTTGAAAAGGGTGGGCCTCACAGAGTTTTAACAATGACTTCCTATGACTCCCATTTTAGGAACCATTGCATTGATTTTTTTCTCTTAATAGCCCACTTCCATCCATTGATTACGAAACCCACTTAATCCAGTTATCAGTCCATCTCCTGACACACTTATGTACTTCTGTTGGGCCAATCTGCACTCATCAATCAACTTAAGACACATGGATATTGGAGGTCAAGCGGGTACCCAGAGAAAATTATAAACAGAACATATGCATAAACCTGTCATAATGGGATCCTGAGATAAAACAAAGGACGCATAAACATGAAGTGTCCATTTTTGTAAGAGGATTCTTTTTTGTAATTCTGTGTATTTTGTTCTCATGGGACAAGTAAAGTTTAGAAAATGCCATTAGTCCAATCTATATTTAGAAGACAAAGTGGGGCCATGATTCAGGGATCAGTATGGAGTTTTCATATAATGTCCATGCATAACATGGGAGGAATGGTGTGTGGGGGGGTGTCTATATTCTTAAAGATGAGGGGCTGGATGCCTAAGATAATGGAATGGCAGGGTGGGGAGCTCTCAGAGATCAGGGGCTGAAGTCCTGGATACCACTCCATGATGCCACTGCTCAAACACATGCATTTTGATTTAATTAGCTATTCTGTACTGGCCTACTGTAAGTAAGTGTGGATGGGTGTTTACAAGCCTACCCAGCCACAAACTTGCATTCCATCCAGAGGTGCACCTGATATGGTAATGATACTCTAGATTTGATGCTGGATGAAGGCTTTTTAGCTACATTTATTTTCCCAGTATTGGCATGTGGGTGTACATGAGTATGACCTATTAAGGACCTGCATCCAAGGCTAACTCCTTTCTCGTGTCCTCTGTTATCAAGATTGGTTCCAGCTTCCAAATACCCTGTGAAAGTGAGCATAGCAAATAAGTGGATGCCCACTAAAGAAAAGAAAACCACTTAAAGCTCTCCCTATCTAGGCCAATATGTTTCTTGTATGGCCTTGGTTAATCTCCTAAAAATTTGGGTGGACAACAGATGAGTCTATATAAGTATACTTATATATGTTTTTTTTATGTTTTGAAGTGTGGTCTGCTGTCCGAGCCAAGGATGTTATCCCATTTTGTGTGTTTTGCTACCAAGATAGGCTCCAGCTTTCTGTGACATTAGAATGGATTAAGAGGTTTTAAAACTGCATTTTTGTTTTGAAATAATATGATATAACAAAGGTTGGCTTTTTTGTGCACAAGGCTCTTTGTAATGTCTGGAGGAAGGTCACTAAATCATTCCAATTATCTAGTACTTATAACGATTTATTGTTACAGCAAGTGTTCTCTCTGTATCACAAGTGTATTGCTAATTATCTCTCCTGTGTGTTCATTCATGTCTTTTTCTGCATAAAAATACCTCTTTGTTGGGGTAGGTTTAATGTTTACATTTGGAACCATGGGAAATCCAGACACCTAAGCAAACCAGCAGAAGGGCTATGTGCCACCCTGGGGAACTCTGTACCATCAGCACCTTCATATGATGACTCCACCATTTCTTTCTGAAAAAATAAAAGGAACAGCAACCACACTGTAACAATGATATCCTAAGATATATACATTTCTTATTTTGAGGAAATCTGTCTCATACTGTATTTTCACACATGAGAGTAAACATCTCATCTGTCATATTTTCTTCATTTCAAAATAGCTGGTGTGGCGGATGGCTGGGACCCTTGTTCGGCCGTGATGCCTCCACGCTGAGAGGACCGGGGCAGCAAGTGTGGCCAGAGCATTACCTCCCCCGAAATGTTAGATGACAGCCCCCCTGGGTTGCAGCGGTGCCTCGGACTCCCGCACGGCTTCATGGGAGTTGGAGTTCGGTTCAGTCCTGTTGGGATCACCAGAGGGTGCTACAATTACTGCTGAGCCCTGGAGAGCTGTTCTTCCACCACATCTGAAAGTGCTGCTGGAAGCACATCATCAGACACCTGGAGCACTTCCGGGTGCCCTATATAAGGGGCCAGCAGGCACTACTCTGGGAGCCAGAGTCGGGAGAAGGAAAACTAAGCTTGACCCGAGGATTGGAGGAGAAGGAAAAGAGAGAGAAGACTATTGTGTTTGTGCTGTGCTTGTGCTGGGACTGTGTTGTAAGCGTGGGAAATGGGGGAAGGCATTTCCCATGAGGTAAAAAGAAAATAAAAACCAACGTGTGTGCCTTGAACTTGTGTCCCACGCTTGTTTGTGTCGGGTTCAGCTGGCTGTGCCAACCTGGGTGGTCCACACTGATCTTGAGTTATCAGACTTAAATATTATTTTTGACTTCACCATGAGGGAAAAGCCCGCAATGAGGTGCAGATCAGAAAGTACTTTCTTGTTTTATGGACCAGACCTTTGTAGAATTTATTAAAATATATTAAAATCCATTCACTCATTCCAAAATATGTTACCAAGTAAAATTGTGGATATTTCAACCATTTACGTCTTAAAAATCTTTATGTGAAGCATTGTTTTTGCAGTGCATGTCTGTGATTTTTACCGAAATATTAAACTTGGTTGATGGGTGGTTCAGTGCATATATTTAATTCTGGTAATTCATAGCTCCAGAGACTAGGGTTAAAAATCTCTCTTTGTAAAGGTCTCATGTTCTTCCTATCTTTGCATGGATTTCCTCTCAACAATTAGCACAGTTAGTTAACTGATAATTTAAAGTTGGCCTGATGCGAGTCCCTGAACCCTGGTGCACTGAACCGAGTGCCAACTGGAGGGCCTCTTTTGGAAGGAATGGGTTTGGAAAATCCATGAAGTATGCAGTAAAAGCGTAGGCTTTATTAAGTACAATCAGTCCAAAAGACCTTTGTTAATGGAGTGTGCTAAGCAGTGTTGTGGCATAAAGATTTTCAAATCTCATTGTTTTTTCTCAGGTAACAGTTGCTAGCATTCAATAAACAGTTAACCGCTGTGTGTCCTGTGCCAAGCTGAAATGACAGCTTCTGACAGCTTCACGCAGAGTACATTGGACATATAGGTTATATTAAAAAAATGGATATTTTGAGGACCTTTCCAACCCATTATTATTATTATTTTCAAATGTGTTAGGAATTGAAGAGCTATGCTGGATTGTTGTTACTGAAACTGTTCTCATTTTTTGCATGCTATCATTTGCCAGAATGTCATTGATTGTACTGTACTGTGTAGATATTTATCCTATTTGCCTTTAGCAAATGGTAAAACTAATACAGTTGAAATCCTAATAGGAGTAAAGAGAGTGTTTTCTCATTGCTTCATCTGGGTCTCTTTAATGGAGGTTATATGTTGTCATCTTTTTAAAGCACTTTATCTTAGTGCTTCATTTTCATTCCACAGACCAGTTTCATAAAACCTGGTGGACAAGAGACGTTAAATTGAATGAGTGTGAAGGAGTGTGAGTATGGGTTTGAATCATTCATGTCTGGAGGTGGTTCTTGCTAGGGAAGGTTCTCGCTTCCCATAATCCGGCACAGGAAAAAATTGTCTTAGGTATCGTGAAAATGGTTGGAAGTATAGATGTTTTAAAATAAAACGTATTTAGAAAAATGCAAGTAGTCAATCAAGCAGTATTTATTTTTTATAATCTCTTTTAAAGCAATTCTATTTTAATTGCTTTGGCTTGACTTTTGCATAAATCTGAAGACGGACAGTATAGACTATATTTTGATTGGACAGCAGTCGTGAACATTACAGAACTTTGCTCGATGGAAAGAATAAGTAACAAAACACCTAACAAGTCAGACACTTCAGTGTGAAGACTCTCACAGTTAGAAAGATCTTATTGTAATTTAGTTTTTGTTTTCTAAGTTATCTTAAAGTTTTTGATTCAAATTATTGTCCCAATGCTACTTGAGCCTTCTTTGTCTCTAGATTAGCGGCACTTAAACTATTTGATCTGAAGGTTTAATTTGATCGTCACCCTTATAGCTGGTAAAATATGTTAAAGTTGAAGATAGACTTTTCCACGGTACTCCAAGGCTTTGTATCCCACTGCCAGGACTGGCTGTATTCTACAGTGCATGTGTCTCCAGTTTGTGTAGTTTACTGGAGATACAGCCCTGTTGGAATAACATCCAGTGCCACTGCCTTCCAGTCTGTCTTCGTGGGAACTGTAGCTTGTGAATTGCTGAATGACAGTAAAAGCAACGTGGCAAGAAACAGTTTTGGTTTCATATGAAACAACAGTGAGATTAAACTTATTCAAACCTGGGTGATAAAATGATTATTTTTATGACCGCTTGTCCTGCCTTGATTCATCGTCGGGTATTAGAAATAATTTGAATACAAAGTTACTAAATGATTTGGGATATGACATAATGAACAATATGACTGAGTACAACTTCTCTTTAGAATCTCAACTTTATCCTAGCATGAAAATGCAATAGGCACTGAAGAGGATGCACCATAGGAAAACTGTACTGCTCAAATCCTTGATCCTTGATGACTCATGAGACTTAATTTATGTTTTATTTAAGAATCAACTTTGTCACAGATGTTTCTCCTAAAATTTATTAGGAGAAGTAGCTTCAGACAAAAAGGAGAGATGAGATACAACTGATGTAAAAAAGAGTCAGACTTGAGAATTTAGTTTGAATAGAGTGTTATATTTTGTGACATCTCTTTCTAGTCTTATTTTAATCTCTTTGAAAACTTCATCTTGCTACTTTTTATTAGACTGATGCCTTTATCCGAGGTGACTTACAACATATGAGACGCGATATGTTAAATTTCTTTTGATTTTGCAGATTGAGCAAAGGCATGAAAAAGTGACTTGCTTGCTGTCACACAGTGTCAGTAGTGGGATTTAAACCCACAATCTCAGGGGTTCAATTCCATAGTCTTATCCCACAATTCCTACCTGTTTCTCTTGAATGAGTATGATCTAATTGGAGCACCACAATGTAAAATTAGAGGAGCTAATAATATTATTCAGAAGCAAGGACTACCGTTTTGTAATTGGTATAAATACAAGGGTATTTTTTCTCAAGAGAAATTTTTAAGAAGCATGAGACAAAAGAAAATGTCTCCATTTTATTTATTTCTGTTCTCATTGTTGTGTAGGAGAAAGCAGAAAGAGATTAAAGAGATCTCTGTTTTGATTTTTCATTCCTATGGGATGAAATACAAAGAGAAATGTCAATGGGATTTCACACAGAATTTTTCAAGAAAAGTTTACATTGTAAAGTAGTATTTAGTTTGTGTGATGCCTTTTCTGCCTTTTTCAGGCAGACCTTTGCTTCTGAGATGGCCTCTAACCCTCAATGACCTACTTTTATACTAGATGGTGCTTTTCATAGTGAAAACTGATGTCACAGACCGCTTTAACACTGGAATTACCAAAGCCTATGAAAAAACTTGTAAACACCTTAAATCCATTTGCACCTCTCCATCCGTGTCTTTTGTCTTGTAAATGGCAAAACAGTAAAAAACTCTCCCGGCTCAAGCCTTGTTTATGTGGGAGTGAGGTACCGTGAGCTGTATAGGGTAAATAATATATCGTTATTTTCATGTGTGTTCCGTGTGTACAAAGATCTACAGTATGTAAGTGTAGCAAGACAGAAATGCCGAACACATACCTAAAAGACAAGCTTTTTTCATGTTTAAGTTCTAACAACAAAATTTTGACATGAACTATATAATGTGTGAAGACTGAAGTCCAAATATCAAATAAGCACTTTCACAAAAGGTACAAGTATAACAGAACAAGTGCACTTTTATTCAAGACTATAACCAAAGAAAAAGAATTAGGGTTAGGGTACTTTGTTGTCCAAAACAGAGAAAGCAATCCAGAAAAATACATTAATATAATGTTTAACAATCTGCAGTATTTTACTTTTCTTCTACTGTTGTCTGTAGTATGAAAGATTTAACCAGTGGCATTTCTGCCAGCAGGGTGCAGCCCCACCAGATTTTGTGAAAAATATATAAGCTTCCTTTAGTAATTTAGCTTATTATTAAAAGGTTTATAATAACTGTCAACTGTATCTTCTTAAGCATTTTTTTTTCCAAATTTCTTATTTCTTTTTTTATTATGTGAAACTTCTATTGTGCCGGGTGTTTCCAGCTCATAAGCCTGCTCTCTCGGCCCTGCAGGGTCCATGGTGTTCCTTTGGGTGTTTCTGCGTGTGCATCCTGAACTTTCCACCTTAGGATGGAGTTTGAAGGCTGGAGCCTCTTTTCCTTGGCATTTCCCTTTCTTCGGTTATGCATTTGAACTTCTGGTTTGAGCTTTTCCCTTGAAGCCATACCTGCACAAGCAGGCAAAGGGCCTTAAAGATAGCTAAACACTTTTAAAAAAGAAAGAAAGCAGGAGTGCATCAAGCACAAGAATGTACACTAATCAGAATGATCAGCTCCTTAATCTTTACCCATTTTGTGGAAAATAAGTCAGCAATGTGATGCTCCTGTTTCAGAGACACACGCCATTCCAGTGCTAACAGAACAGGTATTTACAAAGTTGTTTTTTCAATTGTTCTCCAAACTCATACTCTCCTGTCAACACTTGGCCACAAGATGGTCCACCCAGCTACCTGGCAGCCACAGAGTCGTGTATTTGTTTTTGTGGCTTGTCAATTTTCACCACAAAGTCACTTGATTCTAAACTTGAGGGGTTGCTGTTTCAGTTTAGGGGGTTCATAGCCAACAGATTCTCCTGGGCAGTGTGTAGTGGAGAGGTTCTCACTCTGCTTAGTGTTTATATCTACATGCTGCATTTTACTGGTGATGACGTGAGAGTGTATGACAAGGGTGTGATGTCAATCGAGACACACCAAGCACCAGCATCAAATGTTTCATTGATTTTTGTGTGCCTGATCTTGCACATCTCACTAGTCATGAGGTAACGATATCATTAGGTAAATTAATGTTAATGTTAGAGAGGTCTGCACACATAAAGGAATATTCTGGTGCAGTTCTGCTAGAGTTTTCATGCAAAAATTTTAACTGCATTTAACCCCAACATTTGTATTTATTTATGGTATTAGTAGTGCTTGTATTTACATAATGTGGTCAGAAGGATCAGCACCTTTTGCAGTGAAGCTAATATCCTATTTTACCGTTTGACTGAATTCACCAGAAGGAAACAAATAAAGGCATGCTCTGTGATAATAATGTTAAATCTCTTTATTAAAGACCGAACCACATAGTATTTTATAAAAAAAAGTAAAATTCAAAAATGCTGCAATTGTTGTCGGATTAGTTAGTGATTACACAAGGGTGTTGAGAAAAAGACACATACGAGAGATTCAGCTGCAAGCCAACACAGTGTTTATGAGTTTGTGTGAAATTGTCTGGCACCCACTTTTGCAACTGCTTTCTCTTTACCCATGCCAACATAGTGGTATTGTCTGGCAGGATTAATCATGCAGCAGTCACATGACAGGTGATGGGGAGAAGTCACAAATTAAAGAGCAGTATTTGAAAACTAGGACTGGCCTCGTGTTTGGAAGTTGCCGATTTTCATAGAACTTTGCACTCCATCATGTGTCTTAATTCCCTTTTACTTCCACTCCTCTTCTTTCACTTACTTAAATTTGAATATCATTAGCCTGACTTTTGCTTCCCTCTGCTTCTCCTATATGCTCATCTTGATCTGTTCCATCAGTTTGATTTACTTAGCCAGGCACACATGATGATGTGCTCATAGCCCTCAAGACTTAATTTCCATGGCACTGAATTCTACTCTTGAGGGTGAGACTGAGCAAGGGGTCAGTCAGCATAGACATGAGTACCCACATTTTGTTGCACTCATTTAAAATTAATTTTTAAAATGTAACAATTAGTCAAAATATGAAACAAACAATATTCATTGAGCCTCTGTCTTTCAGTTTTTTTTTTTTTCAATTTTCTTTAAATATACTTAAGCAGCAAATACATTGCTCCTCTACAGGACTTGGCATTTAAAACCCTAATGTGTCCAAACACCATTGTTTTTATTAAGCATACCAGTTAGGAGGAGTTGGTTTCTGTGAACTGATTTCTTGAACATAACTTTCATTTAAACACTTTTGTTTTAAATAATGTTAAACTATCAAAAGACAGCTGAATAAAACATAACCTAAATTAGACGTGCAGCTCAGTGGATACTGATATGAGCCACTTTTCCTGGATGCTGTCTTATTGCTGATGAACCTGCATTTCAAAAGAATGAAAACCTTACATTTCTTCTTCCTCATTTTCTTTTCCCACTTCTATGTGGGGTCAATATACTTCATCTTCATGATTTCATCACTACCTGTCTGGACTATTGCAATGCATTGTTTTATGGCCTCCCGACTAAATATATCAATAGATTACAATATTTTCAGAATTCTGCTGCTTGTCTACTTACACACACTAAAGAATCTGCTCACATCACTCCTGCCCTTTATGATTTGCATTTGTTACCAGTCTTTTCAAAAACGAAATATAAAATTATTCTTCTCACCTTTAAAGCCCTTCATGGTTTAGCCCCTCATTATCTGTCTGAACTGCTGCTTCCTTACACTCCTGCTCATGCATTAAGATCATCGGACTCCCACTTACTCACTGTACCTAAATACAGGTTAGTAACTAAGGGTGGCAGAGCTTCCACTGTGATAGCCCCTAAAATTTGGAATGCTCTTCCTCTCAGCTTTCGCAAGGAAAAATCTATTATTCATTTCAAAATCCTGTTAAAAACACAACTTCTCAATAAGTATTACTCATTTTCTTGTATGTACAGTAATTTCTATTGTCTTGTTAATGTGTTTATTGAATTGTAAAGTGTCCTTGAGTGTATGAAAGGCACTACATAAATAAAACTTATTCTTATTATTATTGTCAACCTCCTCTATACAGCTTGGTCCTGTACTTCCTTGCCAGTCAAGCACTTTTCTTTCAGATCTTCTTTTACTTTATCCACTCACCTCCACTTTGTCCTCCCTCACCTTCTCTTTCTCTGTACTTCCATTCCCATCACTCTTTTGCCCACATCTTTATTGTCTTTCAACATCACATGCCAATACCATTTCAACCTATTTTTCCTTCCTAGCACTTTGAGCGACATTATTTGTATGAAAATGTGCTATATAAATAAATATTGTTGTTTCCTGTAGTTTCTTAGATTTCTCTCCCACTTTTGTTGTACCTCTGATTGTCTCATTTCTTATTCTGTCCTTTTCTGTAACTCCACACATCCATCTCAACATTCTCATTTCTTCCACATCTAACTTCTTTACTTTTCATGTCTCAGCTCCAGACATCATCACACAACACTCCTGATACCATCTCCCAACTGGTCCAATCACACTGCAGATTATGGGTTATTTCTGCATCTAATTTTCCATCTCAGGCTACCACTGATCCTAGATATTTAAATGTATCCGCTCTTCAATTGCTCTCCCTGCAGGCTAACGTCTGAATCCTTATCATCATCAAACCTCATTTATTTAGTCTTCTTCTTATTTATCCTAAATCCACTATCTTCCAAAGCCTTTTTCCATTCTTCCACTTTTCTGGTGCGACACAACACAATGTCATCAGCACAAAGCATGCGCTATGCAGTCATAGCATTCACTGTGCTGTGAATTGTTTTCTTTTGCTATTAAATCGCAATGTACTGGGAGTTAAGCATGGCAGTATGATGAGCGTAGTGCTTTCTACTGTATGTTCTAAGTGTGGAAGCTGCTGTCTCACTAGGGCTTTATACTGTTTGAAAGAAAATATTCAGTTCGGAAAGAGTCAAAGGTTTGGTGTTTCTTGTTGTTATTTTGTATTGTTCCATCATCATCAAGAGGAAAGTTTTATCACCACAATGAAGTCTTTTTTATGTAATCACTGCTTGCAGTTGTTAGCTAGAACACATTCGTCTTTGTGGCTCTTAATCCTTGAAGCTCTTGTTTTTAATTTTTTGTGGTGTTTAAATCCAGACTGAAGACATAGAGCATCTTTGTGGCTTTTTAACTCCTGTGTCTTACTTCAATATTGAGTTCTCTGCTACATTCTATTTTGAATTTCCAATTGGGAAAATTTGACCCAAAATCCCATGATGTAAACGGTTTAGATATTACTTTCTAGTGCTTTTGCATTTTTAGCTATTATATGTTCTGTTGTTCTACTTTCAGTGGAACTTAATATTAAAAATCAATAAGGAAGGCCTGCTATCAAGTCAGGTACATGTTATTAATTAACTCATGACCCATTATTTTATTTTGAATTGTTTATATATTTTTGCCTGATTCCGGTGATATCAGAGTGCTTTTATTTATGGACAGTATTATTTTGCCAGGTTGTTTTCATTAGTGACACCATTTTGCAGCTTGTTATTGGAAATGTGATGAGCACGTTACTTCAAGTCATCACAACTGCAGTATAAATGATGGTCATCCACCTTAAGCAGCATCAAACCTTTAATTAATTAAGAAAAAGACCTCAGTAGAGACTAGTGCTTGAGAAAACCTTAGGGAAAGATTGCTCTTTTGACTTTTGGTTTGAATGTGAACGATCAAGAAACTTTTATGTACCAACCTTTGCTAACGTCTACAATAGCCATTTTTTTTTGGTTTTTATTGCCATTAAAGAAAGACCTTGTTTGATTTCTGCCATATTGTTATTAAAATTTGTCCAAAAAGACATACAAAATGAAAAAAATGATGGGATCGTCCTTCTGTATTTCACCTCTTAGTATTTAATTTCTTTTCACTCACATCTCAAAGATTTGAATGCTTGTTTAACTGGTGACTCTAAACTGACCCAACATTAGTCTGGGACAATTTGAATACAAGGAATTACAATACAAATCTGGTAGTTTGCTTTGAAGGACGCTGTTGTGTAAGGAGTAGTGTTTTTTGTTTTTGCTTTTTGTTTTTGGCTGGACATTTTAATTATAGTTGGTTTTACTGAGAGAAAGCTAAAGTATCTAATCCAGTAGAAGACATTAACAGTGAACAAGGCAACTGTAAAATGAACAATTATACTAATGTCACTTTCATTGTTGGGAATTTAGTAGCAGCTTCGTCTAAACACAAGAGCTTTAATGTCAACAGGTCAGTGGTCCTCCCCTGTCCTCTAGACCAGGGGTTGCCAACTCCGATCCTGGAGGACCACTGTGGCGGCAGGTTTTCATTCTAACCCTTTTCTTAATGAGTGACCTGTTTGTGCTGCTAATTAACTTTTTGTGAATTCATTTTAATTGACTTGCTCTTGAAGACTCAGACCCCTTAATTGTTTCTTATCCCTTAATTAGCAGCCAAACAATAATGAGATTCAAAATGAGCCAAAACGACTGGTGTACATCACACAATATCTGACAATAAAGAAAGATGAAGGTCTCAGTAATGTCGATCTGCTCAGGACCTCAAAACATTTTACCAGCAAAGAAAAAATCAACAATTTTTAGAAATGTCTGCTAATGCACCACGAGAGCAGCAACAAGCCTCGGAATTAAAGAACGACAAGAATCGGCGCCTCATTAAGCAGCTGGTTGGAGTCTGAGGCCCTGGCTTAGTTGGTGTTCTGTTGGCTCCCTCACTTCACACTTCATTTCTCTTTGGGTGCCATTTAAGGAAAAGAAATGAAGCAGAGGAACGAGGAAGAAATTCACGGGGAACAAATCTTAAGAAAGCAATTCAATTAAAATGAATTCACAAGATGTTCATTAGCAGCACAAACAGGGCACTCATTAAGAAAAGGGTTAGAATGAAAACCTGCAGCCACGGTGGTCCTCCAGGACCGGAGCTGGTGACTACTGTGTTAGACAGAATGAAGAATCTTGTGCCCAGGAAGACTATAATATGCATGGATAACTAGTTAAACATAACTGGCATAATGCAATGGAGCTTCATTGTACTGTCTACTCAGGGATGTTTCCTACCTTGCTTCTGCTTCCAGAATAATCCACATTTCTCTGTGCTCCCCACCAAAGAAAGTCAGGTAACAAAAATGAGTGAACGGATTATAACGGGATGGCACTGAGAGATTTCCTAATTGTTATATACTGTATGACCTTAACTCTGGTGAAACATCGACCCTGGTAACGAAGCATCTGATATTCATTAAATAACAGAACAAAGTCTGTTTCTGCTTGTGTACACATCTGTATTTTGCTGTTGCAATATAACCTCTGTATACAGGATGGATTGTGCAGGAGGGTCACAGAAGGAGAATTGTAGATACCAGTTTGCTTAGTCATCTGTTGAGATGGGCATGTAATGATCAGTGTGGCTGATAGTGCCCTACTGTATATAGTTTAGTTTGTACAGCATACTAACACTTTGTGTGAATGTATAAACATTCATGCAGCTGCGATGCCATGAAAATGGACACCAGTACTATTACAGTAATCTCATTTAGTCATTAGCTTGCATCAATTAAGGTCCAATCTGTTAAGTACAAATGCTGCCTTACTTTGTTGAATTAAACAATTTCAGATGGTAGGAGCAGAGACATCAATGACCATAATTTAGGGTAGCTGCATTAATTCACAAAGGCCAGTGCATTTCTAATTTACTATAACAAGTAAGGATTGAATCGATTGGTGTTTCTATAATGCACCACTTTGGCTTCATTATATTTTGACAAGTTTTCTATCAACAACACAATGTGCAGTACAGGCTGGGAAACAGCAGACATGCAATGACTCGTCCCTCCACATTCTGAACCCGCTTTTCCAGTACAGGATCATAAGGATCATGAATCATAATTCATGTTAAGATCACATTTATTCGTATTTTTGACTGTAAAGTTTAGGAAGCCAAGCAGTGATGTGTATGTAGTGTGGACTATAAACCTCAAGTCTGCCTGTTCACAGTTCCCATCTCTGATTCACACTGTGACTCTGAGCAAGTCACTTGATTTAGTCAGTCAGTCATTCTCCAACCTGCTATATCCTAACACAGGGTCACGGGAGCCAATCCCAGCCAGCACAGGGTGCAAGACAGGAACAGATCACTGGGCAGGGCGCCAGTCCACACATCCACACACCAAGCACACACTAGGACAATTTTAGGATCGCCAATGCACCTAACCTGCATGTCTTTGGACTGTGGGAGGAAACCAGAGCACCCGGAGGAAACCCACGCAGACACTGGGAGAACATGCAAACTCCACGCCGGGAGGACCCAGGAAGTGAACGCAGGTCTCCTTACTGCGAGGCAGCAGCGCTACCACTGCGCCACCATTTTCTGCTGTATTATCCGTATTCCAATTGTACAAAAGTGAATGTGAACAAATGTACATTTTGTATCCTGATTTTATAAGGCATCTTAAACAATGGTCTCTGCCAAAATGCACATTAAAAAAATCAATAAAATGCTGCCATTTGTCTAAGAGTTAAGGAAGTATCTAAAGTTTAATCCAAATATGACTTTTACATCATGTACCATACTTTTAAAATACTTATTTACTTCACTCAAAAGCACTCAATTTGCATATAAAAGTTACTTGTGATTTTTCATGTGTTGATGGAAATGACCCTAAATGCTAATCACTCGGTGGTACAGGCATGTGGCAGATTGTCACAAGTGTTCAGCTGTGACCAGATTATGGGGCAGATGCACTGCAGGAAATTCCTCAAGTGTAAGTTTAGTGGGCCAAACTAATTGCTTGGCAGGATTCCATGGCAGGAGATGAATTTGTGCTTATTATAATCTACATTTTCATTTTTTGAACATTTTTATATTTGATGTAGATGCAATGCACAAATAACCCTAAAGTAGCAACTGTAAATTGCTCTTGCATGGTCTTTTGGTTTTGACGTAGTTGTATTGTTCTTATAGCAATGAGCACTTTCTGCAAATGATAGGAACAAAGGTTAAAACTTCATGTCTCACATCTGAAGAATTTATCCCATTTGGAGGTAGGTGGCTGCTTCTTCCCAGACAGTGGTATCAGTCAACCATCTCTTACCTCCAGCAGCCCTTCCCACTGCCTCAATTTCTTTTACTAATCAGCATTTTGATCCCAGATGCTGGCATATTTTCTTAAAATGCATTGTTGTCATTTATTATTTTACACAGAGCCACATACAGTAATTCTAATGATTTATCACCTAGTTGCATCCAAAAGCATCATAACCTAGGCTAGGTGTTCTCCCCCTTGTATGTGCCCACTGTTTCTCATTTGCTTTTAAGTGGGTAGGCACTGAAGACTAATGGAACTGCTTAGAGACAAGAATTTGAAGGTGTGCTGTTTAGAGGCAGAAGTGAGAATGAGAAGGTGGTCAGCAGGAGAACATGGAGATGCTGTTTGACAGCTAAGGGCACCCACCAGTTGGGCAAAAATAAAAAAAATAAAGGTAGCTAGATAGTCAGGCCAGCAGGCAGTGTGTTGTGGTGGTTAAGGCTTTGGAATTCTGTCTCTGAGGTTGTGGGTTCAAATCCTACTACTGACACTGTGTGACCCTGACCAAGTCACTTGACCTGCCTGTGTGCTCCAATTAGAAAACCAAAACTAATAGAACCCCTTGTATCATAAATGTTGTAAGTTGCCTTGGGTAAAAAATAAGTAAATATGAATAGACTTGTATTTTCCCTTTCTGATATTAACTCATCCAACCATTTTCCAACCCGCTGAATCTGAACACAGGGTCACAGGAGCCAATCCCAGGCAGGGTGCCAACCCACCACAGGACACACACAAGCACACCCGGGCCAATTTTAGAATCGCCAATCCACCTAACCTGCCTGTCTTTGGACTGTGGGAGGAAACCAACGCAGACACAGGGAGAACATGCAAACTCCACGTAGGGAGGACCCGGGAAGCAAACCCGGGTCTCCTAACTGCGAGGCAGCAGCGCTACCACTGTGCCACCATTTTCTGCTGTGCAAATGTGAAAAAACTGTTCTCTGCTATTACTGTTGAAGGAGTAAGTTTGAATATTACTCTTTTAATACTGAAAAAACATGAACTTGTCAAAACTATGGTTAACTTTGAGAAATCAAAATACTTTTTAATGCATGTCTGAAGTTAGAGCTGGCATATAATGGAGGCCTAACACATCAAGATGCCATTCTAGATGTCTCTTTTTAATAGACAGCAGTAATTGCCTCAAGAGACCTGGCAAAGGCAGTGTGGTGAGCAGCTGTGTTAAGCCTTACTCTGTGTGACTTTTTATTAAGCAAAAGGGAGCTAATATACCCTGTAGTCTAACACTTGTGTCATTCAGGACATAAATGTCAGGCATACATTTTAATTTGATAAATTGTCAACACATTATCTATACAGTCATGCAGAGGGGGCAGGGGTGATGCTAGAAATAGCAGATTCCACAGGTGCCATTTAAGAAGGTGATATTTAGGTATAACAGTATGAGGTATTGTGACAGTGACTGATTCCATTTAGGTAAGACATATGTATATTTAAAAAAATAAACCATCTATCCCTTAAACACATTGTTTGGATCTAGAGTTTATCTTTGCAGTACTGTACACAAGGATAGATAGATAGATAGATAGATAGATAGATAGATAGATAGATAGATAGATAGATAG
>JANRMT010062834.1:23035281-23099801 GCA_026402145.1 Polypterus bichir lapradei | reverse complement strand
TAGATAGATAGATAGATAGATAGATAGATAGATAGATAGATAGATAGTGTGGAAGATCAGCCTAGCTTCAGACTCAGACACATGGACTCAGAAGTCCCAAAAACACACATGTTTATTTTGTTTTCTTTTCTTGCACAACACACACAGTGCACAAATCTCAATAAACTCAGTCCTTATCTCTTTCTTTTATTCTGCCACCTCTACTCCTCTCCTGCAAGCTCTGTCCTCTGCCTCCTGACTCCGGCTCTCCAAAAGGAGTGAGGTGGCCCCTTTTATAATGCATCCGGATGTGCTCCAGGTGCTCCCTGATGACCTTGGCTCCAGAACCACCCAGGAGCCCCCTGGCGGTTGCCATGGCCCCCCACAGGGTTGAGCTTCCAAGCTCCGTGGCCAGAATGCAATCCAGGAAGGCTGCCCTCTTGTGTCCCAGGGAAGATACTGCCCCTCTCCCAGTCCTTCACTTCTCCAGGTGTCCCGGTGGGGCAAGGTCCCTGGTTATCTATCACAATAGATAGATAGATCTTTATGGGTTTCCAGACTATTGTGTACCACATGTATTAACACTTACAGACACCAATTAAGCAATCCTTGTAAAGTTTTGCACAATCTGATGAGCACTTATAAAATGTGTGACCCAGCTGGGAGAAGGATAAAGGATTCTGGAACAATGAGATGGGCTGCTGGATGTATTTATTTTTTTAATTCTATTATGGGTGTGTCCTTGGGTCATATTCATCCAGTTTATCTCCGGGACAAGAAGATTCCTGACAGGGAAGTATTGTGCCTCAGGATTTAGAATTGCTTGAACTGTGTGGGAAGCTGTATAGTTCACTCACTTTCATGTTGTCGAAAACGGCTCTGGGGGGAAGGACTTTAGACCCTTCAGAGCCCTCAAGCCTTAAATGGTAGACTAACTACAATTAGTGCTAATTTATCACAGGAAATACTTTGAAATTCATGAAGAAGCAACTAATCAACTATACTAAATCAATGCATATATCTTTGAAGCACTGTTTGTTTCATGTTTATTGATTGTTATTTTAGTAAGATGGATTTGGAGAAGGCATTCGACCGTGTCCCTTGAAGCATCCTGTGGGGTGTGCTCTAATAGTACGGGGTTCAAGGCTCGTTGTTACGAGCCATTCAGTCCCTCCACAGGAGGAGCTGGAGCCTGGTCTGCATTGCCAGTAACAAAATGGACTCATTTTCTGTTGAGGTTCGACTCTGCCAGGACTGCCCTTTGTCACCGATTCTGTTCATAAGTTATATGGACAGAATTTCTAGGCGCAGCCAAGGAGCAGAGGGGGTCTGGTTCGGTGATCTCAGAATCTCATCTCTGCTATTTGCGGATGACGTGGTTCTGTTGGCTTCATTGGGCAGTGACCTCCAGCTCTCACTGGAGCGGTTCACAGCCGAGTGTGAAGCGGCTGGGATGAGAGTCAGCACCTCTAAATCCGAGGCCATGGTTCTCAGTCGGAAAAGGGTGGAATGCTCTCTCCGGGTTAGGAACACATTACTACCTCAAGTGGAGGAGTTCAAGTATCTCAGGGTCTTGTTCACGGGTGAGGAAAGAATGGAGCAGAAGGTTGATAGACGGATCAGTGCAGCATCCGCAGTAATGCGGGCTCTGCAACGGTCCGTCGTGGTGAAGAGAGAGCTGAGACAAAAGGCGAGGGTGTCGATTTACCAGTCAATCTACGTTCCTACCCTCGCCTATGGCCACGAGCTTTGGGTAGTGACCGAAAGAGCAAGATCGCGGATACAAGCGGCCGAAATGAGTTTTCTCCGCAGGGTGGCTGGACTTTCCCTTAGAGATAGGGTGAGGAGTTCAGTTATCCGGGCGAGACTCAGAGTAGAATCGCTGCTCCTCCGCATTGAGAGGAGTCAGTTGAGGTGGTTAGGGCATCTGGTTAGGATGCCCCCGAACACCTCTCTGGGGTGGTGTGCCGGGTACGCCCCACTGGGAGAAGGCCACGAGGCAGACCCAGGACACGCTGGAAGGATTATATCTCCCGGCTGGCCTTGGAATGCCTTGGGGTCCTCCCAGAGGAGCTGGAGGAGGTGGCCGGGGAGAGGGAGGTCTGGGCTTTCCTGCTTAGGCTGCTGCCCCCGCGACCCAACCTCAGATAAGTGGGGATAATGGATGGATGGATAAATTAATTAACAACAAAATTTCTTTTAGCGTATGTAGTTGTTTTTCTACAATGTTGAAGTGCTCTCTGTGCTTTTCATTGTTGGTTCCTTCCATGTTCCTGATTCTGACAAGATATCCCTCACTTCCCCATGATGCTGAAGTGGATTAAAAGGGTTCAGGAAAAGGACAGATGGATGAAACGGGCATTATACAGCAAACACCATGAAATATAACACATCCACATGGGTTCAATTTAAAAATCTTTTTGCCATGTTCTTTTTGTCCCTTTCTTCAGACTAAACTACAATATCTTTAGGCTTAGCTGGAATCGCTCCCAACCCTTGGTATTCTCCTTGTGAGTAGTGATCACAAAAATGGTTACATATGCAGTAGCTACTTAATGCTGAGCCCACATGTGCTGCATGGGTGACTCACTGACAAACACACTATGAATGAGCCTACTTATCTCTTTTCAACAGTAAGGTTCTTATCATGCAGGTTAGGTGGATTGGCGATTCTAAATTGGCCGTAGTGTGTGCTTGGTGTGTGGGTGTGTTTGTGTGTGTCCTGCGGTGGGTTGGCACCCTGCCCAGGATTGGTTCCTGCCTTGTGCCCTGTGTTGGCTGGGATTGGCTCCAGCAGACCCCCGTGACCCTGTTCGGATTCAGCGGGTTGGTTAATGGATGGATGGATGGATGGTTCTTATCATTTGTTTTTTTTTTTGCTTGGATTAACATGCAGTCGTTCACTGGCATCACCTCCAGGACTTGTTTGCCAAGTATCACTCTACCAATAACAATAGCAGTTCTTCATATTTATATAACGCTTTTCTCACTACTCAAAGCCCTTTGTATAGTGAGTGAGGAGACACTTCATCTACCTCTAATGTGTAACATCCACCTGGATGAGGCGACAGCAGCCGTTTTGCACCAGTGCTCTCACCACACATTAGCTGTTTGGTGGTTAAGGGGTGAGAGATAGTTAGCCAGTTAGAGACGGTATGATTATGGGGCCAGAATGACTAGGTCATTGTAGGCAATTTAGCCAGGACATCAGGATGAAACCTTCTATTTACGAAGGATCCCCAGTAATTTTTTATGATCATAGAGAGTTAGGACCTCGGTTTTACGTCTCATCCTAAGGACAGCACCAATTTTCAGCTCAGTGTCCCCGTCACTAGACTGAGGTATTGGAATCCACATTTAGACCGACAAGGTAAGTGCCACCTGCTGGCCTCACCAACACCTCTCCCAGAAGCAATCCAAGATTTTCCTGGTTGATCTCCCATCTCCCAGGACAGCAAAGACCTGTGGCTTTATGGATTCCTCAGTCATCTATGGTACTCAGCAGAGTAAAATATTACTAAAGATGAAAGATTTGTAAAGTTTATCATAAAGAGTAGTGTAGAATATAATATCTCACCTCATTTTCTTATTGACTTTTCCTGGAGAGGCTCATGGTGGAATATACCGTAATACATTTCAGTTCATCCTTTCCAATATTTGTGGGAATGACTTATTTCTAACAATTTAGTTTATAAGCATTGCTTAATTAATGTCTCTGAAATTGGTTGTATGTATGCTTCTCATATGGAACAAAAGATACACAAAGTCCACCAAACCATCAGTTCCCAGAATCCAATTTGTCCAATTCAAGGCCAGAGTTTATGACAATGTCATCAGGTACATGTCAGAAACCAGCCTTAGGAGAGTTTTCAGTCTTTTGGAGGTCCTACTGGCACACACAACTCTCCTTCAAATGGGCCAATTTAGGGTGGTCACTTATTCTGACAGTCCCACCACTCAGACCTAAGTACCCCCTAGTAAAACCCACATACACAGATTTCAAGCCCAGGATGCTGGGACTGAAAAGCAGCAGCTCTAAGCACTGCATCACTAGGAAAGTCTGTCATTTACAAAAATAAATCCGTGCTTGAGATTTTTTTGCCATGCTAATTTGGCTTATGAATATCATTTTATACACCTGCCTTTGATGTTGTATTGCTTGTTCCTGCTGATAATATAGTCTTATTATTACCATGTTTTATTAAACTATGAGATTAGCATAAAATGGGGATGGTTATGGGATAATGATAGCTTCTAAATGTGATTTTCACACACAGTATGTCAGATTTGACAGCGCCAGATATGGTAATGCATGTCAATAATAAAGGTTTACCAGTATACATTTTTATTAGATTTGATAAGTGATTTCACCATTAACATTTAATGGAGAAGTGTGAAGTTCAGCTTGTAATAAGTCGATATGGTCATGTATTGGTGTATCATTTGAAAAGGGATGATGAATAAATAGCTAAAAAATTAACAAAGGGAAAGCTACATTTATTTCCATTATGGCAAAGTTTGGAAAAGAAGGTACCATTGGGATGTTTCCAGTGTCACATTCAGTAATTAATGTAAGCAGTGTGGCAGATTGGTACACCTTGTTAAAATTTTCTTTTTGTGTCCAAAACATTTTTCCATTTCCATTTTAGAGATCATTTAGGAGTTCTGACCCAATGAATGTCTATTCATTTGTGTCTTGCATTAATAATATACTTTAAGATAAACATAAATATTTTTGTAGCTTTTGTAGTTTCATGATATTTTTACTGGGTCTTGAGGATGCTGTGCCCTATTCCTAGGAGTGGCATCCCAACGGGAACTAAGTACCTCATCACAATGTGTCTGAGATGACGACGGATTAAACCCTCAGACAATCTCAGATTTGTGTTCGTAGTGTTTAAAGCCTTCTGTTTAATGGCTCATGGCATTCTCTTTCTTAGCTCAGTTTATGATTTTAGCATTTTGGTTTAATTGACCACTTGTCCTTTGCTTAATTATTTTTCATAATTCTCATTTAGACTTTGCTCTCTGGTTATAGATAACAGCAACTTAGAGTTTTAGGCATTGTCTATCCTCACAGTTTCTCCAATATATGCGTAACTCCTGGTCCATTTAATACCATCCTCACAGTTGTTCACTAATGCTGTTGCCAGCAGGAAATTCAGAGAGGTCGGCTGGAACTAAAAGGCAGGGGACCTGGTCTGTGCAGCTCCTCTGACCCACCTTCAACACTCGGAAATGGCATAACAAGTAGGTTTTGAGTCCACGGCAAAGTCTGTGGTATGACAAGTTAGTCTTGAGTGGATTTTACATGTTCTCACCTTGCAGGGTATATGTACAGTATATGAGAAACTTATATGAGAAAAAATCATAATAAGATCCGATATCTAGCACACTTTAAGGAATATTAAGTTTGGGGCTCATTTGACATCTTGACTCTTTTATATCCATTATATATTGTACTTAACATGTTTATGGAGTTACTAGCTGTGCTATCCATCTAAGATGGGTTGAAATCTAAGTAGTCAAAGTAGACCTCAGCTTTAACGTTTACAGTGCACCATACAATGCATATGTCTCTGTTGGTGTGAGATTCATAAAAGCGATGTTGATGTTAGTGATGCACCATCTATTGGAATGATAAATGCAATGCATTTTATTACTAAAAATGTTTGTGATGCACCATTCTTGGAAAGACAGAGACATACTATAGCAACCAGATGGACACACAGACAGACATACAGACCCTTAGTCTTTTATTACGATGGATTATTGTCACGTGTACACAGTGAAATGAAATTCTTACTTGCATGTTCTTGTCAACACACAAGCACACTGCCGCTCTCCGACATAATGATTCGTGAGTAGAACTATCTTTCCTCGAAACATCTGTCTTCCTTACCTTAAATAACTACCTTACCTTTGTGCTAATGTTTTAGTCATCACTGAACTAAGAGGTTTTGCCACTGAAAAATGTATCATTAATAAAAGAAATCATTTAGAAGCAAATTTAAAACTAAAGAAATTGCTTTTGATGCTGATAATGAAATGGCTTTTAGGTATGCAGCACATATCATTGTACCTTGAATGTTTGTCAGCATCCTTTCAGTGTCCTTTTATAACTGCAACAAAAGCAAGCGGAATGGAGGCAGCAGAATTGTCCAGTTGAAAAGAACATTCATAATATTTAAATAGTTATTGTTCTCTGGAAACTCTAGGGTACAAAAGCATTAACCTGGGAATATAAATATTCATTATCTTGACTTTGTAAGAACAAAAGTGAGGTATAAACATCAGAACAAGTGAATCTGAACATTTGAACTGTGAATGGCTTTTGGAGTAAAGTAAAAATATGAAGGCTGTCAGTTTGGATTCTGACTCTTATTGGTACTGTTCCTGTAGGATCATATTCTAAAATTAAATAGCCAGTGTGTAGTTTATATAATTCCTTTCACATATCCCGTAGTCTCTGAAAGCCAATTTTACACTGTATGTATTCGATATAATGCCTTTCGCCAAGTATTCAAATCATATTGCATAGTCATTGGGAAGCTCTTTGCAGAGAGGTGCAATATCATTTGCAGCCCTGCAGAGAAGTGGCTTGAGAGCCTTCTGGGGAGGCAGACATCTCTTCTTTTAAGTGCCACTCGCTTGTGCTCTACAGGTAGCACTTGAGTGTGTGCTGTTGTGGGCTTGCATTCTATTTCAAGATAATGCTCAACAGGCTTAGACTGAAAAGTCACTGCTTTACAAAACCATTCAAAAATATCACCAGATAAGATATCCATAGTCATGCTTGGAGTAAATGCATATCCATGGAAGTATTAGGTCACCTAATGTCAAGGTGATGATGACACAACAGTAAATCTTTACTCCCTGCATTTGTTTTCTCAAATTAGATCTCCTGAATTCTGCTGTACCTTTGGGTAGCTTTTCAATAAACTCTTAGGTGTTGTCAAATAAGAAGGACCTGCTCACAGCCGTCTTCTGTAAGAATAATATTGTCTTCATTTGGCAACTGAATGATGCTTTAACAGAATGCAGCTGACCCAAGACACTTAGGGATGGCATTTAAAACCATTTCATATACAGTGCCTATAAAAAGTATTCATCCTTTTGTTAGTTTTCGCATTCTGTTGTTATACAGCCTTTAATCACAATGGATTGAATTAAGATTTTTGACACTGCTCAATAGAAAAGGGCTTTTTAATATCAAAGTGAAAATAAATCTCTGCAAAGTGATCCAGATTAATGACTAATATAAAACACAAAATAATTGCCTCCGTCCCCCCAAAAGGACACATCTAAATCATCACTGCTGCAGCCAATTGGTTTTAAAAATCAGGATTAATTCAATGGAGAACACCTAGATGGGATTTCAATTGATTGTTGTATAGATTCACCTGTAATCAGGAAGGTCCAGCATGCACTGAGTCATTAGTGTAGCTTAACTTGCCCAATGAAGACCAAAGAGCCTCAAAGCAAATCCATGAAAAGGTGATTGAAAAACAAAAGGTAGACGATGAGGAGTGGTTGGGAGCACCTATTGATACAGGCCATTGCCACATCCACCACACCACAGATCACCCCAGGATACCAAATTAGGACCTGAGCACAGCCATGCAACAGGTGGCACCTCATCGCAACACTAGTTTGAATGGAGTGAAACAGTGTGAGGTTTTTTTATAGTGGCTGGAGTGCCAATACTGCAACCAACCCCCGTGATTTCCATGCAAGTTGGTGACCTGCTTGCAGGGTGTAGAAGATGGAGTCACCAAAATATGTAAGTCACTGAATATCCCTTGGAGTTCAGTTAAACCAGTTATTATGAAGGTAAAATAGTATGGCACAGCTGTAATTATGGCAAAAACACGCTTTCCACAAAAACTGAGGGAGTGTTTACAATGACGATTAGTGAGATTGAAACCAGGAGACCCATGAGAGGTCTGAAGACTTTACAGCCACTGTGGCTAAGACTGAGCATGCTCTACAACAACTGTCACCCAGATGTTTCACCAGTCACAACTTTATGGGAGGGTAGCAAAAAGAAAGGCACTGTTAAAATAAAATCACAGAGAATTTGCGGAGGGCACATGGGAGACTCCCAGTTCAACTGGAAGAAGGTTCTATGGCCTGATGTGACCAAATATGAGCATTTTGGCCATCAAACTAAATGCCATGTTTGACATAAGCTAAACAATGCACATTACCCAAACCACACCATACTCACTGTGAAGCATGATGGGGGCTGCATCATGCTGTGGGGATCCTTCTACGCAGCAGGCCGTGGAAGGCTTGTGAGAATAAATGTTAAAGTGAATGATGTAAAATACAGGGAAATGTTGGAGGAAAAAGTGATGGAGTCTGCAGGAAACCTGTGACTTGAGCGAAGATTTGTTTCCAGAAAGAGAACAACCCCAAGTATAAAGCCAAAGATATGCAGAGCTGGCTTAAAACAGCACTGTTAACATCCTACAGTGGCTGAGTCAGAGTCCAGATCTCAGTCCAGTTAAGAAATTGTGGCTGGACCTTGCAAAGGCTGATCACTCTCAAAATCTATGGAGCCTGACAGAGCTTGAACAGTTTTGCAAAGAAGAATAGGAAATATTGCAGAGTCCAGATGTGCAAAGCTGATTGAGACTTGTGCACAAACACTCAAGGCTGTCTTGGCTGCCGACTAAATACTGACTTGAAGGGATGGACACTTGTGTGATCATTTTGTGTTTTACATTTGCAATTAATTTAGACCACTCCGTAGAGATAGATTGATTTCACTTTGACATTAACAAGTCATTTTCTTTTGAAGAGTGTCAAAAAGGCTAAGTTGATTCCACTATGATTCAGTGTTGTACTATAATAAAATGTGAACACTTCTGAATACTTTTTGTAGGTACTGTGTATGGATATTTTTGATATATGTTACTTTTTTAGTTTCATCATTATTATTTGTGTTTACTACCTTTCATTTTTCATGTTATAATTGTAATTTTTAGGCTCATAATTGCAATTAATGAGAAAACATTAAACTGTGCCGGTACCACAATCCCCAAAGCCAATTTTATTTTTAGTGTGCACACATCTTGTTAATGTACTTCCTTTTCACTATCACTTCAGTTACACTTTTAAAGTTTACTCCATGCTTGTTCTCCATTCTGCATGACAAGTTGCACACATATTGCCTTCTTCTTATATAACCTCTGTAAGAATGACAAGATAGCACAAAAGAAATTTGGGGATCCACCCATTATACTTAAAGCAAGAGGAAGATTGCAATGCAACAGAGTGGTCTCTTAGGACGGAGTCTAAAACATGATGACCATTAACTAGCAGGAATATGGTGGCTTTATAGTGGGTAAGGAAGAAGAGGCAGGTCTCTGGAGCTGAAAGCAGAAGTGGTGAGAGGCTTGGGAGTGGGTGGAAGGTCTCTGGAGGCGGAACCAGAAATGCACTCTGTGGAGGGACTGGAAGTGACGTTAGGCAGATTTTGTGTCTGGGGATCTGCAGAGGAAGGTAGAGAGGCATTAGTACACTCTGTCAACGTTTAGTACGGTTTTACCGCACACTTAATCAAGCCCAAAAACCGGTTCCCAAGTACATGTGTATAACACCTTACACACTGGAAATGTTTTCTTTTTTAACTCTAGAAAGTGTATGTGATGTTTCATGAAAAAGCTTGATGAGAAAGAGGGCTACAACACCATGGTTGACTTTTACTTCACATTCTGCAAGCAGCAGAGCTGCTTATTGGCGATTTAAAAAGAAGTTGCGGAATTCTAAAAAGAATTGTAATAGCACATTAGAAGTATTTGTAAAGTGCAATCCTTCATATTTTTAAAAAGGTTGTCCTATATTCCAACAATTTACTAGTTTACTAGTTTATCTTGTAACAATAATAGAAAGACGCACATCATTAAATTGATGGTAAATGTTGACTAGCCTGGTGTGACAGAATATTGAAGTTTACATTGCAGTACTTGTTATGAATTTGTGTTATAGGTACCCTGTAGACTTTCTGGGTATGTATTTCTCATTATTTACATATCTTTTATTTATGGTGTGATGTCATCTCATTTCTATTCTGTTTTTAGGTAGTTATACTCTTTACAGTTGCTATGAATGATACCATATTTTCTCTTAAAAATCATTACAGCACTCTGTGATAAACTGGACATCCCATCCTTACTTGTGTCTTAACTTGTAACTGCTGCTGTACACATAGCCCTGGCTGCTTGAAAGATTGACTTGGAAAATGAAAATGCATGGCAAAGTTGGATGAATGGATGAATTTATTTACTTTATTGTGGTGGGGAGCAAACTAATTTTGTGTTACATTGCGGACAATGTTCATCCATTCATTTTCATATCCGCTCATCAATCCATCTTCCTAACCCACTTATTCAGGATATCCTATCCCAGCATGCACTGGGTGCAAGACAGAAAGAATCCCTCGCCAGGGTGTCTGCCATATCTCTTTGTAAAATTCAATTATATTTATTTCTTGAATTCATATGTTCAGTGATATTTAACTATGAAATCCTTTGTCTCTTTTGAATTGTTGCTATTTTTCATGAAAATTGTCAGGACAGGAAATAATAATGTTGAATGTTTTAATATTATTAACATGTACTAGGTGTCATATTGATCAAAACCAGTAGGGTCAGAATTATATTATTCTTACTAATTGAATTGCTAAATGTTTCATGCTTTTTTGTTTTGTCGCCAATATTTTAATCCATAGGATGTAGGATGAGTTTCTTTCTAAGATGTTATCGGGGTTGTGATAAGTGAAAAAAATTACCCATTCATCTTGCTAAAGAAAAGCTGTAACAGCCTTTGTTCAGAGCAGAGATGATATATTAAATGGGCTTTCTATGCAAAACCTGCACAAATGAAATCTCCCCTAATTACAAACTTGCCTTGCGCATGTAGGTCACCTTGATTTCTGTCTTGTCAAATGTTTGATTATTACTTTGTTTTAGTGATTGCCAGTTGGTACATTTATCACTGCTGCTGTGCCACCACTCTAGAGTCGTGGGCTCGAAATCCCTGCCTGGGCACTCATGTCTGCATAGATATTCCACTGGGTTTTACAATTTTGCTGCCACATCCTAAAGATGTATGTGTTGGGTTAACTGACTGCTTGTGCAATACCATAGGCTGGTACCTTGTCCAGGGTTTTTTTCCTGCCTTGCTCCAATACTACAGTGGTAGACCATATATAGTGAAATAAGAGTAAATGCATATTTCCTTACTAATCCCTTTGTTGAAATAGCAAGGAGAAGGTGGCTTCAGATTAAGAAATTGGATTAAACAAAACCTTGAAACCAAATTGACTCACAAAAATGAGAGTTACCTAACTCAGTTATATGCACAAAAAGGCATTTTATAACATCATTTTTTAAACATTGCTACTTCACCTATTTAGTCAATTACAATTTTTCTAGAATTACTGTGTGTCAAGTTTGTGCCTGTTCCTTAACTTCTCCACCTTTTTTAACACACTTTTTTGTTCCATCTCTGTACTTTTTCTTTTCTTTCCTAATTATTTCCAATTTAGCTGAAAGACTTAACAGGTGAAAGATATAGTTAGTGTTGTTAGTTACTGTGGCCATTTTGGCTGCAGTCACCTGAGAGGAATACATTGTAAAAGACACAACTTTTATCTACTTATCCTTTGGAAACTTTGTTCTTTTTAAATGGTTCCAGGGCCGGATTAAGACCTTTAGAGGCCCTAAATGCTTAAAAGAACTTGGTGCCCCATGTGTGTATATATATATATATAAAATTTTAAATATTAACAATAATAAACCAGTCAGTCATCATCCAACCCGCTATATCTTAACTACAGGGTCATGGGGGTCTGCTGGATCCGATCCCAGCCAACACACGGCGCAAGGCAGGAACAAATCCCAGGCACTGTGCCAGCCCACCGCAGGGCACACACACAAACACACCCACACACCAAGCACACACTAGGGACAATTTAGGATGGCCAATGCACCTAACCTGCATGTCTTTGGACTGTGGGAGGAAACCAGAACCCCCGTTAGGAAACCCACACAGACACGGGGAGAACAAGAAAACTCCATACAGAGAGGACCTGGGAAGTAAACCCAGGTTTCCTTACTGCGAGGCAGCAGCACTACCACTGCGCCACTGTGTCGCCCATAATAAACCATAAAATAAAATTTAATTTTTTTCGAAATGAAACAAAACTTACAGTAAGATGGAAAATGATATTTAGTTTTCTATAGTTCCACTTTATTTATGTTAAAAAAGTTTTCTCTTACTTTTTCTAATTGCGAAGTTTTTGATCAAATCGTCAAAACTAATCTTATGTAACACAACTGCTTCTATACTTGGTAGAGATAAGGCATCCAGCCTGCCTCTGTTGTTATTATTTTTATTATAGGTATGTAATTTTTTCATTTAATGTGGGACCCCCTTTTTTTGGAATCTGGTTAAGCTGCACCATTTGCAGTTTTGCACCATATGGTCCTTGGTAAATCCGGCAATGGAAAATTTCTGTTGTGCCCCCCTTCCCCTGATGTCCTAAGCATGTGCCTCTTTTGCTCAATGGTTGGTTGGCTGGGTGGTTCTAATCCTTAGATATGTTGTAGCTGAGTTAGTAGTCATGTTTTAAGAAACAATTTACTAGTTTGGTTTTGTTTTGTTGGGCTTAGAGCTCTTCACTTGTGATAGTCAGTTATGCAGCCTTGTTCTGGTTTCTAAACAGTCCTAATAGGCTAATATTTACTTGATTATGTTGACCCTTTATGTATGTCAGTTTGGGTAAAAGCATCTAATAAGTGAATAAATGGATGTGTAGAGCAGTAGGTCAAGGATTAATCTGGCTTTGACCTTGGCTTTTGTTTCTTTTATTTGCTTTCTAGCTGTGCTACCCATCTATAATAAGTCAGGTTGAAATCTAAGTAATCAATGTAGACTTAATGTTTGCAATGCATCATATGTCTCTGTAATTTGACATTTGGTTTGGGATTCGTAAAAGCAATGTTAATGTTTGTGATGCGCCATTGGTTGGAAAGACAGAGACATAGCAACCAGATGAACACACGGTCAGACACACATCCTTTTACAAAGGTGGATGTTACAATGAAGTCTTAACTGGTATGAATTAACTTTTTCTTTTTGAGTATTTTTATTATTTTTTTACTTAGTTTTTTACTTTTCATTTAAGTACTGTATTACTGAGTATTTTCTTTCTCTATTGATTTATATTTACTTTTGCAGAAAGTTTCTTATTAAATTATTGTTATGCAGTATCTCTTTTTGTTAACTGATTTAATTTTTAGGCATAATTTTCTGCTAATTAGATTTTTATCACTTTATCACTTATCACTAAATTCCTTATTAGATTGATTTGAGTTTTGATTGCCTTCAAATCATTTTGGCCTTAATATTTCAGGAATAATTACACTGTAATAAGTTTATATGATGAAAAGTTTCTTTATTAAACAGCAGATTATTCGATTCAAACCAAGTGTGAAAGGAATGAGAAATTCTGGTGAGAAGGGTTGGGGTGCCAACTGGATACCCCATTTAATTGGTAAAGTATCTGTGTCAATAATAAAGCCACAACGCAAATTGAATTGACTTGCCCCATTAATTAAAAAATGCTTGCAAACAGTCATCACTGTCCTTAAAACTTGCGGGGACCAGATAAGGGCCAGAAGGGGCACAAGGAAAGGCAGTTACTGACTGTGTCCCATTTTTTTTCTTTTCCTTATTGCTTACCTTTTGAGTGGCAAGGAGACGCATCCCTAGGCTCGCATTTTTGACACAAGACAAAGAGTTTCCTGATTGAAATATATTAACGTAAATGTTTTATTGTCGTAATACTCTCAGTTGCATATGAAACTGGAAAAAGTAAAAGGCCAAAGGAAACATACAAAAATGGACAATAACTTGTATGGTGGGATAGACTGGCTATCCCACAGTGCAAACATATTCTGTGAGTGATAGAGATTATAGGAATAGTCAGGGACATTGGTGCAGTCTGTACGTGGAATTTGTTACATCTTTCTTCATGATATTACTTACTGAGCTAGATTTTTAGTTACAAAACAAATCACAAATCACAATCCAGTTTCTTTCTGTGAAATACAGTATGTTTTCTTTTGGTTGTTTTTGAACTCTAATTAATTAAAGGAAAAATGTTGTTAGTTACTAAAGTTTAAATGCCCGATTGTGTGAGCTGTTTTTATTTATAGTGCAGTCATGACAGTACAAGTTTGAGGATTGTTCAGTGTCAACGCGTTGCGTCCAAAGTCCGCAGCAAGACTAGCAGGGAGTGACTAGGAGCACAAGGAGGCCAACAGCCGTGTGTTTCTTTACACACGTACTGTACACTTGCATGGCAACACCTGCAAAAACTGTGTTGGATGAAATGTACATTATATTGAAAAAAATGACATAAATTGTGGTATGAAAACCAAGAGACGTTATAGAGAAAAACTGGAGAAGGAAAAGTTGTATAAACAGGAGAGGCTGAATAATACATTAGGTGCTGAAAAAAATGAAAAAGGTGATCAGGGACAGCTTCTCTATTTGTTATTCAAATGTTCTTCATAGAAAAAAATAGTTTAGTCTTGTATTTTTTGTTGGTACCTATTATTGGTTAATGCAAAAACAATCAAAATATGACATTAATTCTTTTTTTTAGTGGAAAAATAGTGCCCATTAGTAAGTGGAATTTTGAATGTGGCTGATCGTCACTCCTATTATGCCACATGAAATATTTACAATGCAGTAGTTGGCCTTGTTTTTTTTTTTAATTCTTAACATTTGATTAAGGTACTAGGTATCTATTTGTTCGCTTTCCATATACATAATAGCATTATGTGATAAAACTTTTAGGGAAAATAAATACAAATTGTTGACTCATTTTTGTTTTTTTTTTTTTGTTGTTTTTTCTAGGATGCTCTATTATCCCTTGGTTCTGTCATTGATGCCAGTTCTTTGCGGGAAGTTGTTCAAGAAGTGCTCAAGGAAGTCATTCCTAAATTGGTATGTAGCTTTTGCTGTGGCAAATAAATAATAAATAATATCTATCCATTTGAACGATGTTTATCTGTTTCACTAAATTCGTGTTTCCTTTAACCTTAAGTTCAATTTGTTTTGACTGGTGAAAACATTCTAAAATAATACTGAAGCACACTAAAAATGTGCACTTAAATCCTGATTCTAGGTCTGTTTCTGATCAGACTGACAGTCAGCTATTCTAACGTTGGTAACACTTTAGTTTAGCTACTGCCAAATGCATTTATTACTCCTTTACTCTGATGTAATAATATCTTAAAAAATGTTTTGTGGTGTTAATTATGCTAATAAAGCATGAGTACAGTGTTTGTTCATCTCAGTGCAGCATTGCGTACTTGTAAGACCATGTAATACGGTGGTGAAATTACTTATAAATATAAAGGATTTACAGGTCTTATACTGAAGTATGTAATATCAAGAGAAATATGTCTCACTTAAGCCAAATCTGACCATTCCAAAGTGACAATATTTTAGTAGGCCACATTGCACAGATGAATAGATACTTTACTAATGCTTTGTAGGTGTGATTATCATCAAAAATGCAATCATTTCATGTCTTGTTACATAACAGTATATGAGTACTAGATGCATTTTTGCATTACCTAAATTGTTAGCCTAATGTATTGTATTATATATCCCATTGTAAAATAAGTTAAAAACCATGTGAAAGGACAAATATAACTCTGCCAGTATAATTTCTGCATTAAAGACTGATGTTGTTGTTGCACAAAATAAGATGAATTAGAACATTAGAACAATCTAGACAAGAACAGGCCATGCAGCCCATCAGAGCTTGCCAGTGCTATCCGTTATCTTAAAATGTAATTTGCTTTTTAAGATATTTGAAAATCATTTTGAGATATCTTAAAATAATTTCCTTTGCATTTTAAAGACATCTACAATTAATTTTGAGATGTCTCAAATGCATTTCAAGATATCTGAAATGCATTTTCTGGTATCTCAAAATAACTGCAAGTGCATTTTAAGTTACAGTATCTCAAAAATCACTTCCTGTAAAATTGCCTATTCTTTCATTGGGTCTTCCTGTTTATTATGCACAATCTTGTATTTAAGATATCTTGAAACTCATTTCAGATCTCAAAATGGACACGAAGCTGTTTTGAGATACCTGGAAATGTATTTCAGATATCTTAAATTGTACTGTTGATGTCTGAAAATGCATTTGCGATATCTTGAAATAATTTAATGTCTTTTTAAAGATATCTTAAAATGCATTCGAGATATCATGAAATACAAATTGAAATACATTCTAAGATATCTCAAGTGGGGCAGAGACCTATTTTAAGATATCTAATTCTTTTTGATATATCTTAAATGTATTTTCAAATATCACAAAATAACTTCCTGAACATTTCGAGAAAGTCCAAAATAGACAGCAAGTTCTATTGAAAGAATAAGAAATTTTACTGGAAGTGATCTTGTACTTTCTTGAAATGTATTTGAGATATCTTGAAATGCACAGGAAGTTATTTTAAGATATTTTAAAATGCATTTGAGATATCTTGAAATGCCTGGGGATGGATTTTAAGACATCTTGAAATATATTAGAGATATAATGCAAAATGAACAGAATTTTTTGACAAGATATACCAAAAATGCATTTAAGACTTCTTGAAATGCATTTCAGATATCTCAAAATGTACAGCGTGTCATTTCAAGATATCTTGAAAACTATTTGAGATATCATAAAATGCATTTCAGATATCTTGGAAAAGATACATTTTTAGATATCTGTAATTCAGCTTGAGATATCTAAACTGTATTTTCAGAGATGTTAAAATGCATTTTGAGACATTTCATCCATCCATTATCCAACCTGCTATTTCCTAACTACAGTGTCACAGGGGTCTGCTGGAGCCAATCCCAGCCAGCACAGGGCGCAAGGCAGGAAACAAACCCTGGGCGGGCGCCAGCCCACCGCAGGGCACACACACACACACGGGACAATTTAGGATCACCTATACACCTAATCTGCATGTCTTTGGAGTGTGGGAGGAAACCCACGCAGACACGGGGAGAACATGCAAACTCCACGCAGGGTGGACCTGGGAAGCGAACCCTGGTCTTCTATCTGTGAGGCAGCAGTGCTACCCACTGCGCCACCGTGCCACCCATTTTGAGACATTTCTAAATGTTAATTTGGATACATTTAGAGATTTCACTACTTGGTAACCTATTCCATGTGTCTATATTTCTCTGTATGAAGAAAAAAATTCCTAATATTTGCTCGAAATTTACCCATAACAAGTTTCCAACTGTGTCCTTGTGTTCTCGATTCACTGAACTAATTCTCTTCATAATTTTAACACTTCAATCACGTCACCACTTAATCTTCTTTTGTTAAAACTGAAAAGGCTCAACTCTGTTAACCTTTCTTAATAATTCATCCCCTGTAGCCCTGGAATCAGCCTCGTCACTCTTCTCTGGACTTTTTCCAGCCTTTTTTGTAGCTTGAAGACCAAAACTGCACACAGGACTCCAGATGAGTCCTCACCAGTGTGTTATAAAACTTGAGCAGAACCTCCTTGGACTTGTACTCCACACATCAAGGCACTATATAATCCAACACTATAATTCCTAAATCCTTCTCATAAGGTGTACTTTCAATTTTCTGACCTCAAAAGCTTCCCTGATAAGCTTTCCTCAGTAATTTAAACTATTAGAATATTTGCACTAACCCTCGGCATTCTCTTGCTAATCACATTTTTCCATCATATGCTAATTTAATTTCCTATCTAGGAAAATGTTGCTTTGTAGTATTGTGTTTATATTGAGCTACAAGCCTTTTGCTGGCTACTGGGGCCAGTGTTCACGTGACCCTTTGGATCCTGCAGTGTTTTACGCTTACCCCGAGTGTGTGAGCACATGTGCAACATGAACTTTTGGGTTAGTGTTCCGTCTTGCTCCTTATTCTCCCCATTAAAATGGGCATCTATCTTTTTTGTTTTAAATTATTTCTTGCCACAAGTATGAGCTTTTCCCAGTCAAGGCTTTGCAGCACAAGCTGGTGAAGAGCTATGAAATGTCCAGAATTCTTTTTTCCTCCTTTAAAAAGTACCAGCCAGTACTAATTTTAGAAAAAAATAAATGTATTATTGTACCATTCACATGATCTGTTGTGTAGTTTTTGATGTGATTATTTAGGTAAAATTTTATAACCACATCTGCTGGTAGTGTACTCTTTTCGAAATACATTCTCTTGAGGTTTACTGGTAGTGTGAGTGAGACTGAGGTTAATGAAATAACTCCATGATATGACTGAAAAATTACGTTTTCTTGCATATGGATATTGTGTGGCCCCATCAGTCAAAAACTTTACAATTACTGTAGGTACTATAGATAGAGAGATATATGCAAACACTGAACCCCCTGCTAATCACTCCATTTATCTATTATCAAAACAGCTTTATTCAGTTCAGGGCTGTGTGTAATAAACCTTCGTCCCTGCTTTCAGGAGGAGAGTGTGCCTAAATGATATGATACCTTCACTGGAGGATCAAATTAGATATGTCCTTTCCCAGTTAGTGAAGTAGCTGTCTCTTTTTTAATAGAGTAATAGCCTGGAGCACTTTCTGTAATGGAATTCAGACCTTTGCAGTAGCTATAGGGGAATTGCCTTTCCATCCCCTTTTGTCACATTTTAAGGCACTACACGATCAGATGGGACTGGCCTAATTTTCTCACTTTTGTCAGTCCTTGGATATGACAGATCCGTGGATTATGCAGTGTTTTTTCCTGAGCAGTCCCCTCCTGAAAAGAAAGCAGAACAGGTTTCTAAAGTTATTACCTCCTTAGTAATGGCTTCTCCAATTCTTAAAGTTTGTCCAGGGAGGTGATTTTTTTTTTTTATAACCTTAGTTAAAATGACTTGTTATTTTCTAGCTTACTTTGAATTGTTTGTAACTTTCTGTTTAAAATAGCCACAGTCATCACCTCATTTTATATAAAACTAGCTGTCCCCTTCAGCTATGCCCATGTAGTAGTGAAACAGGACAAATGTTTTAAAAATCAATAAAAAAAACTCATATCACTAACTAAGTGGAGGCAAGGTATGCTCTAAAACGCAGAGGCAGAGTAACTCGAACGGAGGTTGGCGCATGAGTGAGGAGGGCCCTGCCCGGCTCTCTACTCCTGACGTCCCACTTTCACCTCCCCTCGGCCCACAGCCTCTGTCTTGGAATAACATGAATATATCGCTACTGCAAGTGCACTACGATTCTTAGCGCGATGAGAGAAGTCGCAAAATCAACAGTACTGTTCAAGCAAATTATAGAAAAAAACCTGATCTAAATCCGTTAAGTAGTTCTCTCGGCCGTTAGCTAAGCGGAGGTAAGGTACGGCCCGAGGTGAGGCTGGCGCATGAGTAAGGAGGGCCCCACCCCCCTCCCCTTGGCCCCCTGCATGTCTCTCAGATTCGTGCAAATAAGTCAGTACCACAAGCGAACTGTGATACATAGCACAATGAGAGAAGTCACAAAATCAACTGCAATATTCAAGCAAATTATAGAAAAAAGTTCAATCTAAATCCATTAAGTAGTCCTCTCGTGAAACGCGGACAGACATACAGACAGATTTTATATATACAGGTGGTCCCCAGGCTACGGACATCCAACCAACGACATACGAACGGGGCCACAGCTGCAACGCATGCGCCTCAGTAACTGCCGCTCCGTCATCTTCAGCCTGGGTATGCTGCAAGCGGTGGCTGGATGGAGGCTGGAGGGGGGCGATTTCGCTGCTCGTGAAGTGTAGTGTCCCTCGGGCGGCTCCCGGCGGCAAGCAGTTTCACTGCCCGCCCCCAACACACATGGCTGCCCATTCATTCTCGGTGGCCGGCTGGTAATGCTGCAAGCAGTGAACCGGTTGTGGCTGAACGGAGGCCACTGAGGGTGAACGGGGCGGCGTCGGGTAGCATTGTAATGTGCCTCGGATGGCTGAGTGTTGAATGGGGGCGGTGGTATGGCAGACACTGCAGGCAGCATGCAGTAGTGGAGGTGACTGTGACGTGGGCTGGGGATGAACCGACCCTCGCTGCCCCCGTTCATTCTCAATAGCAAGCCTGCTTGTTCTG
The DNA here is from genome assembly GCA_026402145.1 of Polypterus bichir lapradei. Classification (NCBI taxonomy): domain Eukaryota; kingdom Metazoa; phylum Chordata; class Cladistia; order Polypteriformes; family Polypteridae; genus Polypterus; species Polypterus bichir. The sequence goes on along the minus strand of JANRMT010062834.1, from coordinate 23,079,670 downwards.
TTACACACATAGCAGGAAGCTGTCTCTTGTCAGTACAGGGTGGCCCAGATCTAATTATGCAGGTCCAGATTATCTGGATGACTTTGATTTATGTAGGGACGATTCCAATTCGGCGTGAAGATAATTCTTCATGTCGTCAGTTCGCACACTTCTCGATGGTCCGGGATTTTTCAGGTGATTTTCTATTTAATAAACTGAATAAGTTATAATGTAATGAGAATTGCATGATTAGATCTGGACCACCCTATACATCAGACGTGTTGATGTCTGGTGCTTTCCTGCTGTGATAACGTGTACAGTGCTGTGCAGAAGAGCTCTTCTTAACTTTTTGTCTTCACCCTTCAAGAATGTCTCTGAAACACAAATCTGATGCAAGTGCTGGTAATACAGTAAAGAAGAGAAAAACCATCACCATTGAAAATAAAGTAGAAATAATAAAAAGGTCAGAGAGAGGTGAAACTCAATCATTCATTGGCAGAGCACTTGGTTACAGTCGGTCCAAAATAGCATTTATTAAAATAACGTACCTATTCTGACTTACATACAAATTCAACTTAAGTACAAACCTACAGTCCCTATCTCGTACGTAGCCCAGGGACTGCCTGTATAGAGATGAGGTGGTCAAGTCAACCATGATAAAAGAAGCTTTATGTTTATCACACAGATTATGGGAGAAATATTCAAAAAGAAGATAATAAAACTGATTTTACTTAATCTTTATTTTATAGAGCCCCGCCTCACACAACACACTATCACAAAGAGCTTCACAAGTCAAAGCAAAATATACTTCTTAGTAAAATGCAACAGAAATACATGATGAACTGTAAGTCAGTCTATATCCTTACACAGGGTCACGAGGGTCTGCTGGAGCTAACCCAGCCAACACAGGGTGCAAGGCAGGAACCAATCCTGGGCAGGGTGCCAGCCCAACGAGGTACATGATGAACTGGGAGTTTTCTATTTCAATTTCAATTTATTCTTGTTATGCAAGACACAGATTAATTTATTTTTAAGTATAAAGAGGTAATTCAAAAGAGTAGTCACATAGGAAACCCTAAATTCTAACACCAAAAAGGGAAGCAAAAGTCGCTAAGTATTAAAGCAGGTAGGAAATCAAAACTAATATATAACTGAAAAGCATATGAAATTTCTGAAGGCACAAACCCTCAGAAGAGTTGTTCTTTTCGAAGAGGTTGACTGCAGACACTAAACTTGCTGTGTCTTAGTCTTTTAAAGACGGCCGCTGCGATGGCACGTGTGTGCACGGACACAAGCTATAAACATGTAGTAATAACACAGTGTTACAATGACTGAAGAATATATTTACTGATACAGTAGTAGGGTTAAAAGAATTGCATAGTACTGCAGATAAAAATATAGCACTGATAATTAAACAAAGAAATAGCATCCAGTATATACAGTATAAAGAAATGTACGCATATACAGGCAGTTTTTAATTTTTAAAGTCTAAATTTCAGTTTTTCTAGGTTAGCTAAATTCTGAATAGGGTCATTTTGCCAGTAATAGATGAAAATTTCACTTGAAATGTAAGAGTCACTAGAAATGACAAAGTACTGATGGTACTGCAAATGGAAGTAAATAAACAGGATTAGATGACAATGTGACGCCTGGTAAGGGTGTATAAGCAGACACTCAGCATGGGTTGAGGCAAGTGAGATTTTGTTTTACTAATATGCTGGAATTTTATGAGAAAAACATCATAATTATAGAGGACAATGAAGTGTTAATTAGATTGACATTAAAAAATGTTTTTATAAGAAAGCACAAGCAAGGACAGTCACTTACCACTACTGGTCCACAACAGACATCAGAGGTTCAGGTCACAATGTGCAGTGTTGGGTTGGTTAAGCATGGGAACCCATACATGAAAGTTGTTGTTAACCATAAGCCAGGTGGATTATCAGAGGCATTGGGCTCAGCGATGGCAGTACAATATTTTTTTCATATGGAGTCACAGACATGGTGAGAAGGGTGTGAAGCCTCCAATAAGAATGACAAAGCAGACCAGGGTCTCCACCTGCTTGCCCAGATAGGGCTGCCAGCCCCCAACTGCTAATAACAGATTTTGATCAAAGAAGGTCCCTAATGTTCAAAATGAAATGAAAGTCATTAAAAAAATTAAATACCTTATAAGGGACAGGGAAACCACAAACCTTGTAGAGAAATTTCAAACCAAGAACCTTTATAAATTGAGAATTGATTGACAAAATTTAGAAAATAGCAAAAATTGAAAAAAGCAATCTGAGATGAACAAGTTCCAATACATACACAATTCAAAATCAGTAATCCAAGAGCTGAAGGAATAATCAGATAAACCAGAAAATTCCAAAGAATGTAATATTCACAATAAACTCCTCACATACTGCTGGAACCCTCTCTCTCATCTCAATTTAAAGGCAGAAGGATGATCCAGCAACAGTGATGTGAGGCCCTCTTCAGAATGGCAAGAGTGTGCAGCCCATGGCCAAGACAGAGATGTCCTCTGCTTAAGAACTTTTACTCCGTAAAAGACACAATAATCTGAGGTAAAAAATATAATTAGTTTTGTATAGATATTAGTGAAGGATAATATAGAATCTACTACCAAAATCCAACAAAATATGAAGCCAGCATTAATAATTATTCCAAAATGAAAGATTAGCCCCTGTAATAAACAAGAAGTAGAATATTGATCATAATACATAAAATTAAATAGCACAACAGCCCACAATGTTATGTTTCTTACTTTCTTCATTTTCTTTGACACAGCCTACTCTAATTCCTATACCACAATCTACACTATACAGTACTATATGTTTTATTTATTAAATCCTTTTAATCATCTGAATGCTCAGAATTCTATTAACATACAAGCTGTAAAATGTTACTTCACAAATTTGGAGAATTGTTACTTTCATTTTTACAGGAAGATGCCATTATATTTAATTTCAAAAAGATCGGTAATTAACCTGTCAAGCACTGGTCTTTTTTCTTTCTCCCATTTTAAGGCATTTAATAGCACTTTTTACACAATAGGCTATGCTATTAAATGCCCAGCTCTTTCATTCATTTTTATTCATTTGATTTTAATCTTTTTAATTTCTTGATGTCAGCCCATTCTGAACACTTATTAGAAATTAAAATTAAGTTGTCTAAGGATAGATATTGTGGATATCAAAACATACACCCTAATTGAAATTTTAGTTTTTTATTGAAAGACAGAATAGTGATAAATCATGGTGGATTTCTTAAAACAATCTTCTAAACAATATATAAGAAAAAATTATGAAATGATAAAAAAAATAAAATAGCTTGAATTCATTGCTGATATAAATATGCCCACTCGTCATACCAGGAGCTGAACTTTTGTTCATGTTCAACCAATCATATTTCAAATCCTAAAAGAGGATAATTACTCCCCACCTGAAATCAGTGAGATGACTCTGATTTTCTCTCAATAAAATCAGCATTTCCTGCAGGGTTCACACAAAAGTGAGTCCACAGATGGCCACAGACCACAAGGTGTTAAACAAATGATTTGTGGGGTCTGACTGTTCAGATTGGGAGAGAACCATTTAATTAAAGGTAAATATTAGCCCCTCAAGTAAAACAAATACAACAGGAAACAAAATATTGGTCACAATAAGCAAAAATAAACAGCTCAAAAATCTTATTGACGTTTTTCATTTTGTGGACACAGCATAACGCAGCCCTAATCTAATTCCTATTAAATGCAATGTAGAGTATACTTAAATATTTAAATGTTATCAGAATGTCCAGAGTTGCATTAACATTTAAGCTGTAAAACTGCTGGTTCAAGTATTTCTTGAATTTCTTTTTTAAACTGTCAGCTGATTTATAACACTCAAGACTATTGATAGCATGGTGCAAAGCTAAGAATAAGCACCGCAAGGAGCTCACAAATGGTGTTTGGTGTTGCTGAAATATACAGATCAGGAGCGAATATGAAGCACTGTTTTATGATCCAGCCAGTATACCAGTTATCACAAGGCTGTTGTCTAAATTTGGATTAGAACGTTAGAATAGTTGTGACGAGCTCGTCCATCCTAGTAGCCTAGATCTTTACCTGTCTTTTGTTCATTTAATTTTTATCTTAATATTCAAATTCAGAAGCCCAATTGTGAACTAATAAAATAATCTTTTATATTCTAGTGCATGAAGTTATCGATCCTTTTCTCCATATTTACAGTTTATAATACTATCGGCTTCACCCATTAGTGAACAGTAATAGATTTAAAAAAAAAGACTATATGTAAATATGTAAATATTGTGATGAATGAATCACTGTCTTGCACCCCAAAACACAAGGCTGAGTCTCAGTACTTTAGCAAAAACAGCTTTATTCTATTTGAAACTGGAAAAGCACAGGTATTTATTGTAGCGGGATCTACCTCTCTCCGATACATAGACACAGCAAAGGGCCGGGTCGGGAACAGGTTAGTGGCCAAGTTATACTGTTCCCTGCATTTATAATGTTCCTTGCATGACCCATCGGTGCTATGCTGCTGCACTACAAACCTGCGGTTGTCTCGGTGATGAACAAGCAGCCATCGACAGATGCGGCAAACGTGCTTCAGCATGTCATCCTGTTGGGGGAGCCCAAAAGAGTTCGTAAACCTCACATCATCACCACCCCCACCCCCTTAGCTTTGTCCACAACGGTGTAGGCAAAGCGACCATCAAAGCCAGGCTTGGCTAAGTGAAAGAGAACATTAGCATTTGCTGTTTGCAGGACTGTGGCGAACATCAAAAGCAAAAGCCTGCAAACTAATAGACCACCGAGTGAGCCTGGCGTTCGTATCTTTCTTTTTGTACAGCCATGTCTGAAGCTGGGTTGGTCAGTCACCAGGGTAAACCGTTGTTCCCAGAAGTAGTAATGGAGGGCCTCCACTGCCCACTTAATCAATAAACACTCCTTTTCAATGGTCAAATAATTGCACTCCCTGGGCAGCAGCTTCCTGCTGAGAAATTTGATAGGGGTTCTTGCACTTCAAAACATTGTGAGAGTACTGCTCCTAAAGTGAAAGTGCTTGCATCTGTTTGCAGAATAAATTCCTTTGAAAAGTCTGGATTGCACAGAATCAGGAACAAGGATAAAGTGGCTTTAAGGTCTGAGAAGGCTGTGTCACAGGTGTTGGTCCAGACAATACCACAATTCTTTCTGCCCTTTGTCAAGTCAGTGAGGGGGGCGGTACACAAAATTGGGGATGAACCACCTATAGTACTAAGCGAGCCCGAGGAAGGCACGAACCTGCCACTGTGTTTCGGGACATGGATACTCAAGCATCACCCCCACCTTGTCCATTTGAGATTAAGCAAACCCTTCCCCATGGAATACCCCAGATAATGGGATTCCGACATATCCAGCCTGCACTTCTTAGGGTTAGCCATCAACCCCACCAGCCACAAACTGTCAAGCACTGCCTGAAGGTGGATGAGATGATATTCCCAGTTATTACTGAAAATGACTACATCATCAAGACGAAGGCACCCACGTATGCGGAATGGGGATGAAGGATCTTGTCCATCATCCACTGAAAGGTCAGCGGTGCACCATGGAGACTAAAGGGGAGCGTCGTAAATTCAAACAGCCTGTCTGGAGTGGCGAACGTGGTCTTCTCGCAACTGGACTCCTCCAAGGGCACCCACCAATAACCCTTTGTGAGGTCTAGGGTGGAAATATAATAGGCTTGCCCAAGCTTCTCCAACAGCTCATCCACACTCTGCATCAAGTATGCGTCAAACTTGGAAATCTAATTCAAACGCCTAAAATCGATACAGAACCAAACCATTGGGTTTTGAGACAAGTACAATAGGACTTCACCACTCGCTTTTGCTCAGACAAATCATGCCTAGCTGGAGCATCTGCTGGACTTCTTTGTGTATCACCTGTACAGTAACACTGGGCAAAGTTACGATCTTCTGTTCCGCCAGGCATTGGCGAAAAAACATCAGAGTTCCCTTTGATCAGTGAAAGCAATGCCACTTTCTGCATGTCACTTAAATCATCCCCAATAGCGACTAGTGGACGTGACCAGGATTTCCTGGTGATCGTGCCACTCCTTTAAAAGTTTAACATGCAAAATCTGTACCGGTTTCCATCGCCCGGTAATCATGACTTTATAATTCTCTATGGATATACGCTTGCCATTCCGCCCAAAATTTATTTGGATTGGATGGGATCAACATCAGCACACGAGCCCCCTTCTTAAACTCGCGGAATTTACTCATCTTGTCATTATTACATTTTTGTACATCCTGCTGCTGATATTCCACCACAATAGAGGACAATGTGGCAATCTGTTCTTGAAATGAAACGACTTGGTCAACAAATCTCTCCCCATGGGGTGTCTCACGAGTCCCTGTCCATTCTTCCCAAACAATGTGTAACACACCACGCGGTTGGCGGCCAAATAATAGTACAAAAGGACTCAACCCGGGGGACATTTACATGGACTCCCGGACAGCAAACATCAGAAAAGGCACTACTATATCCCAGGAGATCAGGTCGTCATGGGCCACCCGCCGAGTCATCTGTTTTAGGGTTTTATTAAATTGTTCAGTCAGGCCATTTGCATGCAGATGATAAACCATGGCATCTACCTGCTTAATTGCAAAACTTTTGCATAGTTTCTTCATAATGGAAGACATAAAGGGTGTGCCTTGAACAGGTAAAATCTTGCAAGGGATACCAGTATGCGTGAACATTTCTAAGAGAGCTTTTGCAATAGACCAGGTGTCTACCCGCTGCAGCACGGCCACTTCTGTGTATCTTATGCTGTAATCGACTAACACGAGCATATACTCGTAAAAGCTATTTTTACTTATGGGAAGCGGGCCAACAATGTCTAATTCCACCCTCTCAAAGGGGACATCTAAAATAGGCATCAGTACAAGGGGTGCCCTGGCGGGTCTGTGAGCAGAAACTATTTGACAGTCGGGAAAGGCCTTACAGAATTGCACCACATCTTGGCCCATATTCACCCAATAAAAGCATTTTGAAATGTTTTCTCTTGTCTTTTCCATGCTGAGGTGACTCCCCAAAATGTAACTATGAGCAATTTATAAAACATTCTCCTTATGCCCACTTGGCACCACCAGCAGCTGGATACACCTATCGCCCATGCAATCAGAAATCACCCAATACAGGAAATCATCCTTAATTAAAAAATGTGATGTTTTAAAGTTCGGGTCCTCTCTCTCCAGATAGTAAGAGTCATTTGTGACGTGGGCTTGTTTGAATGTGAAATACAAGGTGCTATTGTCTCATTGCAGACAAGCAAACTCTGTCTGAATGGCAGCCGCTGCTTTCTCTGTGTCTGATGCAGCATTGTGCTCACTTCCCACTGCTATATCATTTTCGCCTGGGTCTGTATTGGGTGTTCGGTATGGGGAGGCTTTTGGTGTGAGCGATGGTGTGGAAAAGTCTGCCAGCTGTTCCGGGTCAAGGTTTCTGAACTCTTTTAGAACCCCCCCAATGGGACGACATGCCAAAGCACAATTGCCACGTCTGTGGAGGGCTGCTTCTCCATTGCCGTGGCATCCGCAGGTTCGCAGGGCAGCAGCATAGCACTGCAGAAGCAACTAAAAGCTGATCATGGTCATGCTATAAGCGCCTGTTGCCAATGGATGATGCAAGGAACATTATAAATGCAGGGAACAATATAACTTGGCCACTGACCTGGTCCCCACCCTGTTCGTTTGCTGTGTCTATGTATTAGAGAGTGTTAGGTCCCACTACAATAAATAACCGTGCTGCTCCTGTTTCAAGTAGAATAAAGCTGGTTTTGCTAAAGTACTGAAACTCAGCCTTGTGTTTTGGGGTGCAAGACAGTGACTTGTGCATCACATGGTACCAAGAATGAGGTCACCAATGGAACCCCAAGAGACATATGATATTCCATTACCAGCAGAGCAAAATGAGGTTCCTGTGGGCGCTCCGGTCTTCATGCTCCCCAAGGATGTGCTAGTGAAGCTGGCTAACTTACAGTTGAATAATACAATGCCTCACTAATGATTATGTTCTTGATTGTATTTTAACTTAACTATATTTAAAGAGTTAAAGCAGAATATGTTTTAAATATGGTTTAAAAAGTTTTAGTGATCAATACAGTGGTATGAAACTCTGGACCAAGACAGGCCACATAATCTTCTGTTTGCCAGTGAAATGTAACTATCAATCATTAAGTTAGCTTTGCACTTAAAATATTAGGTTATCTGGCCAGATGTGTGGAGTACATGTTAAGGGAGGTTATGCTTAAGTTATATAACCCTACTAGTGAAGTCTTACCTGGAGTACCGTGTGCAGTTTTAGTGTCCATATTACAAAAAAGACATAACAATGCTTGAGAAAATCCAGAGAAGGTCCTCTATGCAGATTCCAGGACCTGGATGAAAAACTGAAGGGACTGAGAATTCTCTTTTTAATTAAAATAGAGTAAGAGGTTACATGACTGAGGCTTTTAGAATTATGAAAAGGTTTAGTTCAGTGGGCAAACTGATATTTTAAAATGTGTTAGGTTATTGTTCAGGTCTCTAATTCACTTTAAAAATTAAATCTGTGAAATGATTTTGGAGTTATTTACTGTTTAATGCTGTTGCTTTACACATCTAAAATTTGCAGTTCTAATCCCAGCTTTGGCACTGTGTGTGTTGAGTTTAAATGTTCCTCTTTTGCCTTTGTAAGTTTTTCTCTAAAGCCTCTTTCCAAAGATGTATGAGTTAGGCTCTGTAGTAAAGTGAGTTATGGGTGGTGTGTGTAAGCAAGAAGTCATGCAGCACAGAAGTATTTAATGAGGGAATTTACTGATTTCTTGTTAATGTCCAAGCGCAGTCAGCTCAGCCATTCTCCCCACTGATGCTACATGGATCGTTGGTGAAAGTACCTGCACCCACAAAGGTATATAAAGAGTATGCGTAGGATAGAGATCAGATGATTAGAAAAACAATTGAGAAGAAAAAGACTGAAGAGTATAGAGAAAGAAGGAAAAAAAAGATGTTGGAAGAAAAATAAAGGGTGTTGGTTGGAAACAACCAAGAGTGACATCTGGAGTGTGAGCCTGTGAAGTGGACAAGAGTCAAGGTGGTCTAGAGTCCACGTGGTGAGTGAGAGGAATGGTGCTCAAGGGACGGGTCTCTTAGCATTGAGGGAGCAGATGAATGGCCTTGAAGATCATCCTACAGACACCAACAAATATCGGTGTGGTGAGAGAGAGAGAGACGGGCTTTTGTCATCCCAGCGGGTTATGGGCTGAGGTGGCTGGGAAAAAAAAATTCATGGATAACTGCACTTGCTGGTGTCTCAATGTCAATGGAGGAGACAGGCGAGAAAGACACATTGAAGCTCACAGGAGAAGAGCAGGAAAGAACCCGATTTTATCTCTCGGTTTTATTCTTGATTTTTAAATCTATTTATGGGATTTATTTATTGGTTGATTTTATATCTCACAAAGAGCACTGGTTTAAAGCAATATTTATTGATTATTTAATTAATGAAGATTTTGCACTGTGCTTATTTATTTGAATACTGTCTGTCTGAATAAATTGCACAATGCACTTTTTGCACCAAGCCCATTGCACTAGTCCATCCTTGGTTCATGACTATCGATATCCCAGCAAGCAGGTAATGCCAAGGCACCCGGGGCATCACAAACTGGCAACTCTAAATTGTCCCAGGGTGTGTGCGTAAGTGTGAGATGCCCTGTCCAGGGATGTCTGCCTTTTTGATGTTGCATTAGTCACTGGCTCCTGTGACCCAGAACTAAATTAATAAGTTAGGAAGTGAATGGCTGAATGATGCTTGTGCATTCTGGCCAATTTATGTTAGTTTTTTTATTTGTTTTTGCCATCTCCTGGAGCAAAGTACATACTGTAAATATCTCTAGATATGATGAAGCAAAGAGTTAAACAGTTCAGTGTTCTTCCTACATTTTTGAACTAACCCACAAAACAGACAGTGTCAGCAGCAAAATGTTATGAACACAAATCTTACGTCTGTTTACTAAAAGGCCTGCCAACATTGTCATTGACAAATAAAAAATATTCTACTCATGCTGCTTCACTCTCCTTCAAAGTTTTGCATTATGGACATTGTGACAATAAAGAAAGTCCTTGAATATTATATGCAAGTGCAATGCTTTTCACATGACAGAGGTAACCAAGAAACAATAAAGAAATGTGCGTAGGAGGTTTTAAAAAAAAAATTGACACATTGCATTGCAGCAGAGTGACCAAGTGTTACACTACAGAAAGCACAGACGATCATTTTCATCCCCGAGAAATCTATTAAAAATTGCTATTCCTGTTCAAAGTAAAGACATGTAAAGAATTCTGTAGCCCGTGTGGGATTGTGTAGGCTGTTTTATAAATTCACATACTGTAAGGCAAATGTATCCCTCTAACATCATAAAATATTGATTAGGATTGCATTTGGTTGAATATATTTGCCATCATCTCTGGCTCACTTTTAATTCCTTCCTGACTAAACTTCTGCTTTTCTCTGCTAATGTCTTTCATTTTTCTCCAACTATCTGTGGGTGGTGTCTTAAGACTAAAGAGGCGCAGGACATCTTTCAGCAGGAAACATAAAAGTCATATGAGTCAGTGCCAAGTCCTGTCCAATATGGAGGTGTGTTTGACTCGCAAGAGGCTCCTGGAGTAAAAATACCACTAGAGAGGTACCAATGCTCAGGAAACAGGAAGTCCAACCTGGAAATGAGAGAGCCCATAATACGGGACGAGATGTGACTTTTTAGCCTGTGAAGAGAAGTGACTTTTTTAGAGAGATAATTTCAAGTCCCATGAGACAAGACTTTGTGCCAAGAGTTTTAACCATACCTGGGGCCGGACCTGTAACTTGCAAACTGTTTGAGCTATTGACCTGAGATTTGGCACACATATACTATGTGACATCTGCTATTCACTTTCAGGGTGATGATTGACCTCCAAGGTTATTCCTCTTTTTATTTTTATTTTATACGGGTGCTGTTCTCATTCCCTACCACCTTCGCCATCACTTCCCCTACCTCTTCATATTTTAAATCATTCTTGAGACAGAGTGAAGACTTAAGTGCCAGCTTAAGTGAAAAATTACGGAACATTTACTAAGTAATTGCAACACAAACACTGACTTAAGCAGTTTTAATACAAAAAGATGCGGATGAAAGAAGAGAAGAAGCAGGCCGCTAGAGTAGAGGAAAGAAGAGCTGCTCAGGAAGCAGCAAGCAAATCAACCTCTGAGCAAACGAATGCTAAACAGTGACAGAGAAAGAGAATGAAAACTGTGAATGCTCAAGTCAAGTGTATTCCCTGCACGTTATCGTGAAATGCGCCATTACTGGTACAATATAATATAATATAATATATTATAATATAATAGTGTGAAGTGTTTTTAAGTTGAGATTCCAGCTATCCTAGATCAACCACATTCTAAAACTGATTATTCTGCATTCAGACAACAATATCAGTTGAATACAAACAAATTGGATCTCAATTGATGATAACAAATCCATTCCAAGATTAATCATGTACCACCATGGCTGACAAGAACAGAAAGGAAGTAGGAAAACAGCAATATAGACAGTCTCAGCAATCAGTTCTGGTTGCTGTCTTTCGTAATGAGTCTTAATCTAAATGCTGAGTTTGATGGGGCTTCTCTGATATTTGTAGGTGGATTATTCAATGGTGTTAGTGCTCTAAAGATGCAAGCACTGTCTCCTACACTAGCTTTATTTTTCCTTGGAATTTATATCTCTCAGTTTGATCTGCTTGTTTAACAGTTAACTCTTCAAAGTTTTCTTATTGGAAAGGAAAAGGATTGCAACTCTCAAATACTGAAATAACCCTACTAATATTAAAATGAAAATTTTATACATATTTAATTTATTATTAACAAAAATATTATAAAGTCTGTGAATGAAATTCATTGTGATTTCTATGTTTAGATCCCATTACTCATAATAACTAATTTTTACTCCTGTGTTTTCCGGAGGGAGCGGAGCTAGGAGCTCCAAGGCCATGTAGGGACCCTTATGAGACCTCCCTCGAAAATAACAGATAGTTACCCAGCAAGAATACCGTAATAGATGTATCTTGACCATGGAATACTTGTCAGTGCGTCTGTGTAACAATATTTCAGTCATTTTATGCAGACAGAGAGAGTCACGAGTTGAATTTTGACAGAAAATTGAATGTGTTTGCGAAGGTTTTTGGGCAATAACTTTACATTATGTTCATTTTGCGGCCAGGATTCAGAAACAAAAACTTGGTTTTGGCTGAAACAGAAATTGCTTATTTCTTATGTTGGTGCCAAAGCCAATTTTTGATGGTCTTTGTTTCATTTATCCAGCCAAACTGAGTGTGAGGTGAGGTGTCAATCCTTTGGCAAGCTAATGGCTTAGTGCTTGTCTCATTCCTTTGCATTTGTTTTCCTTTATACAGTATAAAAAGAAAATGTATCTTTTTGTAAAAACAATTAATGGACAAATACATGTAAAATAAAATGACTTCATCCCACTTTTTTAGATTTAGCATTTTGAAGAAATCTCTGAATTCCAAAGATACTCTTGTTTTTAATATATATTTGTACTGATTCCATTTGCAGGAGAGCGTATTTATCTATCTGCTGGATACAGAAACTGGGAAGCTGTTTTGTGACAATCCTCCACATGAGCTACCACCAGAAGGCAATGCCCGGTAAGTGTACTCATTCTTAAAAATATTTAACCCAAAAAATATTCCTGAGCTGAATGCTTCCATACATAGTTACATAGTATGACTGCTTTGTCCCAGGTATCAGTAACAGTTGCTCTGTCCTCAATCTGTAAAGTACTGTTAAAAGGTTTTCATTTAATGTAGTGTAGCAACACATGTAATTGCATTCTAATATGACTGTTCAATGTTATTTTTGCACAAGGCTAACAGTTACAAAAATATTTAATAAACAAAAATATAATAACTGACTCTTTGATGGAATAAATAAAAAAATGTAAATGCCGCATCTTTCAAATTAATTAACAAAGTCTCTGAACACGCCTGCATGATATCCCGTGCTTACATTTTCTAAGTTGTTAAGTCTGTTGGCATCTCCTATACTCTCGCTACTGCCTCAACATCCCACTTTGTTAAAGAACACATTTATAACCACATACTGATGGGATACATGCAGAAATATTCATCCAATGATACTTTACATCAGTTAATGGCAGGCATTTTGTGAAAAAAATGGTTTTTTTTGAGTGAACGTTTTTGGTGACTTGTTTGACTGTTTTGAGATGTTATGCCACCATAATCTGAGGTGTTCTTTTTTCTTGTACCAGTACATCTCCTCCATTGCCTCGACCTTGACTCTTGCCACTGCCTTCTTTGCCTGCTTGTTTGTCTCCCTAACCATTTCTCTGTCTTTCTCTTTTCCTGCTCTTGTACCATGTCTTCTCTACCTCGCATCCTATGCCTCCCTGTTCCACCACCACGTATTTTCGTACACAGGTGATCTCATTCCTGTCATCCTACTCAACACCTCTTCACCTATTCTCAGTACAACTTAGCTGTTCTTCTCCCACCATTCTTCCACACTCTCAGAAGACTGCACTTCTTTTAAAACTTTCTCCCTACACCCGTTCCTAAGCCCTTCCTCTTTTAATCTCCACCACCTTATTCTTGGCGCTGCTGGCTCTGGTTTTATTCTCTTGCTGATTCTGATTACCACTACTTTCCCCTTTTATGACTTTGCAATTCTTTCTTTTTCAAATGAGGATTTCTACATAGTAGAAAGTCTATTTGGCATTCCTACCTTCCACTCCTGTAAATCTTAAGCTGATTTTATTTATTTTTAAGAAAATGATTTTAACTATTACTAAATCAAATGCCATGACAAAATCTTCTATCCTCTCCTCTATTCCCAATCCTCCATATACTCGCTCTGTTATCTTTCTACTCTTTCCCATGTGCCCATTTAGATCACCTACAAAGATCTATTAATGTTAAATAAAGAACAACATACATCAAACTTTTAGAAAAATCACAAAATAAAATGTTGATAACTGTTTTTCTTTTTGTCTAATCAAACATTTTAATTTGATTTAACTGCAGACACTTAAGGACAGAGAGGCGCAGTTTCTTGTGCCCAGTGTAATAGTCCATCAGATTACAGAGTTACCAGGAATCAGTGCACAGCTTGCACGCCACCAGCATTCATGATTCAATACCTTAGGTCTAACTCAGTTTTACTGCAACTAAAATAAATAAGCATATAAATATGGATAATTTTATATAATCAGTATAAACTGAAACATCATAGAATACATTCAAATAATGAAAACTGTAAACCATAGAAATAATTTGGACATTTTGTTTTATTTCAGTATATGTTCCTCTTCACCATAATTATATCTTTTATTCTTTGAACAATAGTTTTAATTTCTTACGTTCTTCCTGTGTAATTTTGGGTTAATAATCAGCTTTTTGCAATATGTTCTTTTTTAAATATTAATTGTTTTATAGGTATCACTCTGTTTTCTTTATTTATTTACTTTTTGATAATTGGTAATCTGCTTCTTATGATTTAACATTTTTTTTGCAGGTTAAATGTTATAGTAGTGGTTGTTTCCTTACTGTTCAGTTGTCAGTCAGTCATTATCCAACCCGCTATATCCTAACACAGGGTCACGGGAGTCTGCTGGAGCCAATCCCATCCAGCACAGGGTGCAAGGTAGGAACAAATCCCGGGCAGGGTGCCAGCCCACCGCAGGACACAAACACACACACCAAGCACACACTAGAGACAATTTAGATCGCCAATACACCTAACCTGCATGTCTTTGGACTGCGGAAGGAAAATGGAGCACTCGGAGGAAACCCATGAAGACACGGGGAGAACATGCAAACTCCATGCAGGGAGGACACAGGAAGCGAACCCAGATCTCCTTACTGCGAGGCAGCAGCGCTACCACTGCACCACCCCTGTTCAATTGTTTAATTTTAAATATGCAAATGAAAAAAGAATAATGAATTAATTTATTAGCCAATTACATAGTTAAAGGAAGTTAGTTGTATTATAGAAGAGTGAAATTTAACAGAGTGGGTGCAGTGGTGGCTCTGAGGTTAAGGATCTGTGCTGGTATTCCAAAGGTTGCCAGTTCGAATCCCTGTCAAAGCCAAAAGATATCCTACTCTGCTGTGCCCTTGAGCAAGGCCCTTAACCTACAATTGCTCCAGGGTCATTGTACAATGGCTGACCCTGCGCTCTGACACCAAGGGGTATGCTAAAACTAACAAATTCCTAATATGAGAAATTGTATAAGGTGAAATAAAGAATAAAAAAAACAAATTTCAATTCATAAAGTGAATTAAATATATAATTTAAATCTTTCATTTACCTACAAATTATATATAGGGAAACATTACCCTATTTACTGTACAGTATGATTTGAATTAGCAAAAAGAGAAAAAAAAATGGAACAAGAAGAAAAAGCTCCTAAGAAACTAAACTTAGCTGCAGATTATCTCAGCTGCTCCTCAGCATGCCTTGATTCAGTAGTAGAGATTAAAAGAAAGAAAATTGAGAAATGGAGTTATTTCCATTAGTTCTTGTCACTTTATAATGCCTTACGCTTGGCTGCAAACAGCATGATTCTATACATTTTAAATTATTCGATTGTGCTTATATTATATGGCAAATAAAGCATGGTGTTAATGGTGAAGATTCTTTGGTTTTGGATACCCTATACAGCATTTATTATTGTATATTTTGTTTAACTTACCATTTTCATATATTTTTCAAATCATGTGATTTTTTTTTTTTACATGTTATTTGCCCTGAACTGTCCTTCAAACCTTACATTTGAAATGCACAGAAGTTCACAGCTGCTCCAGAAATATCCAAATGAACCATCTTAGATCTACCATACAATTACACTTGCAGTCTGGGCAAAGGGACAGATTCAGTCCCTACCAATACATTGCAATGCTTCAGAAGCCTTACCTCGCATTACGTTTGTTACTGGCTTAAAGAGAATGTGCAGTTCCATGGCCCTGTGACGATGGGGGCTCTGCTCCCATCTGCTATTTGGAAGCCCTTGAACCCAACACCGTCGATAGATATAACCGAGGTGAGCTAGACAGTAGAGGCAATAACAAATTGAGCAAGGGGATGGTTCAAAACGGTGCAAAGTGCTTTTATTAAAAATCCAACAAAAACAAAAATCAAAGTGTTCATAAAGTGCAGTGCTTTCAAAAGAGTTCCATAAATAATCCGATAAAAGAAAAACGTGGAGGTTAAAAAATACACAAAAACAATCCTTAAAAACCAGAGGTTAAAACGTTCTACAGGAAGCAATTTTTAAAACAAATGACAGTGCCAAGCTCGGTGCTTCTTTTCGGTTAGCGTCTCACCTGCTTCTCCCGCTTGGGCTTAGCAACAGGCGAGACACTCTCTGCAGCTGCCCTTTTCTACTCGAACACAGGTCTGGAGACCTCCCGATCCTGGCTTCGGTCTGGCACTCATCCCAGGCCTGAGACTTGGACTCCTTGGTCTCCAGGACGCCCACACCAAGGACTGCAACTCCAAGCCTCGCGACTCCCGCTGCCTTTCCGGTCTTCTACGGCCAGTTGCCTTTCCCTGGTCACTCCTGCTACCTGATCGCTCAGCGGGAGTGACTTCAACTCCAACTCCTGGGTGTCGGCCTAACACCCAGCTTCCTCGCAGCTGCCCACGAGCGCTCGTTCGCTCGCTCGCCCACACACTCCGTGTGTCTCTGTCTCTCTCTTGCACCAACTTGATCCCTTGCTCCCTGTAACCTCCGTCCTTTACCTTCTTTCATTTTTCACTGATCTTTCTGTCCTCCCAACCGACTCGCGCTTCTTTTTATATTGCGAGGGGCCATAGCAGCTGCAGCACATTAGCCACGGGAACAATCACGGATGTGGGCAGTTCCTCACATGTGCACTAGGTGAGAAACGCCCACACCGCAGATCGCCCCGTGGCTTGCTATGGCCACCACGCCCACTCACCAAGCCTCCGCGAGTCCGGTGATTATTTATTTAATAAAATGGCCTTTGCTCAGCGAGCTGTGGACCCATAACACCACAGGCCCTTGGTGACTTGTCTGAAATGCATGCCATAAAGTACACTTTATTTGGCAGTTGTGCACTAGTGTGTTTCAAATGGGACTGTCTTTAAGGGCCACATCTGGAATGCTGCTTGCAGTTTCTACATTTTTATTAGCAGGACATGATGGCATTAGAAGATGTTCAGAGAAGAACTTTAAGGCTGGTTCCAGGAATGCATTGTATGAGCTAAAAGATTGAAAAAGCTGAACATTGTCTTCTCACATTAACAGAGATTTGGGTTTGATTTCATACAACAACAACAACAACATTTATTTATATAGCACATTTTCATACAAAAAAATGTAGCTCAAAGTGCTTTACATAATGAAGAATAAAAAAATAAGAGACACAGTAAGATAATAAAATAAGTCAACATTAATTAACATAGAATAAGAGTAAGGTCCAATGGCCAGGGGGGACAGAAAAAAAAAAAAAAAAAAACTCCAGACGGCCGGAGAAAAAAAATAAATACTTAAAGTGACAAAGGGCATAAACAGGGTAGATGTCACTTGTAATTTTAAAATTAGTGTTTTAATGTAAGAGCATAGGGCAGCATGGTGGTGTAGTACTAGGCTGCTACCTGACATTAACATCCCAGATCCTCTTTGTGTGGAATTTGCATGTTCTCCCCGTGTCTGTGTGGGTTATCTCTGGGTGCTCCAGTTTCCTCCCACTGTTCAAAGACATGTTGGTTAGGTGAATTGGTGATGCTAGTGTGTGCTTGGTGTTTGGGTATGTCTGAGTGTTTGCCGTGCAATGGGCTGGCAGGAGCAAACCCTGGAACCTAGGGTTTGCTCCTGTGTTGCCCCATATGCTAGATGGAATAGGCTCCAATTCCCGTGACCTTGGTCATAATTAGTCAGATTTGAAAATGATGAGTCAAGCAGGAACATGGTGCACAGATGGAAGGTGATTGGAGTTAATTTCTCTCAAATGTCTTATGTGCTTGAAAAATACACCTCAGGGGCTTTCAAATCCCAACTAGATGATATTTTGAAAATATATAGTCAAATAGAAAATACTGAGCTGTGTTGCTATGTTCTTTATTAAAATATTTATTTTACGCTTGCGTGTTCTTAAATTATGCCAGTACTCTATTTTGTGAGTGAAAATGTGATTATAAGTTTGTGTGCCCAGGGATAAACAGGTATTCTGTGCAAGACTGCATCTTTTTACCGATTCTACCAGGACAAATTCCAGCTCTCTAGAACCTGTAATGGTAAAAATGGGTTAATCAAATGAAATAACGGACCATGCTTCCTCTTGCACCAGTGTCAAATGTATCACACTTCCTAATTTTTGCTCAGATACGTAGATGGGAAGAGAGGGTGGCAATACTCTCAAAATGACTTTGTTTTATCTGCTGGACGAATTATGTAACTTCATTGACACAATATATTTTTTGTCACTCGTGTTATACTAGAGTTACAAGGTTGGCTAATTTTAAAGATGCTGGTGGATAATAAATTGTTATCTTAAGTTATTATTCAAGAGCTCCTGATGCGTTCTTAATAGTTTGCCTATAATCATCTCTTTTATGAATCGTAAGATTGACACTAATAAAGCCCTGCTACTTGCAGTGGGGGCCCACTTTGAGAATGATGGCTTTTGGAGTAAAGCTTTTTAATGAAAGGAATTAAAATGGTGACCTATGGAGTGTGCCAGACTTAGAGCTAATTATCTAATATGGCAAGTGGGATGTAGGACTGATTAAATAGCTCTGTTTAAATGCCCACAAGGCCCAGGCAAGCTCATGGAACATGGTCAGGATGACTGTAAATCTTCCCCACTTCAATGGTTCAATGAAAAGCTGACATCCCATAATAAACTGGGAGCGTCTTTATGACTAAGACAGCTATCTTGTTTTAACCTTGGCTGACTGATCGGTCCCTGTGGAAACACAAATGACAGAGATTATGAATGAAAGATTGATACGTGACAGAAGTTTTATAGCATTTTATTCAGTGGTTACGCATTCCGGTGATGAAGACCTTTAAAGTTGCTGCTATTAAGAGCCAGAGGAGACAGTCATTATCCATGTCAGCCTTTTGGGCACTGCTCATCTTAATTATTCAGATGAGTCATCCAACAGTCTTTTGCTCTTTTTACAAATATTTTGTAGCTGTTAGTTTGAATTTGTGTATGTCTTGCTTTGATTAAAAAAAAAAAAAAAAAAACTTAATTTACCATTAGTATATGCAGAGAAATAACTTATGGCCTATAGAAGCTTATATTTGTGGTTCATCAATTACTTAATTGCCTTAGCTGTTTGATTTTCTTGACAGATGTGAATCTCAGGCACCAATGCCACTTTGGTTAATTGCATAATGAATGTTCAAGGTCATTTATTAAAGCAATGTAAAATACATTGAAAAGTATTAAAAATGCTGAAGTGACCAAATCCGGAGGATAACTAATCAAAAGTAAAAGAAAATGCCCTGAATTAATATAAAGACATGATTAGTTAGCTTAAAGCAAAATATCACCGGATTAGTATTTGTAACTTATGGTTTTGTTAAATTAGCTTTCATTCTGTATTCAGTGGGGTTTATATTTATGCACTTGAGCTACTGTGATGAGTTAAAAACATGCTTAGTTTTGAATGAGCCACATTTTTTCATGGCATGTCAGGGTGTTCAGTCTTTTGAATAATGGAAGAATAATGGAAGAATCGACATGTATACAAAATTACTGGTGACTGTAGTTTATAAGTTAAGATGATAGAATTCTGCATATTAAGAGTTAGATGACGTGATGTGTTAGATAAGGTAATGGTAATAGAAAAGTATAAAAGCGAATGAATTGTGGAATCATTTGATCACTCAATGGATGGAGACATTTGTGCATATCTACATGTAAATAAAGAATTGCCTCATCTGGTCTCCATGAATGATTTCTTTGGAAAAATAAAGGAAAGTTTCAATCTCACTTAGTTTATTGTTGCTTTCTAGGAGTATACATGGCCACCCTGATATCCATTTTAACCAAAGAAGAGCAGCAGGCAGTGATCCTCATTTTGTGTTGTACCAGGGGCTGAGATCCATAGAAGGCTTTCTGCACAGCATGAAGATAGTGTCTTACCATGGTGGAGTGTTTACAAGTGGACTGAAAAGTTCAAAAATGGTGGGACAAGTGTTAAGCACAAAAAAGGAGTGGGATGCCCGCCCACATCCACAATTCGACATAGACATCGAGCAAGTCCGTTCCGTGATTCTGATGGTCCAATGAGGATTTTGCTACTGGTACACCTTCAGTCCATGAAAAGCTGATTAGTACTTGTTTTTACTCCTAAGAAACAAGCAAAAAAAAAAAAAAAAGATTATTTGAGGTTGATACTTTGACCACAGACACACCATATTTTCACATGTGCATAGGGAAATGTGTATAAAACAAAAGTGTGAATAATTATTGACTTAACCCTCAAATTATGCCTGCTATGGCGGATATGTGTAGGATGAGGATGTTCTCAAAACTCAGTTCAAATCTTACTTGGAATGCCTCTGTGTCTGGATTATACTGGGCGAATGCTCAGTTGTTAGTATGAAGAGAAGTGATGGTCTAAAACAGAGAGGGTGTGAGAATAGGATGTTGTGGTTATAGTATTATGGCGGGCTTCTGTGTTGACTGGGTACAAGGTCTACAAATTAAGCCCAGAGGCGCAACAGGTTTATCAGTCAGTCACTCATTCTCCAACCCGCTATATCCTAACTACAGGGTCACGGGGGTCTGCTGGAGCCAATCCCAGCCAGCACAGGGCACAAGGCAGGAACAAACCCCGGGCAGGGCACCAGCCCACCGCAACAGTTTTAGCATTTTCTATTTATTTAGTACATTGTGTTACTCATTGTTTATCACTCTCTTTCTCAAATAAGGGCAACATTTTTATTCAGTGCTTCTTGGTGTTACTCTGGGTGTGGAGCGTTGATACATGGGGCCACCGCCTATCACTCTGTGCATTTACATGCACTTAAATAAGAAACCTGGTTCTGAAAATTCCACGTAAACTCCTGTTCTGGTTAGAGATTAATATAACACACATCGATACCTCAGCAAGTAACCTGCTTCTGTGGCCATGTAAATCCTCAACCGGGTTGCTGTTAAGGATTTTATAATTTTTCACATGTTCATGGCCACCAGTCTTTCCTTCACACATGCATTCAGAAGCCACAAAGATACATTTTCTGAGGCAAATAGTCATGCAATCACATTATTCCTTCTCATGGCTGAAATAATCTGTGTCACTATTTCAGAAATTGATAAATTTATGTTGTTGAGATGAGTGTACAGTGCTAAGCTCAGCAGCACAATTTCGGGAGCAATGTTATGATTTTTTACTTTGTTATGAATTTTATCATTATTACTGTGATATCATCAAAATAACATTTTGTATCTGTTTTTATATGGGAATTACCATACATTCGATACCAGCAAACATCCTTACACGTGATGTCATGACACTTTCTTTTTAAATTATAGTCACCGGCAGTAACAGGTGTCTGAATTTTAACATCCTTTTTGGGAATACCAAAGATGCTCAACCGAATAAACAATTTATTAGGACAACTATCTGGTTTAGAAAGCTTCTTTTGTTTTGGCATTTTGGTATTGGTAAAAATAAAATGATATTCTTCATAACAGAACCCAAGTTTCAGCTCTGACAAACAACTTTATAAATCACTAAAGGAAAATGATCACACATTTCTGCTACTAAAAAAAAAAACCTATCCAATTTCACTAACTACTCAGTCCAGTTCCTGCATATCACTGTCTATCACTCACTCACTTTTTCTTTTGCTCTTTATTTGATGTCTCCTCTCTACTTCTGCTGCTAGTTAAGAATTTGCACTGCCCTGCTCCCAACTTAAAGGACTAAAGACAACAATAGTGCTTTCATTTTCCATTCTTGTGACTTTTATGGTCAAGCCCTTGAATCTCTTTTTTGGCACTGTGTCCTGTTGTTCCCATTACCTTCACCTACCATTCCCCTAAGGAGGGCCATGTTGATAGAACATGCCTTTTAAAGTGACATCCTTGTTTGTTCTCTCTTTTGGTTAGAAAGTTTTCTGACCCTGTCTCAGCCCTTTGTGGTCTCACATTCACATTTAGAAGGTCAGACATCCTTAGCACCTGCTGGGGGTCCCTTCCATTTACAAGAATCAAAGAGTATTGTCTATTTCTTCCAAGGTTGTACTTCTCTTCCATTTTGATGTCCATCACTGTTAAAGAAGAATTCCAAAATTACAACTGAATTCTTGCAACATAATGTTTTGCAACATACTAGGCAAAGTCCGGTCCCAAGAGTATTGTAGCATGACCTGAAACAACTGGTTCATAGTAGATATCAGATGTTAGTGTATCAAACCAGTCGGCCAGCAGCAGCTGACCACAGCAAAGTTTAATAAATTCAATGATTAGAAGGAACAACTAACTTCAGACAATACAGTATACTCGTATTTAAAAGTCATGGAACTAGTTACTCAATTTAAGGGGCTTATTTCATTTCACTCAAGTATATCACATGTTGAATGGCTTAGAACTGTAATTACAGTGTACATTTTGTATTCCCTCAAGCACTTGTTATCATTTCTTTAGCTTTTCACAGAGATATGATATCATTCTGTGTTAAAATTCACAGAAGGCTTCAGGTTCATGGATGTGTAAATTGTTTCATTGAATATTCAAAATTAAGAATACAAAAATGAAATACAAAAAAAGAGTGAAGGTTAATGGAGAGTTTCACAGGTTGGGTGTCTTTCTGCCAATCCAATTTAAATTGTAATTTACATTTTTTCCCAGCATTTTCCTGAAAGCTATTTTTAATTAAATTAATAAGAAATATGCCTCAGCCTGGTTTTCAAATTGCCTGAGTGATTCAGTTAAAGTGTGCATGTAGTTATCAGCTACCTAGAATGCAGGTGCAGGTGATTATAGTTCATCATCTGTAATGTCATGGAAATGTAAGGTAGGAGGAGCACCTGTTATATGATTGCTTTGTTTGACATACATTTATTATTACTTGTAAAAATGGAAAATCATTTTAATGGATTTTTTATTAAAATTAGATTTTCTGTATGCCCCAGTCATTTTTTTCTATTGGGTTTGTTTCCCTTTACTTTGGATATAGAAGGATACATGTTTATGTGGCAACCGTGAAACTGCTTTAGGAAATCTTAATGCCACAGTTATGTGATTGTTTTCGTGTAAAAACTTGTGTTTTGGATTCCTGCAGATGAGGCAGAGATGTAGTATAGCTACACTATGAACTGTTTTGGAAGAAAGAAACTTTATAGAAAGAATGAGAAAATATTTTATGAAGGCTCAGCATATATAAATATTAACTGTTGTTAATGTTGTTAGGTGTGTGGTGACAGTACAAGTACATAACAGAAGGATAAAGCACACACAAATGACTAAACAAAGCAATTGCAAATTAAAGAAATAAAAGTATGTAACTTCTTAAACTGATAAATAAACTAATATCTCTCTATATATAAAATCCAACATCTGTCTGTCTGTCTGTCCGCTTTTCACAAGAGAACTACTTAACGGATTTAAATCAGATGTTTTTCTGGAATTTGCTTAAACATTCCGGTTGATTTTGCAACTGCTCTCATTGCGCTAAGAATCATAGTTCACTTGCAGGAGTGATATAGTCTTGCTAATCCGAGGCAAAGGCTGTGGCCCGAGGGGAGGGGGAAGCGTGACAGGAGTGGGGTGCTGGGTGGGGCCCTCCTCACTCACGCGCCAGCCTCTGTTCGAATCGCTCTATCTCTCTAACACGTTTTGGAGTGGACCTTGCCTCCACTTAGTTAGCGATACCTGTTTGTTAATTGATTTGTAAAGTTTGTCCTGTTTCACTACTACGTGGGCAAAGCTACAGGGGACGGCTAGTCAGATATAACTTTATAGTGTACCGATGTTCCCAATGATCAGCTATCAATGTAAATCGACTGATTTTCTCCCCAAATAACTTGATCGGTGATCAATAAATTAGCCAGTTTTTTTCAGAATTTGCTTTTTTAAGCTTTATGGTATTTTAGTTAAAGTGCTCTGTCACACAGAGTATTACGGTACTTGAGGAATCTCACGTGTCACTTTACTGCACTCTGTAAACCAAGTTTGGACAGTCAGACTTCAGAAGAGAGTGAAGACTTTTACATTAAAGTAAGTGGAGTAATACACTAAGAAAGGGGAAAAGGAGGAGTCATCCTGTGCATGGGGATGAAGATCTGACATGTTCCTCTACATGTTCAGCTGAAGTTGGAATATAAGAAAAGAGATGCACACCTTTGGCAAAAATTAGACAAGAATGAGTTCAGTGCTTTCAGTGTTGTTTTGTACGTAAAACAGACAGTCCTGGTCTGAGTGTGGATGGTGAGTAAGCTTGCGATTCATACAGCAGCCCACATTTTTAACAAGAAAAAATAGATAATTAAGCATTCACTGCTTAGTAAACAATAGGCTTGTTAACCTATGAGCCACACGTATTGATTTCACTTTTAAACTTGTTAAGCATGTCATCCTTGTATCTTCCTGATAAACGTGAACATTTTATTAGAATTATGGCTTATAATTATGAATTGTGACTTACAATTATATCAAACAGTTTACTTCTTTTATGGCATGTGCATTATGGATAAATTCTTTGTGTACACCTTCTATTTTTTTAAAAGAGTATGTTTTAATAGGATTTTATTAATTGTATTATTTTTTATAATCGCAGAACAATACCCTAACAGATAAAAGAAGTTCAGTCTTGCCATAGACATCTCAGCTTTTCACATGAAGAGGCTCCTCCTGCTTAGTGTAAATAAAGGTCATCCATCTTTGGATTCATTTGTAATGGTGATCCAACATTATTCTTTATGAGCAGTGTAATTTCTCTAATATAACTTTGTTAAAAATGTTTATGTGCTATTTTGAAGATTCCAGGTTAAATATACATATATTTTTTTACTTTCTTACTTACTCCATTGACACTTTTCAACTTGCTCTGTATTTATTGTTCTTATTGCATGATTTTATATATTACCATTGAAGTTTACCGAACCTTGACTCTCATATTAATGGGAACATTCTATTGTCTCCTGTGCACATATGTCACGTACTATAGTGTATTATTCTATATTCTTCATTTACTTTGTAAATTCAGTAATTTCCCCACATCCACAGGGTATACGTTCCATGCACCCTCTACGGATAAGTTTAATACACAGATAATAACACAGAACCCTATATATACAATTAATCCTCAGGAGACAGAATCCTTACAGATACAGAAACTGCATGTGGATACTAAAGAACCATTGATCCTATGGAAAAATTGGGGTTAAGTACAGGCAGAATGCTGGCTTCAGTGAAGATGGGGTCAGGTTGACACATTGGCTCTCTGCTATTGCCCCTTGATGCTTGGTAATGATCCTTCCACAGGTTCATCTACACAAAACTTTTACTTCCTGTATAGTCAAGTTCAGTCATATTCTAAGGCTCAATGAAAGGCTGGGAACAACAGCAACAGCAGCATCACCAATTTCTGTACTTCAGTAAACCATCCAATTTGTTGTAGTAATGGAAAAAGAGATGAAAAGGGCAGGAATTCAGTGTGAGGTTGTGACTTGCACTTACATGTAATTCCTCATTCTGCAAAATGTTGTAGAGATGGACAAGCAAATCCATAGTGAAGTTTTACTATATAAGCAAAATAAAAGTTACAGTATATTAATAATGATAAGGTATGAATGGATAACCTTTTTCACCACGGATGCTAAACGGCAGTGTGACTAACAGTGAGATGGATGGTGACTGGAGCGGGTGACATCAAAAACAGTGGACAGTGGGATCATTAATTCTGGATGCGGTTCGACAAGTGGGAGTGCAGTTAATTCAATGTTATGAGTTCTTAATTTTTTATTTTTTTATTTAATATTATCAAATTGTGGATTACTGAAACTGTGGAAGGAGAATCTGAGGTTAAGGTATAGATTTGCTAACTGCTGTCAAGCTGTCAACATTTCTTATCCTTCTCTAATTACTTAATGCCAGTCTCTCAATGTAGCTAAAATTCTTTTTGGCGTAATCCTCACTGTTATGCCGTCTGTCTTTCTGTAGTGCATCATTTTTTGTTATTTAGACTAAAATCTTGTTAATCCCCCAGAACCTATAAGAAAAAGTAAGTCCCTGCAGGCTATGTGGTAGCTTCTTCTAGTGTTAAAGCTGGTCGGGCACTCACCTCAGTCAGTGACTTTTTTGTTTTCTTTTCCTTCCTGCTGTATTTATCGCAGCAATAGTACAAATATAGACATTAAGCATCTTTGTTAAGTTATTTATTATTTCATGTTACTTTTCTGAAATAAATATTTTATTTTGGTACTGCTATTGCATTTTTAAAATAAACTGCTTATGATCATACACCTTTCTTTATATTCTTTTTATAATAATTCCTTTTACATCTTATATTTATTTACTTTGGGTAAATTATTACTCAGAAATATAGCTTTGTACCCTTCTGGCTCTTTATCATTTTTGTCCTGAGAATGAGGAAAATAGCTTTATTTCATTTTCGAAATATACTGAGCA
The DNA here is from genome assembly GCA_026402145.1 of Polypterus bichir lapradei. Classification (NCBI taxonomy): domain Eukaryota; kingdom Metazoa; phylum Chordata; class Cladistia; order Polypteriformes; family Polypteridae; genus Polypterus; species Polypterus bichir. The sequence continues at coordinate 23,052,967 of JANRMT010062834.1, read as the reverse complement.
TCTTCTACAAAGGTTGCAATTCTGATCAAGAATGATTTGTTTCTTAGTACCAAATAGTGCTGTGCCAGTAAAATAAAACACTGAATATAAAAATAAATTCTATCAGCAAAAGGTTAGTCACTTTTTTATCAAAGAAAACATTTTTTTTACTTTATTAAGTCCTTACTAACCTTTTCCTTTGCTTCAGAAACATTACATAGGGATTTCAAAGAGAAGAAATTTAAGACCTGCAGCATTTTTCTCTCACTTGGTAGACACAAACTACAGAGTACGATGGAGAACCTCAAAAGCAGATGTGAATATGTCAGAGGAGAGTACAATCCTCCCATAGAACATTGGCTATAATTATAAATAGAATACTTTATAATTCTGTGCTTAATTATTCATGCTGATGTTTCTCTAAAGTTAAATAATAGACATTAAAACCGCTGAACTATCTCACTTTTGAAGTCTATCAAGTTGTTTTGCTGCTGTGATTCAGGTTATGGCTTCCATATAATATTTTGAAATATCATACTGCTTTGGTCCATATAAACTCAGCCTTCCCCATGAACTTTTTCTTGGTGCTTTATTTTTTTTTAATCCAACTGTTTCTGTAACATGGGTCTTTTGTTATATAGTGCTTTGAAACAGCTAACTTTTATTGCTTTCTTCAACCAATACTATTGGAATTGAATGATGTTTATATGTAACATTCATAAACTCACTAAATTTAATTTATCAAGGAAACTAAATCGTCATAACAGCATTGTGCATAAGGCAGAAATTAGTCCAGGACAGGGTATCAGTTCATTATAAGGTCCAGTAATGCACAAACAACCAGTGTAGACTTTCCAGTTAGCCCAGCATAAACATCTTTTGAGAATGATCCCAGAGAAACAACTCAAACCGATCATGTAGAATCCCTATGGGCAGCTACAGGGTGTGTAGTTTGAACCTAGGATGCTAGACCTGTGAGGCAGCATTGCTAACTACTGAGACACCATGCTGACCCATGAGGGTTGTGAGCTGACTATATTTATTTAAACATGAGACCATGATACTGTAGACATCGACAGCAAGATAAATTTTCACAACAGTCATATGAAAAAGTTTGGGAACCCCTCTCAGCCTGCATAATACTTTACTCTACTTTCAACAAAAAAGATAACAGTGGTATGTCTTTCATTTCCTAGGAACATCTGAGTACTGGGGTGTTTTCCGAACAAAGATTTTTAGTGAAGCAGTATTTAGTTGTATGAAATTAAATCAAATGTGAAAAACTGGCTGTGCAAAAATGTGGGTCCCCTTGTAATTTTGCTGATTTGAATGCATGTAACTGCTCAGTACTGATTACTTGCAACATCAAATTGGTTGGATGAGCTCATTAAGCCTTGAACTTAATAGACAGGTGTGTCCAATCATTAGAAAAGGTATTTTCGTTGGTCAATTGCAAGTTGTGCGTCCTTTTGACTCTCCTCTGAAGAGCGACAGCATGGGATCCTCAAAACAACTCTCAAAAGATCTGAAAACAAAGATTGTTCAGTATCATGGTTTAGGGGAAGGCTACAAAAAGCTATCTCAGAGGTTTAAACTCTCAGTTTCAACTGTAAGGAATGTAATCAGGAAATGGAAGGCCACAGGCACAGTTGATGTTAAACCCAGGTCTGACAGGCCAAGAATAATACAGGAGCGGCATATGTGCAGGATTGTGAGAATGGTTACAGACAACCCACAGATCACCTCCAATGACCTGCAAGAACATCTTGCTGCAGATGGTGTATCTGTACATCGTTCTACAATTCAGCGCAATGTGCACAAAGAACATCTGTATGGCAGGGTGATGAGAAAGAAGCCCTTTCTGCACTCACGCCACAAACAGAGTCGCTTGTTGTATGCAAATGCTCATTTAGACAAGTCAGATTAATTCTGGAACAAAGTGCTTTGGACTGATGAGACAAAAACTGAGTTATTTGGTCATAACAAAAAGCGCTTTGCATGGCGGAAGAAGAACAACACCACATTCCAAGAAAAAAACCTGCTACCTACTGTCAAATTTGGTGGAAGTTCCATCATGCTGTGGGGCTGTGTGGCCAGTTCAAGGACTGGGGCACTTGTTAAAGTCAAGGGTCGGATGAATTCAACCCAATATCAACAAATTCTTCAGGATAAATGTTCAAGCATCAGTCACAAAGTTAAAGTTACTCAGGGATTGGATATTCCAACAAGACAATTACCCAAAACACAGTTCGAAAATCTACAAAGGTATTCATGCAGAGGGAGAAGTACAATGTTCTGGAATGGCCATCACAGTCCCCTGACTTGAATATTATCGAAAATCTATGATTTGATGGGATGATTTGAAGCAGGCTGTCCATGCTCAGCAGCCATCAAATGTAACTGAACTGGAAAGATTTTGTATGGAAGAATGGTCAAAAATACCTCCATCCAGAATCCAGACACTCATCAAAGGCTATAGGAGGCGTCTAGAGGCTGTTATATTTACAAAAGGAGGCTCAACTAAGTATTGATGTCATATCTCTGTTGGGGTGCCCAAATTTATGCACCTGTCTAATTTTGTTATGATGCATATTGCATATTTTCTGTTAATCCAATAAACTTAATATCACTGCTAAAATACTACTTTTTCCGTAAGGCATGTCATATATTAAAAGGAAGTTACTACTTTGAAAGCTCAGCCAATGATAAACAAAAATCCAAAAAATTAACAGGGGTTCCCAAACTTTTTCATATGACTATATTTGTGCAGTTTGTCCATGAATGTCCGCATGGCAGTTTTCTGCAACAAATGTTAATCTGTTATAGAACATTGATTAGAGGAAAGCAAAAATTACATTGAAATAAATATTTGACCAATGATGTGGATATCATTAAGACCAGACTGAAGGTTGGAATGTTGAGGTTCAAAGTCACACAAAAAAACCTAATAAAGATTTTTTAACTAGTAATAATCCAAAAGTATCACCTTATATGCTGATAGAATCATTACTGCCATCTTCTGGAATGACAGTGACATAACACATAGACAGACACACAGACACTTCTCCTTTTAGTAAGTTGGATTATTGTCACACGTACACAGTGAAATGAAATTCTTACTTGCATCTGCTAAGCAGCAGTTAACACACTGCCACTGTTGAGCACCATGATTAGTAAGTAGAACTACTTTGCCTCAAAACTTCTTAAATGAACCTGGTGTTTCATTACAACAAAATGAAACTTTGAATGCTTTTTCTTAACAGACAGTTTTAGGAAACTGGGGCAACAAGATGGCACACCAGTACACACTTCTGCTTCATGAATCAGTTATCATGGATTTGAATTCCTTATCTAGGCCCTATCTTTGAGGAATTTGGGATTTGCTCTGGGTAGTCCGGTTTTCCTGGCAAATGTATATGAAAGTCAAAAAATAATTCAAATTAAATTCACTCCAAAGTTGGGGAAATAAAGATATCATGATCTGTCAGATAAAAATGGATGTTAATAGTGGAGACATTAGATAAATAAAAGAAAACCTGTGAAATTGTCCTCAAAGCGAACGGTCAATTCATCAGCAAGCAAATATGTTAGAAAAGAAACTTCTGTAGGCTTTTAAAATAACTAAACAATAATAAAGCCTCTGCCAAAGTGATGGAAAGACGTTAATAATACCAAAGAAAGATGGTGTCAGCATTTCTAAATTATGGCGCAGCTGCTCTGATTTTCTTCATTCCATCAGTTCATTCTTTCTAGTGCCATTAACAACATACACTGTCACAAAATTACCATCAAATATCAAATCAAATTGTATTTGTCACATACAAATTATACATATGGTATAGTGAAATGCTTAGTTGCTCAGCTACAATAACTGTGCCTTTAGGAAAAATAATAAAAGGACAGTGACAAAATGCATGACTTTATAAATATCAAAAATCATTAATAATTAAAATGAATAACTTAATGTTGTAATGTGAGAAATAACAATAGGGCATCATATAATTCTAAGCACTTTCCTTATTCTACATGATGATGGACTGTAGGAAAAAGCTCCTCTCAGTCTCACTGAATCAGACTTTAGGCACCGGTATCATTACCTGACCTCAGCACACAAAAGATGCCATTGTTGGGATGGCTGGTGTCATGGATAATTTTCCTTGCTCTGGTTGGACATCACTTGGTGTAGATGTTCTCAGAGTTAAGGAGTGCACACCCATTGATGCACACCCAGCCAAGTAGTGCCTTGGGGTTCTGCTGCCTGTTGTTCCCAAACCAGGTAGTAATAATTTGTTTTTTAGACACATACTAGGAGGAAATAGAAAATATTGTTTAGAATCTGGTAGCAAATACTATGAATTACAGCTTTAAGAAACTAATTTACAAACTAAAACAAGGAAGAGCAAAAAAGCAAAATAATACTAAAGCACAGAAAAACACATTCATCTTAGCAAATTCACAGCAAGCAAGTTGAGATTAGCATCACTTTCCCTTAATCACTTATCACAATCAAAAAGGCAGCTTGTTGAAACTTGTAAATGAAGACACGACCTTTTAAAAGGTGTTGACAAATTGAACACTGAATTTGAAGCAGCGGTGGCCTTCCTTCAATGCACCTACAGAAGTACCAGTTGTCTTTGATGTTTAACTATTTGAACATGTTGTTAGCAGCTTTTGAATGATGACTCAGAGTTAGCATGGATGTGATTACTCTGTACTTGCTCATCCAGAGTTGTTACAGATGTTGTGCTTCCCACAACTTATTAAAAAGGTTTAGAAAATCAATGGATATATTTAGGTTTTACCCACGTAAATTTTTTAATACAAATAGCTGAATCTTTTTTTGACATTCTGTAATGATTCCAACTGAAGAAGGAAAAAAACACAAGTAAGAATATTGAAAAACAAGAAATTTTTAAAACTAATTCCAGAAAAATAGGTAACTCAGTTGAACACTTAAGATCAAGAGTTGATTCCAAGGGGATGTCTGGGGTAGCTTTGCTGCTTCGCACCAATTCCCTGACTGAGTACTGTGGCATGTTACCTTTGACCTTTGCATATCCCACTCTGTTTGCATACTTAGTTAATTGATGCTCAACACACATGATCACCCACTTTATCTTATTTGTTAGTCTAGGATTCCTCTTTACTTTTTCTGAATTTGAAAAGGTTACGCTCTTTCAATCTTCCTTTGTGGTGAAGGGGATATCCAACCAACCAAGATGAACACACAGTGTTCACGTTCAAGTTTATTGTCTTGTGTGCACAGCACAGTGGGTTTCTCACTTGTACTTTAGCCACAAAACACAAACAAAGAATACAATATTATACATTTCTCAGGGAGGCTGCTATGGATAGCGACTCCATCAATCTGGAGGAGTGCACAGACTCTGTGATGTTACCGTTAACAAGGATATTACCACAAGAGCCAACCAAAAGCCTTGGATGACGAGAGAAGTGCACAAGCTGCTCAAGATCAGAAATGCAGCCTTCAGATCTGGAGACAAGGCCGCCCTCAGGGTGACCAGAGCCAACCTGTCTCGCGCTATAAGGAGAGCTAAGTGGGCATATGCGCAGAAGATCAACAAACAATTCAGCAGCACCAGAGACACACGTTGTATGTGGTAGGGTGTTCAGACAATTACAAACTACAAACGCAGCCCACATAGCAGCGATGGTGATGCCTCCCTTCTGGATGAGCTGAACAACGTCTTTGCACGGTTTGAGGCGCAGAACAAAGAGCCTATGAGAAAAGCAACACCTCCCTCCACAGACCAGGTAATGTGTCTCTCCATAACTGACGTGAAGAGGACTCTAACCAGAGTCAATTCACGCAAGGCTACAGGACCTGACAACATACCTGAACGCGTGCTCAAAGAATGTGCCAGTCAACTGGCTGGTGTTCTCACAGACATCTTCAACACATCTCTGAGCCAGTCATCAGTCCCAGCATGCTTCAAGTCGACCACCATCATACCAGTGCCGAAGAAGACATCAGTGACATGTTTGAATGACTACCGACCAGTTGCACTCACACCAATCATAATGAAGTGCTTCGAAAGGTTAGTCATGTCACACATAAAGACTAATCTCCCTGCCTCCCTTGACCCTCTTCAGTTTGCATACCGCTCAAACAGGTCAACTGAGGATACCATATGCTCTGCCCTTCGCCTCTCCCTGACACATCTGGATAAAAAAGACACATATGTCAGAGTGCTATTCATATACTTTAGCTCTGCCTTCAACACAATCAGCCTTTAAAAGCTGGTTGTAAGACTGAGCAGGTTAGGTCTGAACACCACCCTCTGCAATTGGATCCTGGACTTCTTGACATAGAGGCCCCAGTCAGTTCAGAAGGGCTGCAACACTTCCAGCAACATCACATTGAGCACTGGAGCGCCACAGGGCTGCGTGCTTAGTCCACTGCTGTTCACCCTGCTGACTCACGACTGCACAGCCACGCACAACACCAACCACATCATCAAGTTTGTGGATGATACGACGGTGCTGGGACTGATAAGCAGGGATGATGAAACAGCATACAGAGATGAGGTGGAACGGCTGTCTGCATGGTGTGAAGACAACAATCTATCTCTCAAAGTTGACAAGACAAAAGAGATAATTGTGGACTTCAGAAAATCACATCCTGCCCAAATCCCACTCAGCATCAACGGTTTAGATGTGGAGACTGTTAGGAGTACCAAGTTCCTCGGTGTGCACATAACTGAGGTACTTACGTGGACACATAACACCTCATCACTAATCAAGAAAGCCCAGCAGAGACTACACTTCCTGAGGCGGCTGAAGCGAGCAAGTCTTCCCCCTTCCATCCTCACCATGTTCTACAGAGGCACCATTGAGAGTGTTCTGACAAGCTGCATCACTGTCTGCCATGACAACTGCAACATATCCGACTTCCCGCAAAGGATAGTGAAGACAGCAGAGAACATTATTGGGGTGCCTCTCCCTTCACTACAGGACATATTTTACAAACACAGTGTCCGCAAGGCCTGCAGCATTGTGCAGGACCCCTTACACCCCTCACATGGACTTTTCACACTTCTGCCATCCAAGAGAAGATACTGCAGCATCAAAGCCAGATCTGCCAGGCTGCAGGAGAGTTTTTACCCCCAAGCTGTCAGACTCCTTAACACCATGCTGCCGCCTAGGATCTTCCACATTGCTTTAACCACCTCTAAAATCAGAACTTTTATACATGCAAGCCACTTTCCTGCAAAGACTAGTGTGCATGTAGAAAAAGAACTGAAAATCTCAGGCTGACCTTTAAGTATTTTGACACCCTTGATATCCTTCTGCTGTGAAACATTGTTTACACATGTCTTAAACAACTATTATCATACACTGATAATTTCTATATTATCTATATCTATTATTTATTATTTATTTATTATATTAGATATCTATTGACTATATTTATATATCTAGATTGAAAATATCATACATTGCATCAATGTTCATATTGCTAACAACACGTCAATATTGCTGCTACTTCTTTGTCTTGTCTTTGCACAATGTCTTGTCTTGTTTGTGTTTTAATTTTAAATTTTAATTCTATTTTTAATTTATTATTTGCACGTCATGTTGTTACACTGTGGACCCTGAGCTTCGCAATTTCGTCTATCTGTATACTTGTATATGGTTGAGATGACAATAAAGTTCACTTTGACTTTGACATTAAGTATGACATCATACAATATATACAAGAAACACACAACAGGGTCATTATTACAGTCATCAGTCCAAACAGCTTTTGAGTTACCTAAAGGTCAGAAGATAAATGTTTTCCCTTATCTATCAGCCTGAATACTAATAGTCCTTAGACCATTTTCTGGAATAAGAAAAGTATCAGTGCTGATGGGCTGTTTAGTTGCAAAGGCAGCATTTGCCATATTCTTTATATCCTAAACAAACTGCCATTTATCTTATTCTAGAAAGACTTACTGTATATACAGTACATACTTTACTGAAACTGCTTATTCATATTGCGGGTAAGAGGGGTCATTTAGTAGACAGCACTGGGAGAAAAGCAGGAAGCAGCCCTGCACAGGCCAATCCTTCACAGAGACCATTCACACACACAACCATGCTCAAAATCATAATGGGCTAATACAGAGTCACCAATTACCTTATCCATATATTGTTTGAAGATGTGGATGGAAATTTTATTCTTAGGTGTCCTGGAGAGCCGTAGTAGCTGCAGGCTCTCATTACAGCCAATTTTTGTCTTGTACCCCTGTCACCCTGCATGACTTTTCCAGTGGTCTTTAGTTGTAGCCCTTCATTTAAATAACGTTAGTGAGTAGTAGATCCATGCTAATGAGTCATAACTACGTAGTGTGACATCCTTGGTGATTCTGCCATAGCACTCTAGCCATTAAAAATACTGTTGTAAGTCATAGGGACAGGCTTCTGATTGTGCAAGAAGAAATAATCAATGAGCAATCATCCGGAAGCACAATGCATGTAACTTTATAGTCCATGTCTATGACCAGACAGCTATGGTTTTCTTGAGGATTTATGACATATCCTATTTTTTTTCGTATTACAAAGTAAACAACAGATAACAACTGCATGGCCAGCAACTACCTGGCTGTAGTCACTGGTACTTGTTAATTTGTGCATGCTGTTCCAGTTATTATATGGGTATAAACCCCTGTGATTCCCTTGTGTTATAATCAGAAATTCTCAAGCAACGAGGTTCAGCACTGCATTCGTAAAGAGTGACATACTCTCCGAATTGTAGTTGTGTAGTGTGATGCTGGCCTAATGTAAAGTTTCTGGCAGCAGTGAAGATCAGGCAGAACACAACTCTGAACAAGTTGCAAGGCCAAATCACAAACGTTCAATTTATTGTTTTACATAGCACTTATTTTCATCTACAATATTTATACACATAAACACACTGTAACTGAAAGAGAACTCAATGATTAACTAAACAAATCGTGAAAAATATATTGTAAGTCCTTTAACATTATAGTTGAGGTATGGCCAATTTACAAAGGATTAGAGAAAATGAAAACTCTAGGCAACTGCGTTCTTAGGAAAAATAAACTACTTGAGAGTCCACAGTTAGATATAACTGGTAGGTTCTGTTGATATAAATCTTTAGTCACCACCAAATGTTGCAAACAAAAGATGTTTTTACTGAAGATACTCGACAAGAAGATAGATAGATAGATGTAAATAAATACACAAACACACACTTTGGTCTGAATAAAGAAGAAAATGTAAAAAGAAAGAAAACTCCCAGGGCTCATGAGGCATTATGCTGACGTATTACTGTTGGTATAAAGAGGTCCCAGTAGAGTTTCTTGACACACTTCTGCTGAATAATTTCTTGGCTGAAAGTCCTCAGTGTTAGTGTGTCAGAGAGAGGATGTGCACATTCAGTGGGCCTCTCTTGAATGGATGGTACCAGCCCAGCTCACTAGAGCACATTTAGTAGACACAGGGTAAGAATGCCCTCTGAGATACTGTGCCTACTATACCTTGAGCTGATTATATACAAGAAAGGACACTAACAGACCCTGGGATCATCATACAGGAGGCTCATGGACAATGGATGTTTAAGTTTCATTTTTAGCCTTAACTTTTAACACAGTGATTCAGTAATATTTAGGAAAAGGCCTATGACAGGTCTTAAATAAAGATTAGGGAAGTCTGATTAATGGTATCATGTCTGACTTTCCTTTTTGGCAGTATGCATAGCTTTAAATTCTTCTTTGCAGCCCTAACTGAGCTTAAAATAATTCATAAAGAACATCAATTTTTGTAGAACATTAGGTCACAGGCTAACTTACTGCTGTTTCAATCTTATAGTTAATGGGCTTTACAACAAAGTACTGTTTTAGTACAAATCAACGCAAAATAATTAACCAACGCCACACAACCTCCCTGGGAATAACACACTCAGAAGGGTCCAGTTTAGCATTTGCAATTATCCTGACATGGACAGCATGAGGATGTGAGGAGAAAAATCAGAGTATCTAGAAAATGCTCAAAAAGCTAGAAGAAGGATTTCAGACTCCACGTAGGCAGTATTGGGGCTGAGATTTGAGTCCAGTGTCATAAAGTTGGAAAGCCACCCCTGTTGATATAATATTAGAGTAAAAATTTGCTTGTACAAGTTCATACACATTGTATTTATGAATTCATCATCCCAACAAACCGGAAAGATGTTTTAACAGATCGCTGGGAGAGCAGGTCATGAGAAACGAGGGAATGAATTAATCTCCCATGCTGAAAAACTTTAAAGCTGTTGCAGCTCTTCTAATTGCAGTCTGGTGCCGTGTTTTGAATTGTTTATTAGCTGGCTAACTGGAGAACAGTTCTTGTTGTCATTTCTCTAATGCCATTCATTTCAATCCAGCTGAGATTATTTATTTCTCTGAAAAACAATGACGACTTTTATTTTTTCAGAGAAATGCAAATTCCAGTATGGGTGCTTTCAATATAAATGTTCAGAATCTGAATACAGGAAGTCTGGTGAAAACAAAACATGTGCAATTTGCATCTGTATCATTTATTAACATCTGCAACTGGATACTGCGATTATTAATATGCATACCATGGCACGTTACTAATTGAATTTTAATCGTCTTTTGTCAAAGACCGTTAAGACTTTGGTACTTGTCAGTAAAGGGGGAGGACAAAATAAAAAATTAAACAGAATAATGGAATAAATCAAATGTGGCATACTAAAATATGTTTTCATGTGTGCTATGCATTTCAACAAGACTTTGTCTTCATGACATCTGTTCTCTTTTATCTCAATGACATTTCACAAAACTTAATTAGCATCATAAGTACCGGAAAAGGAAAATTCACGAGTATTATTTGTTTTCACAATTGTACGGCTTCTATTGGTGAAAGCCCCCCTAATATTAATGATGCAAGACTGTAGTTTATCTGTTCTCTGATTTAGGAAACTATCCGACTTGGGCAGCTTATGGTATTAAGTTTTATAAGTCCTTTTTGGAAAGCAAGAAGGCCTGCTTCTTTTGGAAACATGTGCTTGAGTAGTTGTATTGAGTGTTTCTGAGATCTGAAATGTAAAGATGTGTGGGTTGTAGACTTAAGTGCTTAAAGCTCAAGTGCACCATGGCCCACTGACAGGATATTGAAGCTAACTGCTTGCCCTCGAATTGCCAAAGGCAAAGCTCACAGTAAAGTCCTGAGACTCAAAGTGATTGGCATGATGTGTGTATGCCAGCAATTAAATTGTTAGTTCTGATGTGTGGGAGGCCCAGCTTCACCACCAGTTATTTCTAGTTATTTCTTCAGCATTTTAGTAGGCTGAAAGTTGTGGAAGTCTCATTATCACTGTGTTGTGGCTGCTCTTGCTGTTTTCCGATATTTGTTTTCTACTTGTCTATCGATAAACATCTGCTCTTATGTCATGAGTGAACATACATTTATTAATTTATTTCATACATTAATACACTCAGTGTTCATACGTTGGGTTGCTAAGACGTGAATATGGGTTGCTGGGGTTGCACCGACATGACGTCATCATTTGTTTCAGTATTTAAACCCCCTCTTTTGGAAGTGTGGTCATCCAGATCTTAAACAGAAGACTACTTCAAATTTCTCTAGTTTTATAAGTCTCTTCAGTGTTCATTCTGTTGTGCCCTTGGATTTTGTCTTTTTTGGTTTGGTTATCTGGCTTAGACTGCTCACACAGTTAAGACTCCTTGCATTGTCTTCTTGTTCCTTGTCATTTCCTCCTTTCTCTCTATGTCTGCACCACAAGTAGTACATCTTTTTTCCTACTTAAACAAATATTCACCCAATTTATATTGTATTGTTGTGGAAATCTATCAATACAATATTGTGTATTTTTTCATATTTTGTTATAATGTCATGTCATTATTGTTTTACTTAAATATTATTTAATAATGATTATGTTTTTGGTATTGTTGCATGTAAGCTAAATTGGCAGGACCACCCTGACATCACTGCTGAGGAACCACTTTTTATTTAGGAAGAGGACATGAGCAAAGCATCACTGAGACTCATATACCATCAGTCTTAGATCTTTCTGGCTTTTTCAACTTTTGCTTCTGATTTCTGGAATTTGTCTTAAGATAGCAACTTGGATTTGTATGCCTTTAGTTATTTTTGCATTTTTTTCTGTTTCCTTGGCATTTTTATTCTTGTTTATTTAAAAAAAAATCTTTGGATTTTAAAAACATTTTGTTTTTGTAATTTAGACCATAATGTTTATAGTCGTACTTTCCCTCAAAAGGCATTTTTGTGTATTTGGGTTATTGTTGAAGTATTTTTGCACTTTTAATGCGAGCACACCATTTTAGGCCTCCCTTTCTAAAGCTTGGGGTCTGGTTGGCAGCAGAGAGACCAGTTTCCAGGAACACCAGTGAAAAACTTGGTCAGGTTCTTGTGGTATTTTTCAAGTCAGTACCCTTTTTGCCAGGCGCACACAATTTACATTTCTCGATAAATTGTGGGTTTTAATTAAAAGCATGGCTTGATGTAGTTATTGTATAGTAGTGCTGAAGCCAAAGTACATACAAGTAACATTATTTATGCAGTTTTCATTGTAGATAATGGTGCTAGGCTAGGCTGCCTTTCCTATTGATGATTACTCTAAACCACTTTTAGTTTGTTTGTGACATGCAGAGAAGAGGTTGAGAACAAAAGGCCTGCCACTCTATATATCTAGCTTAGACTGTTTATTATGTTATGTTCTATAGCTAATGGATAATTTTAACAAGATTATTGGGTGTAAAATAAATGTGCAATAATTGAAATGATAGTGTTTCCAGTGGACACTTCTGCTCATCGATCCACATCTGAAATGTTTCTATTTACTCTCACAAAAATGAGTTGCAATTTCCTGAACCTCCCCTGTCTATGGTAACTGGTTTAATAAACACCTGCTTTTCAAATGAAATGTTTTTCCAATGTTCTCTTATCATTTTCATTGCACTCCTCTTTACTGGTCTATGAAACTATAAAAGATTATATACACAATTTTATTAATACTCATTTAGAATAAACCTCTCAGCTTAAAAAAAACCCAAAACTTACGACTTCCAAGCATACATGTGGTTTAGTGGTGCTACTGGTATGCCAACACCTCAGGCTGTGCAATCTGGAATACAGTATGTGATATACCACAAAATGTTGTATGGAAAATTCTTCAACTAATTGCGACCATGGTATGAGTGTGGGAGACACTATAATTGAAGATCTTTACAGTCAATTTCTCCAATAATTTCCAATCATCTCTTTGTCCATGCATTGCAGCATCCCATATTTTGTATCATTCATGACATTGTTACTTGTATAAACACATACTGTACATTGAGCATACTGTTACATCATTCTGACAGTTCTCCTAGTCTTCAACTCTTCTATGCAGTTTAAAGACTCCTTGTTGCAATATACCATTATATCCAAAGCCTTACTTTGTGTTGGTGTTACCGGTGTTCCCAGAAGGAGGTGTTTCATCTCACAGGGCACCCTGGATATCATCGAGAAGAGTTGCAGTGCACAGCTCAATGGCAACTCTGGTCTGTACCAGGAACTGAGAAGGACGGCTGCGAGGGCTCTGAGGGCAGATAAAGAGGCGTTTGTTAGAGGAATCTGTGAGCAAGTGACACACCATCTGTGGTCTAGCGACCCACGTCGTGCTTACAGAGGAATCAAAGCATTATAAACATCTGAATCTGTTCCTCGGAGAGTTGCAGTCAGGGCAGCTGATGGAACGGTCCTTATGGATGACACTGCAGTTGTGACCTGTTGGGCTGGCTACTTTGAGCAGTTGTTCAAAATTGATTCTCCGGCTAGGACGTTGGATATCTCTGGGTCCACGGTTCTTGGGGCTGATCATCCAATTAGCTGTGAACCACCCAGTCTCACTGAGATTGCACAGGTGGTGAACCAGCTGATGGGGAGAAAGGCTGGAGGGATCTGCGGTATCCGGGGTGAACTTCTCCAGGCTGGTGATAAGGTTGTCCTCCTGGCATTGCAAGCAATTTTTGCTTCCGTTTGGGAGACTGGCATCATCCCAACTGACTGGAAAATGGGACTTGTCGTTCCTATCTGGAAAGGGAAGGATGATCACCTGGATTGCAGCAACTACAGGGGGATAACACTGCTCTTGGTGCTGGGTAAGGTCCTTGCTAGGGTCGTCCTCAATAGGATCCGTGATCACTTGCTCACCTACCAGCGACCGGAACAGTCTGGTTTTATGCCTAAGAAGTCTACCATCGACCGCATCCTGGCACTGAGGGTTCTCATGGAGCACAAATGCGAATATCAACAGAGTTTCTTTGCAGCCTTTGTCGATTTTCATAAAGCGTTTGACTCAGTTGATCGAGCTGCCCTGTGGAACATCCTGAGGGTTCGCGGGATCCCCTCGAGGCTGCTGGATATCATGGCTGGGCTGTACACTGGTACTGTCGGTGCTGTGCAGAATGGAGGCAGGACCTGTGCATTTTTCCCAGTTGATTCTGGGGTTCGTCAGGGGTGTGTTCTTGCTCCTACTCTGTTCAATGCTTGTATGGACTGGGTGTTGGGCAGGGTCGTGGGGTCCAGCGGCTGTGGGGCATCTGTTAGTGAAGAAAAATTCACAGATCTTGACTTTGCTGACGATGTTGTGATCTTCGCGGAGTCAATGCAGACTTCGATCGGGGCGCTCGAGAGACTGAGTGAGGAGTCTGAGTGTCTGGGCTTGCGAGTCTCCTGGATGAATTTCCAAGATCCAGGCCTTTAATCACCTCGGGCACAGCCATCAGCAGTGTGTCTGTTTGCAGAGAGAGTGTTGACCTTGTTGAGAGGTTTACTCATCTTGACAGTGACATTCATGTCTCTGGTGACTCTTCCTGTGAAGTCAGTAGACGGATTGGGAGAGAATGGGGGGTCATGAGGTCGCTGGAAAGGGGTGTGTGGCGCTCCCGATATCTATGCAAAAGGACGAAGGTCCAAGTCTTTAGAGTCCTGCTGCTTCCTGCCTTGCTATATGGTTGCGAGACATGGACGCTATCCAGTGACCTGAGATGAAGACTGGCCTCCTTTGATACTGTGTCTCTTCAGAGAATCCTTGGGTGCCATTGGTTTGACTTTGTGTCGAATGAGTGGTTGCTCATGGAGTCCTGAATGAGGCACATTACCTGCATTGTGATAGAGCGTCTGTTACGGTACTATGGCCATGTGGTGCGTTTCCCTGAGGGTGATCCGGCTTGTAAGATCCTCATTGTTGGGGACCCGAGTGGCTGGACCAGGTCAAGGGGTCGCCCATGTAACATCTGGCTGCAGCAGATAGAGGGTCATTTTCAGGGCGCGGGACTGGACCACATATCTGCCTGCCAGGATCCTAAGTTGTTTCGCCATGTAGTAGGTGCGGCAACGCACTTTACCAGTACATGCTCTCCAACTTGACTTGACTTGACTTACTTTGTGAAAGACAGCAGAGTGCAGACATGCACTGCAGGGTTTTTCTTCCCATCCAGGAGTTGGTCAGGACCACTGCCTAGATGGTAGACAAATTTACAATATGGAACTTGGGCTGGATCCTGGGGCATCACTAGCTTTAGCACTTTTTAGGAGCTTAGCTTCTTTTTTTTGATTATGTCATTATGCCATTACTCCTTTAAGTATGTTAGATGGAAAAGGAGAGGGATGGTGTCCACCTTGAGTTTATATGCAGTTGAAGAGCTGGGTAGGGGTGTTGTTTCTCCCATGGAATTTCATGCACTAGAAGAGTGGGTGGGGAATAACCCATTAGTTTTCACATATTTCAAGAACGGAGGGTTGTCACAAATGGTTCTCCTGCAGTTGTCCATGCATGTTAGAATGCAAAACAGTAGGAAGGAAGGGATGGGCTTTCGAAGATCAGGGGCTGGATGTGTGAGGTCAGGGGCTAAAGCGCGGATCTCCCCTGCCATCAGTGCTACTCACTGGACCATTACCAGGACAAAAGACCAGGAAGCTATCCCCTGTACATTTTGGGGTATTAAAGGTGGCCAGAACAGGTCAAGAGACTACCGGTTAGTCCTCTATGTCACTCAGGAGCTGCAGCCTAGTTCCAGTCATCTGCCCCTTTAAAATGATGGCTTCACACTTCCCAAGAGATGGAACTGTTGGCTAGCCAAATTCATGACACCAGTAATGATCTCCTGATGCACTTCAAAAGAAACGTCCTACCATTAATCGTTCATACCAAAGTGGAGACAAGGATTCACCTGGCAAAGAAGTGAAGAAAGAAGAGGACAAAATATCAGAATTTTTGGTGGGACAGGAAAAAGGAAGACAGAACATGGAGTATTGTGTACAGTGGAGTCTGGTGACGGTGAGGCTTGGCATTTATTGTATTCTTTTACATAAACCTGTGTCCTGTACTTCCCTGTGAAGTGTTTCTTATAATAAATCCATTGTTCCTGAACATTTAGTGTGTCTTTGGACCATTCCGAGCTTGGGGTCTGCTTGCGAGCACCACTCACTTGTCATACCTGGCAGCATAGTGTGAAAGGAAAAATATGTCCTAGGAAGGACTCCGCTCCAGTCCATCACATACTTTACTCACCCTCACACACTATTTGGAATTGCCAGTCAACCTCCTTGTCTTTGGGGTTGTATAGTGTGGGGAAAGCTGGAGAAACCAAAGAATAGTCCATACAGATATAAGTAAACTATACACAGCCATAATTAGCTGCATCTGAAGCTCAATTAATTAGCTGTAGTGTAATTGCCCAATTCTTTTAATTCAAAATAAATTACTAAATTGTAATAAAGAGAAAATCTATTTTAACCAATCAGTTTTAAAACCAGCTTAATCTATTTTTAGGGGCATATGTTTCAAAAACCTAAGATGGCAGCACCAGGAGTGAAAGCCAGGACCACCTGTACGTAAAATGCCTTTACATTAAAGGGTTAATGCCATGTCAGTTTAAAGTGCCCAGCCAACATAATACACACATCTTTGAGATGTGTAAAGCCCACAGTGCCTGTAGAAAAACCTAAGCACACATCAAGAGAGCATGCAAGTCCGACATAGACCATCCCCAGAGTATTATGCAAATTTAGTGTCTTTAGTGAGATGGCATTGTTTAGCATTGCACCACTATGCTGTCCATAAGTAAATCACATGAACAGCAATTATGTGAGATTTGAAAATAAAATAAAATTATACATTGTATACCCCATTTATGTCTTTTGTATCTTAGTGATTATGGTGTCACCTCTAATTGAACCACTATACTTTTTATATGTTGTAGACTTTTGTAAATGAAAGTTAACATGTGGGGAATCTCATTAACATTCTACTAGTATTTGTTTACTCCCAAGTACATAAATTTTACAAATAAAATCCACATTCATCCATGCTCTGAGGCTAACTAGAAGGTTTGCAATTCAAATCCCATTACTTCAAGAAAGGATCCTACTCCATTGTGCCATTGAGCAAGATCCTTAACCTGAAAATTGCTCCAGGGGTACTGAACAATGGCTACCCTGAGCTCTGACCCCCAAAGGCCATGCAAAAAGACAATTTCCCCTCAGGGATTAATATAGTGTACCAAATACCAACTACAGCTGTTATTTAAAGAAGGTGGTTACCATTATACAGTGGAATGCAAAAGTTTGGGCAACCTTGTTAATAGTCATTATTTTCCTGTATAAATTGTTGGTTGTTACGATAAAAAATGTCAGTTAAATATATCATATA
>JANRMT010062834.1:23004607-23029711 GCA_026402145.1 Polypterus bichir lapradei | reverse complement strand
ATATATATATATATATATATATATATATATATATATGACAGCAACACTCATCACTCACAACAGTGACAAAACAATTACATTGACAATCATGTTACGTTATTTTCAAAATGTTTCCTTTTCTTTTTCATTGCTTCTTTAACACACTACTTCTCCGCTGCGAAGCGCGGGTATTTTGCTAGTCATTATATATATGTATATACTGATTACTGGATTCAGTAGATTAATAAGGCACCTATCAGTTAACTTGATTGAAGAACAACAGGTTCCTAATTTCTTGCAGATGTTTCAGTAAATAGATTTTTTTATAATAGTAAAACTGACTAACTTCAAGAATGTTTGTTTTGGGATAACTGCATGTAGCATGCTGGCAGCATCCTGAATGTCGGTCCCTTCAGTGTCACATAAATCACAAACACAATACATTTTTCATATGTTGCACAGTGTAATAATCAAAATGGAAACAACATGTCACAAAATGTGCACAAACATACAAAATAATTTCAGATACATTATGTGTTGTTATGTGCCATTATTATGTGCTTTACTTGCCCTGTCAAATCCTGGTGGTGCCATAGGTCAAAAAAAGGTTTTTAATGCATCATTCGATTGTGTAAATCACAAGCAGGCAACTGCAATCCATTAGACAATTCATCCTTTGGCCTCCTCAATATCAGTTTTCCTATTCAAGAAAACCATCAATAGGGAAGGCCAGTAAAGGCAACAATGGATAAATACAAAGAAAAAGTGTGAATTTCAAACTAACTAAATAAACAGCATTTTTTGTATGAGACAATGGTAAACACATAATGTTTTCCCCGCTTGGAATGTATTATTGGTAATCCACTGAAGAGCTCTCAGTATCATTAGTTAATCTCAAAATATTAAATATTTTATACCTCACCAATTTCCTGTCTCTCCTTAAAGTTTTGATATAAGAACCAATGAAATTTGAAAGCAGCAACTGGACATTTGAAGAAAATATTGGAACATTAGAACAATCTAGATGAGAACAGGCCATTCAGCCCAACAAAGCTACACCAGTCCTATCCACTTATTTCTCTCTATTATATAAAAAATCCTGGGACGAGATGAGACTTTTTAGTCTGGGACGAGACAAAACAAGACTTTGTGCCAAGAGATTTAACCACACCTGGGGCCGGAAATAAAAGACGAAGAGTAGATGACAAAGTAGAACATCATAAAGAATTCATAAACGATGTGATACACATACAGAACAAGTAAGAGATAATGAAAGTACTAAAATTCGAAAGTCTCAAAAAATTATAGTAAAGATTGCATTAGCGCAAACAAATGGAAATTATTAATCTGGGAAATAACGGAACAGTGAAAACAGAATGAATATATTGCTCAGATTTAAACTTTAAGTTGGAGACTTGTAGATCACTTAATTTGTGTAGCCATCAGGGAAAAATAGTGTTTCTTCCCAACGATGAGGTGTATTTGCAAAAATTAAAACATTTGTTGTTTGGTGAAAGTGAAATCCACATACGTGAGCGGCATAAACGTGAAGTGGCTGGTGTGTAGCACAGGACTGGGGGTTGACAAGCGAAGCGAGCAGGGACAACAACAGGTTTTCAACTGTACAGTAATCCCTCGCTATATCGCGCTTCGACTTTCGCGGCTTCACTCTATCGCGGATTTTATATGAAAGCATAACTAAATATATAACGCGGATTTTTCGCTGCTTCGCGGGTTCTGCGGACAATGTGTCTTTTTACTTCCTGTATATGCTTCCTCAGTTGGTTTGCCCAGTTGATTTCATACAAGGGACGCTATTGGCAGATGGCTGAGAAGTTAACCAATCAGAGCACGCAGTTAAGTTCTCCTGACTGAGAAGCTAACCAATCAGAGCACGCATTTGAGCTCCTGCGTGCTGAATGCAGTGTTAACCAGGAAGTCTCGTCTCGCTCATTCAGCATCAACGTGTTTCGCTGTGTAAAGAGTTGTGCTCTTTAGTGTTTATCTTTGTGCATAGTCAAGCCCTTCATTATGGCTCCAAAACAATCTGCTACTGCTTCAGGGGCCGTGCCCAAGCACAAGAAGAAGATGTTAACGATTGCCGAAAAGGTAAACGTCTTGGATTTGTTGAAGACTACGATTCTTTTTATTCAAAAAGTAGGAAAGGAATATAAGATCTACGGCTGCAGTGTCCTTTTAACCAGGGTGCAAAACGAGTTGTAAGTGGATGTAATAAGGCAGTAGTCTGGATGGAATCTGCTTTAGGGATTTGGATTGAAGACTGCCAGAAGAACAACGGCAGTGCTACACAATCGCCTGAAGTGGCTCCTTTACAAGGGCTGTAACGCTCTCCTTTGTTGTGCAGTAAAATTAAACTCATTATCGGACAAGTCATCGTGTCATTGTTGGTGAGTAACCATAATTAATTTTCTTCTTACAGTGCTTAGTACATGTACGTACGTTTAGTGTCACTGTACACACATTTACTGTATACTATTTTTCTTGCATTGTACGTATTTATTGCTGGTGACCTGTCTATCGTAATGGCTGTAACATATGTGATATCGGAGACACTCAATATCTTTAAAATAATATTTAGGTTTTACTGTATAAAAACAGTGTGTTTATATACATAATTTCAATGAATCTTACCTAATATCTAAGAGAATACAAAGGGATTATGCTGTATAACTCTGCGGGGAATATTTATAAACAGTGCGGGAGAGTTTTTAAGGGCTTAAAATATATAAAAATAACCATACAAACATATGGTTTCTACTTCGCGGATTTTCACCTATCGCGGGGGGGTCTGGAACGCAACCCCCGTGATCGAGGAGGGATTACTGTATCCCCATGTTCTTAATGAACTCATTTTAAAGTAACAGTTTTGATCAACTGTACTAATTCCCTTCATAATTTTTAATCATGTCTCTTCTTAATCTCCTTTTGCTAAAACTGAAAAGGCTCAGTTCTTTTAATCTTTCCTCATAATTCGTCCCCTGCAGTCCTGGAATCATCCTACTCAACTTTTCCTAGAGCTGCTATGTCCTCTTTGTAGCCGGAAGACCAAAACTGCATGCAGTACTCCAGATGAGGCCTCACCCGTGCATAAGCTTAACAAGCTTGAGCATAAACTCCTTCAACTTGTACTCTACACATTGTGCTATATAGCCTTCTTAATGGTTTCTGAACACTGTCTGGAAGATGATAGTGTCGAGTCCACTATGACTTCTAAGTCTTTCTCATTAGGTGCACTTTCAGAACACATAAATGTATTACAGCGTAGTACTGTAGGTTCAGGTATACGGTAAATTCAGTCCAGTAGGACGGAGTGGCGGCTCTGAGGCTAAGGATCTTTGCCGGTATCTGGAGGGTTGCAGGTCCTATCCTGTTGAGCACTTGAGCAAGGCCCTTAACCTGAAATTACTCCATGAGTGCTGTACAATGCCTGACCCTGCGCTCTGACCTCAAGGTGTACGCAAAAACTAACGAATTCCTATTACAAAAATTGTATAAGGCGAAATAAAGAACAAAAACAAATCCCCACAATGCTGCCCTCTAATACATTTATTGAGTGTTCTGCCCATGCAACATGCAACTCCAGTCATCATGAACTGTGGCAATAACAAATCCAGGTTTACCATCTTAGCCTGCCCGTTAGCCTCTGATGATACTCAGGGTCATGGGGTTTGAAACCTAGCAGGAAAATCATGATGTCTGGAAATATAGCCAGTAAAAATGTACGCCAGACCTTTTCTGTTGATGTTTTTTTTTGTTTCTTTTTTTTTAGAATTTTTTACCATGGCCTGTTTTCAAAACCCCAAGTTTGTTTTTGTGATTTGGAATATAAATATTCTTTTTCATTCAAAGCTTTTTGTTCTAACAGCTATTTTCCATTTTATTGACTGTTCAAATGGATCTTAACACATCTAAGAACAGTGTCAAGTATGTATCCCATTGTCACTCCATTTTCATTATCCATCTGCTCAAGAATATAAGCTTAGGAATCATTTGGAGATGTTCCTCACTCTCTTTGATTCTGTTTTTTTTTTGATTCTGACACTTGGAGACACGACTACACTGCCTTGACACTAGTGAGCCATTTTTTTGAGGAGTTTCCTGAATATAGTTGCATATATTTAGAGGTTTCTTAGACCAAGGATTCTGAACTTGTCTTTAGTTTGCATCAAGAATGTGTTACTAAAAACATGAATTCATTAACCCTCTCTTTTGTGATGCCATTTGGATTATCATTGGTGCTGTCATTTTGTGGAGCAGTTGCTGTTAGGAAATCGGCCTAAAAGCACACATCTGGAGACATTGCAAAGTCATAAGTTCACAATGAACACTCCCTGTTTATCAGCGTTTATTGAGAAATAACAAAAAGTCTAGTTTGTGTTTATTTCGATACTCTTCATTTGCTGAATATTCTGTATTTGAAACACCGATTCTAGGTTTTGAGTTTTGGATTAACTACAGTGTATAACTGTCTTCCCAGTTGTGAATCTTTGCTTGAGTTTTGGCTCACAACTGTTCTTCTGGTCTCTTATTTGAAAACTTTTTGTCTCCCCTTCCATTGCAAAATAACATTGGAAGCTTTAAGAATGAATGGAATTCAGTCAGCTTCTTATTATATTTTTCACCAAGTATGTATGACGTTGTAGAATGTCCAGGAAGGGTGGAGGACCACCCTGATAAGTTCATCAGTACTTTAACTTTGTGTATTGTAACCCACCTGGACCACCAGTGGTTTATTTTCTTTCAGGAGTGCTGTTCATTGGAGTTTTTGTACTCCTCTCCTCTGTTGTTAGCTTGCCATATGCCCATTATAATTACAAAAACTGTTGTAGTCTATTTATGTTAGTCATTGAGGTTCATTAACGTCTATTGTGTATTTTACTGAAATTGTATGTTTATGTACTATATACATATTTTATGCTTAATAATTTACTTTGAATCAATTGTTGTAAATGTACGTATGCACAAATTCTAAATGTGCATGAATTGAACTAAATTGTTTGTGTTAGGGCATCTGGTTTAGGTTCCCACCTTGGAACTTTGATCTATATTAAATGGGCTTGGTGATTGATGGACAGACAGAAAATTGACATCTTAATCGTCATACTTGGTTGTCTGGCCAATTTAAAGTGATGTTCAGGTCACACAGTGAACCGGGTAACAAAGTAGATAAAGCCATTTTTTTATCTGTTTAGCTGCTCCACTTTTACAGAAACTATTCTCTGACCTTTTGTTTATGGAAATCAAAAATTCACAATTATCTGATGTTGTTCATCTTTGTGTTTGTTTTATTTTGCATCATGCTGTTTCTATGCTCATATTCATTGCTGGTACTACTTTTATTTGAGTCTATTTGCTTTTGTATCTGTGCTTTTCATTACTGAGAATTTCTTTTAAATTTTAATGGTCACCCAGCTATACAGATTGTAATCTGTTACTCCAGTTCAAGGTCACAGGAAACCAGTCTATATGCCAGCTGTAATGGGTACAAAGGGGAACCAATCCTGGACATGGAGTCAGTCTAACATTGGGAAATTTTAATATCATTTTGCTAATTATTTTGTTTACAGATATTAAATAAAATAAAGATTGATTGAATAAACTATATGTTTTGTGGTGAACCTAATAGTTTATTTCTGCTTTACATTGGGAACCCCATGACCCTGAAATAGGGGTCGAAGAAATGGATAGGTGAATAGATGAGTGAATTATAGTACACATTTTTAAAATCTGTCTTTAATAATGTATTAAAAATAAAAAGCATGTCTGACATTTGCATAATTTTAAAGTAATTTATACTGAGACTTGAAGGAGAGTGGGTTTTTGGTAATTTACAAGAGTTTACAAGAGTGGCTGCAGTTTTTAACATTTTTTTATATTCCATCCTCATTAGAAATTACAAATTTGCTTTGGAGAATGGCTTAATATGCTCATATATGAAATCTATTTGAAGAAAGATGTTGTGTATCAAATCAACTACATATTACCTACCAGCCCCAGCACTGAAATGTTACAATCTTTTGTGTGTTTGATTTCCGCAGTACATAGTAAAACTGGTAGTATATCACGTGTATGAATGTCAAAGCAGCATGCAACATGTCACCACTCTCTAGTGCCATAAGAAAAAAAATGTATTACAATTCATAACTTAATTTAGTCAGTTATATGGAGCAATGCATTAATGCACTCATATTCACTTACACCGGGCAGTTTATAATAAACAATCAGCCGAGTATGTATGTGTTTAGGAAGTGGCAGGAAAGCACTGAACCCAGGGAAAAACTTGCCTGTACACTGGGAATATGTGAAAACTCTATGATGGTGATGCCACAGCAATAACTGCTATGCCAACAAAGAGAATTTGCTGCAAAAATTTAAAGATAGATAAATGTGCATTTTATAGCTGAACATGCAGAAAATAAATAGATAGAAAGATCTACTCAGTTGTAACATTAGCTTGTCTTTGTCCAGTTTGCATATTTGTTCTTTTTTGTTGTTGTTGCCTAGGTACATTCCTCTGGTTTTTATCTCAAGTCCCAAAGAAGCGCATTGAATTAATTTGAAATTCTAAATAGGTTTACCATGAACATGCCCTACAATGTACTTCCCCTGTTTTATCTTAGAAGAGTTTTGGAGTGACCTATCCTAAAACACAGATACTTTTATTTCCACTCCCTGATTCTTTTTATGTAGTAGTAATAATAATAATAACAATAATGTTAATAATACGACGTACATTTTATTTTTATAGCACCTTTCCCATGCTAGACCCACACATGTGTACTCTACCTTTTCTCTAGTTCTCTTATTCATGCCCTCATTAGGTCTGGAAGGAGACGCGGCCTGTAGTCACAATACACTTACAGCTGCGCCTACAAATCTAACTGCACCCAGGACTGACTGCTACTCTGCTACACTTCACCTATTAGAGGATGTCTCGTCTTTTCTCTGTACACCAGACAGCAAGATAGAGTGAATGGTAATGCAAGCAAGAGTAACAACTATAATAACTGCTATGTCAACAAAGAGAATTAGCTGCAAAAATTTAAAGATAGATAAATGTGCATTTTATAGCTGAACATGCAGAAAATAAATAGATAAGACAGATATATAGATACTGTACTTTGACACCATCTCCTCAGTTGTAACATTAGCTTGGCTGGCTAATCTGCTAGTGTGAAAGCAAAACTGAAAGCTGTGTTGGTAACCAAAGACTGAGTTACTGATGCAGATTGAATGAATGCAAGATTGTGTTGCTGTTCAGCTAGGGGGTCTAAACTAATAGTGAGCATCTAAAAATGATCATAAATAAACTGAGTATCTAAAAATGATGATAAATAAACCAAAAACAGATCTTGTAGTCAGATACAGTATGTCTATCTTAACATTCTCAAACTCATGTAATTCATTTGAGAGTAGCTAGGGACCAGAACCTATTGAGGAAGCACTGGGTACAATGTGAGATGGAGCAATGGATGGTCTGCTTGTCCATTGTAGGTTCCAAAGACAAACACACACACATACGTATGTTTGAAGATGTGAGAAGAAAATCAAGGTATCCAGAGGATATTTATAGGGTTGGTTCTTGCCTTGTGCCCAGTGATGCCAGGCTCCAGCATGGTTCAGTGTAGGCTGTTTTTTTTTTTTTTTTTTTTTTGCGGTTGAAAGAGTGAATTAAATTCATTGGTTATATTGGCATTATGCATTATTTGGACACAATTCATTATGTGCATTACATTTTTAATAGATGTGTACATTTTAAATAGCAGAGTTATGTTAGAGCCTAGGTATTGTGTCCTTGCTAAGCCAAATCCTCTTATAACTGTACTTTTCCTATTATTCAGCATTTAAGATTAACTCACTATTGAAAAGAAAATCTGTTTATGAATAGGGACAAGTCAACAATGGTAGCCAATAAAATAAATAATTAGACTCAGAAATGTGAGACTCACAGTTATTGGATAGGGGTAATGGTCCAAATCAAGGACAAAAGTCAAAAGCCAAATTTATAAAACAAACACAAATTTGAAGGAGTAACAATGCAAGGGGCTGAAATCTAGGAATAAGGCTGAATTAGCTACAACATCTAGACACAGCTGTAATGTGGATAATATCAACAACAGAATATAAATATACAGTGGGATGCAAAAGTTTGGGAAACCTTGTTAATAGTCATTATTTTCCTGTATAAATCGTTGGTTGTTACAATAAAAAATGTCAGTTAAATATATCATATAGGAGATATTCAGTGATATTTGAGAAGTGAAATGAAGTTTAATGGATTTATAGAAAGTGTGCAATAATTGTTTAAACAAAATCAGGCAGGTGCATAAATTTGGGCACCACAAAAAAGAAATGAAATCAATATTTAGTAGATCCGCCTTTTGCAGAAATTACAGCCTCTAAACGCTTCCTGTAGGTTCCAATGAGAGTCTGGATTGTTGTTGAAGGTATTTTGGACCATTCCTCTTTACAAAACATCTCTAGTTCATTCAGGTTTGATGGCTTCCGAGCATGGACAGCTCTCTTTAACTCACACCACAGTTTTTCAATTATATTCAGGTCTGGGGACTGAGATGGCCATTGCAGAACGTTGTACTTGTTCCTCTGCATGAATGCCTTAGTGGATTTTGAGCAGTGTTTCGGGTCGTTGTCTTCTTGAAAGATCCAGCCCCTGCGCAGCTTCAGCTTTGTCACTGATTCCTGGACATTGGTCTCCAGAATCTGCTGATACTGAGTGGAATCCATGCGTCCCTCAACTTTGACAAGATTCCCAGTCCCTGCACTGGCCACACAGCCCCACAGCATGATGGAACCACCACCATATTTTACTGTAGGTAGCAGGTGTTTTTCTTGGAATGCTGTGTTCTTTTTCCTCCATGCATAATGCCCCTTGTTATGCCCAAATAACTCAATTTTAGTTTCATCAGTCCACAGCACCTTATTCCAAAATGAAGCTGGCTTGTCCAAATGTGCTTGAGCATACCTCAAGCGGCTCTGTTCGTGCTGTGGGCATCACTCTCGCATACAGCATCTCCTTGTGTAAAGTGCGCCGAATGGTCGAACGATGCACAGTGACTCCATCTGCTGCAAGATGATGTTGTAGGTCTTTGGTGCTGGTCTGTGGGTTGACTCTGACTGTTCTCACCATTCGTCACTTCTGTCTATCCGAAATCTTTCTTGGTCTGCCACTTCGAGCCTTAACTTGAACTGAGCCTGTGGTCTTCCATTTCCTCAATATGTTACTAACTGTGGAAACAGACAGCTTAAATCTCTGGGACAGCTTTCTGTATCCTTCCCCTAAACCATGATGGTGAACAATCTTTGTCTTCAGGTCATTTGAGAGTTGTTTTGTGACCCCCATGTTGCTACTCTTCAGAGAAAATTAAAGGAGGAGGGAAACTTACAATTGACCCCCTTAAATACTCGTTCTCATTATAGGATTCACCTGTGTATGTAGGTCAGGGGTCACTGAGCTTACCAAGCCAATTTGAGTTCCAATAATTAGTTCTAAAAGTTTTAGAATCAATAACATGACAACGGTGCCCAAATTTATACACCTGCCTGATTTTGTTTGAACAATTATTGCACACTTTCTGTAAATCCAATAAACTTAATTTCACTTCTCAAATATCACTGTGTGTGTCTCCTATATGATATATTTAACTGACATTTTTTATCGTAACAACCAACGATTTATACAGGAAAATAATGACTATTAACAAGGTTGCCCAAACTTTTGCATCCCACTGTATTTTAAAATTGAAATGCAATCTGGGTGTCACCATAACTGTAACTTATGAAACTTATGAAACATGTGAGTAAATACTGTGGCCTAAACCCTGTTTTAATGTCCTTCAGCTGGGTCATGTGAATGCAAAATACTTATCGTCATTGGGCAACCATGTTTGGGCTAAAAGTAGAAAGTATGTAGTAGGCAGGACTAAATATATGATAATAGGAACAAACTTTAAGAACTGGAGGTTGTCTAGCAACTGTAGTCCATTCAGTCAATCCTTTGAGTAGCAAATAGTCAGGATGTCTCAATATCTCATCCATGTCACAATTTGCCTTTCAACTATAATGAATCTTTAGTTTGTTGCAGATTCCCATGACCATTTCTTTGAAAATTATTTTTTCCCGAATTCTATCTTGACTGTCCTATCTCTTCATTTTTTAAAAGTGTCTTCAGTATTTTCAGTTTAAACTAAGCAATTTAGGTGGATGAAGCTTGTTGATGCTTTTCTGAGTTTTCAAAGGTTTATGTACCCACACAGCTTTCTCTGATCAAGGCTACAGAGATTTAATTCCTATAGAATCTCATTGGCATTGTTTATATCACACTGAGTTCTTTGTGAATAAAATTTCAATGATTTATTTAAAAAATATGTATATTAGACGAACAAGAAAGATAAAAAAATTCTACATTTGAGGAAGTGGAAGGAAAAACATGTTAGTTATGAAACAGGCTTGTATACAGCATTAGCAGTATCCTTTAGTTTTCAGGAACAAAATACATAAATTATACAAAATTCTGACCGTGATTCTACCACCATATTTGAGTATTTAAGGTTTTTAAGCACCTGTGGTTAGCTCTCAGCCTGTTATTTGTCTTTGTCCAGTTTGCATATTTGTTCTTTTTTTCTTGTTGTTGTTGGCTAGGTACATTTCTCTGACTTTTATCTCAAGTCTCAAAGAAGTTAATTGAAATAATTTGAAACTCTAAATAGGTTTACCATGAACATGCCCTACAATGTACTTTCCCCTGTTTTATTGTGAAAGATAAAACACAGATAGTTTTATTCCCACTAACTGATTCTTTTTTATGTACAGTAGTAGTAATGATATTAATAATAATACATTTTATTTTATAGCACCTTTCCCATGCTAGATTCACACACATGTACTCTACCTCTTCTCTTACTCATGCCCTCATTTGCGGCCTCATGTATAAACGGTGCGTACACACAAAAATGTTGAGTACACCCGTTTACACCGCAATGCATAAAAACTAAACTTGGTGAAAAGCCACGGACATTTTCATGATAGCTCAATCCCTGGCGTACGCAGTTTCTCCACTCGGTTTTGCTGGCGGCACCCAGCGTCAAAGCAGTGCTACTGTTCCAGTGTGGTTTCCCTTTAGTTTTTAGAGTCACATCCCTGATGCGGCTTTATCAAATGCACTGAAATTAACCACATATCGTTTATTAGTTTAAGGCATCTCATTGTAATCAACCCGTAACCATATAATGATGCACCAAATGGCCAAACTGTTCTAAATACCATCACTGCTTCAGTGCACGACTAGGTATTTAACCCACTGTATCTGAGTGTGGAATCACAGCTGTACAGCAGTTGATTGGATTATCAGTATACAGCATCTTGCACACACTGTCTTAGCCATGCGCACAGTCTATTTGAACTTTTTCTATACGGCAAACGTTTCAGAGCCTTTCCTTTAAGGACCTCGTGGTTCAGAAACAGTTTCTTTTCAAGAGCTCTAAATGCACTCAATCAATCCATCAAGTGCTCCCGGTAGAACTGTTTGTACTTATACAGTAATGAGCTACTAATATTACATTGCTTTGCCCAAGTTACAAATAAAGACATACAAAATATTTATCAACTTGTATGAAAAATTTAACACCATAATGCTAATTCCAGTAGGAGTGGTGATGCATACCCCCGTAACACTGAGGATAGATCAGAATCCACCCATGTACTGCGAACAAGCCCATCACTGAAACATACTGGTACAATTTGGAGTCACCAATCTACCACATGCACATGTCTGAGTTGTGGGAGGAAGTTGGGGAGCTCACAAATACACAGAGAGAACTGGCAGACTCCACACGGCAGCTAGAATGGCATTTAAATGCAGAGTTTTGATGCTACCAAGCCATAGTGTTCACCATTGCACCACTTTTCTGTTCCAGTCATGGCTAAATCTTTACTGTTCTTTTTACTTTTATACATTTACAAATAGAACTTAAGAAGCCCGCCTAACTCTTTTACTAATTTAAAAGTATAAACTGGTAGGTTCAGGAACCACTCTCTGACTTCTGTTGTTTTTGAACATTTTACAGTCTTAACCCTCAACTGAAGGACTATGACTGTGTCCAACTTTTTCTTTGACTTTGTCGGTTACATTTAACCGTGGACCACCAGAGGTTTTTAATTCTCCAGGGATGCTGCCAAATGGAGTTTTTGTTTTTCTTTTTTCTATTGCCAATGTTATATAGTTCAACAATTAATTAATAATCAGATATTGTGGAGTTCCATTTATATTAATTCGTTTCAAACTACTTTGTTTCCTGTCTTTGTGCATACTTGTAATTTTATCAGTAATTTATAAAAAGTATACTTGCATTTTACTTAGAACTTGTCACAGTGCTCAGTGCCTGCACCCGGTGCTATACATAAATAAACAAAACTGAAAATGAAAACATACATTATCTAAATATCATACTGTATTAAATCATCTGTAATCAATTTGTCATTCATTTATTTTAATTCATTTTTAATTGTTTACTTATTCACAGTTTTTCACTTATACTGAAATGATTGTTTTGGAATCCTTTTTATTTCCTTTTTCCAAAGTAACATCAGTCTTTAATATCAATTTAAAGATACATTTAAAAAAGTAAGTAACTGAATCCCTTGAGAGGCTGCCAAGTAATATTAACTATGGATGTGGGCCGTGCTGGGTAGGGGGCTCTAGATAAATAAATATTATATGCACTAAAGGTTTTAGTGTTATTTAATCCATCTGGAGGCTTGCTTATTCTGTGACGTGCTTCTCAAGTACAGCATAAGTCTGTTTTCCTTACTAAATTCCTACTGAATTTTGATATTGGTACTGCGTATTATTATAAGAACATAATGAAATGTTTTGACAGGAACAGTCCATTAACTCAGCTACTCAGTTTCTCTTCATTTGGTTTTTTTGGAATCCATACTGATGGTGGCTCACTGTAATGGCTCCCTAGGATTTCAGCACAGGTTGACAGCTGCTTCCACAGGTTTCTATTCTTTGTTTGCAAACCAGGGTAGGATCCGCTATGAAACTAATGAAGCTTAAGCTTCGAGGCCTCAGAAGCTACTTTAATTTTCATTCCCCCCACAACTCCAAAACTATAAGGCATAGGATATTTTTCATTCACAACAGTGACTTTGACATGTGAGATAATTGAATACACCAATCTTAATCAAAATCTGAGATATAGTGGTTATAATAAAAAAAAAAAATATGTGGTGCTCTGTCCTGGGACAGCCCCTTTAAAGAAGATAACAGTGATTACCCAGACCGTGTTGCCGGTTGCGAAGCGGCCACCATAACGGTTCAAGCATCAGTGCTCTAAAAATATACAGTAGGTCAGTCACTGGTGCAAACAAGTGGTTTCTTTAAGTATTTCAACAGAATGTTTGTTTCAGTTCCTGAATTTATCTGTTTTCTATATCCATCTTAGTCTATCACTGAGTCATAGAAAGCTGAAGCCTATGCTAACATCAAGACAACCCTGTGCTGGATGTCATCAATGGAATATTAATCCATCCATCCATTATCCAACCCGCTATTTCCTAACTACAGGGTCACGGGGGTCTACTGGAGGCAATCCCAGCCAACACACAGGGCGCAAGACAGGAAACAAACCCCACGCAGGGCACCAGCCCACCTCAGGAAATACTAATGAACATTTTTTCATTAAAAACTAGTAATTAGCTTTGCTTTTTTGAATAAGTTTACATATGCTTCTTTGTTTCTACAGTATTTGCTTAGGCTGAAGTGATTCCTTTTGTAAGTGTAATCTGGTATTACCCCTATGGCTTCTATTCCGGAGAATAAGATGACATATAAGTTTCATTGATGACACTATTTGCTGTGTAGAAGATCACCTCCATTGGGCTGCACAATGTGAGATTTTTCTATTTTGGATTGTAATTTAGTGCTTTTTTTAAGCATGTCACCTACTATGTGTGATCCTTTTGCAGATTTGATATCCGTTCTTTTACAAAAGCTATGGGAGCTGGCAGGGTGGCTCGTCTAGTGGTTAGATGGGACTTTTTGGCAAGTGGCCTGACCCTGCTCACATTTCACAAATGTGGATATTTCTGAGTTGTCATGTTCATGTAAAGCATGTTGTTAATAAGAACATAAAAGTAGTCTGACTGCCAAATGTTGTCTTTGCTTTTAAATTTTCTCTTGCTCTTCTGAGTGAGTGTAAGGATAGACAGACTGTTATCTTGAAGGCCTTTACAAAATCATACCATACTCTTTGATTTCAGTTAATTTGATTTATTTATGTTATCTGAATTCCTGAACAATCAATTAGTGATTGTGCTGTATATATTTAGTCTTCATATATGCACTGTGAAGCTCTTACTGATAAATTCCTTATTTTGCTATTGGGTTTTAAGCAGGTAGCTGTTATAAAATCATCTTACTTTATCAGTAAAAAAGGTCTGACCTCTGGTATTGAAACTGCACTGAAAGATTCTTCTAGAAATGTTTTGAGCCACATATTAGGAAGGAAAAACTTTCCAAATGTCATTCCAGCTATTCATTTATTCTTAAACCCATTTAAGCCAGTTCCTGTCTAAATATGACCACTAATAGTTGTTATAATAATAACAATAGTATTAGGGCAGCATAGTTAATTATGTGGGGGGGGGTCTCTCAGAGGGTCTTTTAATTAGCTGGTATCGGCATCCAGAACTGGTTTCTGCTGTGGCATCTGATGCTGCTGGATAGGCTTTGGCATCACATGACCCTGAAAGCAGTTTAGACAATGGGTGGACAAATTAATGGGCTGTTTCATCATTGATAAGTTTACTTTTTAAATTTTGTCCAACTCAAGGCTGGTCTTGAAGCAACTCTGAAGAGGCCTTCCTAATTTTACATTTTTTTTTTCCCTCAATTTCTGCTGGTTGCATTTTACTGGAAAATCACGAGGTTCTTATGGCCTTATTGTTTGATGGTCAGGACTTTTGTGTGGGCAGTTCCAAGAAGGACAATCTTCCACACCTGGGATGACACTGGCAGAAGTTCTTTGAGATATTTTTGGAGACCTTGTCAATCAGCTCCGAATGCTATAGTTACAACTAGAAACACTAGCTCTTGCGTGTTCCACATGCATAAGATTTAAATCTATGTTTTTCAGCCTCTTTGATTGAGAATTTCACATTATCAAGAAGGGCTAAATAATTGAGCAGATATCACCCCTTCTAACATGAAGTAAGTCAGTTGGCTCTAAAGATACTATCAGTATTTACATCCATATCATACATAACAATACTGTTCTTTGTCTCAACGATCGTTTCACGCTGGCAATGATACCAATGATCAGGCACTGAGCATTGACTAGTGCAGGTAGCTAGCTAGCTGTCCAATTCTGTTGATGAGTGCATTGTTTTGGCACTAGCACTGAGCATCCAGCAACAATGTGACTGATGTCCTCCTCTTGTTGCTGGTATATCCTGCTTTTGCTATTCACATCCATCTTCAGAATATTCTTCTTATGATGACTGCACGGCCCTAAGCTGCCACAAGGAGTCTTTCTGTTTGGCCCTTCAGCCCAGAGCCTTGCATTGATCCAGAGGTCAGTTTCTTGCCAACACAGTTGTTTAATGTCTGTTTACGGAACTGATCATGGACTGCTTGTGGTGAGAGGTTGTTGATTTTTTTTATCACTTAGCACAGCTATCATCATGCTGTTGATGGTCATTTATTATTATTAATATTACTATTATTATTATGTTGAGCACCACAGTATGTGGAGAACAAAACTGATAATAATGGTAGGAATCTGTTACACAACCACTGAAGAAAGAGAAAATGTAGAATTATGTCAATAATAAAATAGTTGCATTCATTGACACAGAGTCTGTTATTAAAATTCCATGTGGGTTGCAGAGATTATTCTTTCATTTTATAAACCAGTGACTCAAAAAAGGCAGTGTTTATATTTTCTGTTGCTGCTTCTGTTTCATTTGACAATGCTAAATTTCATGAGCGATATACAACCCCTAACTTAACATTTCTTAAGAAGTTAAGTACTGTATTTATACCACTAGAGAAATATAAAATAAATGACTGCAGCAACGGAGTTTAGCACAAGGAGCTAAACATTTGCATTATATGGGGTTACTGTATTCAGTTAAGGAATTATTAAGTAATGAAAGACAAAAATGATTCTGTTTTTTAATACTTTGTGTTTAATCTGTTCTGGTTTTCTGCGTGCATGCGTTGTTTTTGAAATGAAAGCAAGAAGCCCTCCTCCTCCTCCTCCTCCTCCATCGCCCACACAGCTTTTTGTATTCTCCTCACTTGACCATGGCGCTGAAAAGAGTTTGCCTAATTCTCTCTCTATACATTAAATGTCCTCTGCAGGAAATTCAAATGGTGGTTGACCTTGATTCTAAACAATGATTTCAGGAGTTTTAATGTTTTATATTTTCAATGCTTATAAGTATATACTTTTATATGAGTATATAAAACATTTCACCGTACGGTTCATTATTTTATGTGTATGTCCGATAATGTGAGATACTTTGAAACGTTTGAGCCTGCTGTCATTATGTTACAATCTAAAATGTACGATAATTTTTCAAAGGAAGTCTGTAGAATGTGTGAAGTTAATTATAACAGAAGACATTCTAACAAAACAAACTAAAATGTAAACCAATCAATCCTTTCCTTTCTGTGTCCATTTCTTCCATTTTATGCTTTTAGGAGGCTAACCAGCCCTGATTTGTATGCCAAATTGTTACAGCCACACTTTTATCCACACCCACACTGACTTGCACCAGGCTGATTTATAGTCGCCAATCGATCAAAAAGCATGTGGTGGATGTGAATGAGATTAGATAGCACAGGGGTTCTCAACCATGGGCCATATGGCCCCCTGGGGGCCACAGGATTTTCCGAGGGGGCCACGGGTGAAAAATACGTAAAAGGGGGCCATGGAATGAGATTAGGAGGCCACAGAAAGAAGTGGGAAGTGAAGAAAACAGAGACATGAAGGAAAATAAAAATAGAAGTGAAGTGACCGTGCTTCCCAGTGGATGAATCGCCAAGCACGCTCTGTGGCACCAATGTCACTTCCCCTTCCATCCTCCTCCCACTTCCTCACTCCAATCCCTGGGGCGATTTCAGTGTCTCTTGTGTCACAGGAAAGGTGCATGTCTGCAGCATTGTTAGTGCTGTTTCTTCCTATGACTATTACAGGTATTTTAGCTGTTGCTGTTCACAATTGCTGTTGAAAATAATTGTTTAATAATTTTCATTTCCAATTTGGGAGTTTATCTTGAAATTAGGGATGCACCTTTCCCAATCAATCTACATATTCAAAATTTACAATAGACTAATTTTGCAAAATATTAAAGAATTTCTTCTAAAATTTGCATATTTTGTTAAAACCAAAAAAAGAAGGTCCCTGAACATAGCCTTTCAATTATCTTTGTTGAGATATTCTAACGGGGGATTTCATCTCAAATCGTGCAAAGAATATATATATTAACCATTACCGATTTGACTGAAAGAAATATGTGAGACCCCCATGTCTGAAATGAAATTACCCATATTTGTTTTGTAAAATTCGTACCAGTGTTGTAGTAATACAGAATCAGGCTTCAGTGGTGTGAATTATTTACTAAGCCAAACGTGGAATCATTTTAACATAATGGACAGAGGTGATCTTCAGTTATTCCTCACAGCAATAGAAACGGATTTAATAAAACATCTTTCTGGTAATCAAGCACATGGGTCACATTGATCGAGAAAGTATAGATTTTTGCATTTTATAAATTAAGAAATTATTGTATGTAATTTGCATTGTAATGTAATAAATTGTATTGTGTTATAATAAAACATGTTCTATTTATAAGCAAAACATTTCAATAGCTACCTTTATACTACTAAGATGGGGGCCCACAGGAAGGAAACAAGGTTGAAAGGGGGCCATGGTTGAAGAAAGGTTAAGAAACCCTGAGATAGCGTATTAATTCCACCTAAACAATGGGCTGAATCCAGGTCCCTGTAACTCTGAGGGAGCAAGTCTGTTAATTGGACCAACACAAGATCCGTGCTTAGGCTAAAAGTAATACCCGTGCAGAATTAGTTAAGGAAGAAAAATGTGGAGATTGTTCTGGTCTTATTTGGGTCTTGTCTTTGGGTTTGGTTTGTTAGTACATTGTAATTTGCTTTTTCTATTTGTCTTAAGATGATCTGTTTTAATCTGTTTATGTTAATTGTTTTCTAATTATTAACCATCTTCTTTTGGTAACTTTTCTTAATTTAGTTATGTTTCCCTTGTGTTGTGCTAATTATGCCATTTATTAAGCATTTTATTGTGTTTGTATTCGGAATTCACGCAGGTAGACAAGAATTATTATGAGAATTGAACTGAGAAGGAAAAGACAAATGAACAACAGACAAAAATGTAGTCAGACAGGAAGAAGTCGTAACCGAATTGCTGGTAGGAAACCAAGGTTCAAGTCAAAGGGGAAACCAAAAAACAGAAGTCTTGAATACAAAGACAGAGTCAATAACCTGAAAACAAACTGTTCCATCCATTATAAAAATTAAATAAAATGCTTTTTATGCACCAAATATCAATGGCAATGTCAATTTATTTATATAGCACATTTAAAACAGCATAGGAATGCTGTGGCCAAAGTGCTTTACAATAAAAGAAGAAAAAAACATACAATTAACATAAATAACATAAATAGAAATAAAATAAATTAACATAAATAAAATAAATAATAAACAGAAGTCAGATTACATAATCACAATGAGGAAACCATCAGTATTGCTGAAGGTCACGGAATGCAAGTGAATATAAATGAGTTCAATTGTTGATGACTCCTTTATGTATTGAGGTAAAGAGTTCCACAGGTGAGGAGCAGCAGCTGCAAAAGCCCTGTCCCCCTTGGCTTTACACTTGGTACGAGGGACAACAAGAGACAACTGACCAGAAGATCTAAGCACTCTGGATGGCTGGTGTAAAATACACAATTCAGATAAATAGGCAGGAGCCAAGCCCATGTAAAGATTTATAAACTAGCAACAAAATTTTAAAATCAATTCGAAAACTGACAGGCAGCCAGTGTAAAGAAGCTAAAATAGGAGAAACAGAGTCATACTTCCTTGCCCCAACCAGAAAGCAAGCGGCAGCATTTTGGACCAGCTGTAACCTGTGTATCAGAGATTTGCTAATCCCAGAATACAGCGAATTGCAATAATCGAGGCGAGAAAAAATAAAGGCATGAGTAGCTTTCTCAAGATCTTTAGAAGATAAAAAAGGCTTGATCTTACCTAAAAGACGAAGCTGGAAAAAGCAACTCTTAAATACAGAATTAACCTGTTTCTCAAAAGAGAGGTTACTGTCAAAAACAACACCAAGATTGTGGACGAGGTTTGCAAAAGGCAGAAAAAGAGACGAGAAGTCCAAGACCAATTTGGGCTTCAGCTGATGGACCCACTATAAGCACCTCCATTTTATTTTGATTCAGCTCAAGAAAATTATTAGCCATCCAGGATCGTAGTTCAAAAAGACAGTTCTGCAGTTGATTCATTGCAGAGTTGCAGATGGGAATATAAACCTGTGTATCATCAGCACAGCAGTGAAAAGAAATGTTAAATTTCCTAAGAACAGCTCCAATAGGGTAACGGAACACCACATTTAAGAGGAGCAGTAGACGAAAAATAGGAATTTAAAGTCACTGAAAAGTGTCTACCAATTAGATATGACCCGAACCAGTTAAGTGCAGCCCCATTAAGCCCAACAAGATGTTCAAGCCGCAACAGCAATATCTAATGGTCAATAGTGTCAAAGACAGCGGACAGGTCAAGGAAGACAAGGACTGCAGCGCCACCCGAGTCAGTAATAATAGAGATGTCATTGAATACTTTCAGGAGGGCCGTCTCAACACCATGATAATGCCTAAAGCCAGATTGGTAGATCTCAAATAAATTATTTGAGTTAAGGTGGTCAACCAATTGATAATAAATAATTCTTTCTAGTATTTTAGCCAGAAATGGCAATTGTCAAAAATTGGCTAAAACTCCAGGAT
Organism: Polypterus bichir lapradei; assembly: GCA_026402145.1. Taxonomy (NCBI): domain Eukaryota; kingdom Metazoa; phylum Chordata; class Cladistia; order Polypteriformes; family Polypteridae; genus Polypterus; species Polypterus bichir. The sequence continues at coordinate 23,009,638 of JANRMT010062834.1, read as the reverse complement.
CTAATTCTGCCTTTTTTAGACAGGGACGACCCGCAGCATGTTTAAAAAATGAGGGTACAAACCCCTCACTAATAGAACCACTGATAATGGCTAGTAAAGATGGACCCAAAACATCAAAGACTTCCATTAAGAGGTGTGGTGGTACAATATCAAGAGGACTGAGAGTAGGTTTAAGGGTGTCAATAGTACTTTTTAACTGTGAAAGTGAGACAAGATCAAAAGATTCCAAGACAATTCCATGATTAACAGTAGGAAGTTCATAGCCAGTTGGAACAATACCACAGCGGATTGTATCAATTTTACTGACAAAGAATGAAAGAAACTGCTCACCTGAAAGAACAGTACTATTTAATCCCATCGCAAAATGAGGGTGAATGGCCGCATTAATTGAATTAAATAAGACCCTAGGATTCTTAGAATGACGTGATATTAAATAACTGCATCCTGGAAGTTGAACAGAGAAATCCCAAAAATCTGTTTAGAAACAATCAGTCCATCTTTTTTCCAATGCCGTTCCGCAGTTTGACTGGCGTGGTGTAGCGGTCGTGTAGTTTCATTTAGCCAGGGAGCAGGTCTTCCCTTATTACAGCATATCTTGAGCAATTGAGTCTAAAACCGTTTTACAAGGTGAATTAAATTCTAAAACAGATAAATCGATGCCTTCATACTGATCGTGTACATCAAGACTAGAGAATATGGTTTTAAAATCGGATATAATGGAAGAATTTAAAAAGCGAGAACAGAGTGGAGCACAACTAGTAGTAGGAACATCAACAGTAATATTCAAATTGATCATTATAGAAAAGTGATCAGTAAAAGAAACATCACATAAATCAATATTATTAACTGAAATATCACATGTAAGAACGAGATCAAGGGTGTGACGAAGAGAGTGAGTTGGCGTAATAATATGCTGGATAAAATCAAATGAGTCCAGTAGTGATAAAAAGTCATTAACCAAAGGTTTCGATTGTCAATAATGTGTATGTTAAAATCACTAACAATAAATACTTTGTCATGGGAGAGGGTAATATCAGCCAGGAGATCAGAAAATTTAGAAATGAAGATATAATTAATTACAGGAGGTCTATAAACCACAGCAAACAACAAAGAAGGGGAGCTGCACACTTCGGAAAGTTGCAGTTCGAAGCTACTAAACAGACACTTTGTAATTAACTCCGACACAAGAACATACTTTTAAAAATAGTGGCAAAGCCCCCACCATGACAAGTTAGCCAAAGAGAGTTTAAAAATGAATAACCTGATGGTACCAAGTCGGTAAAACATGAAGAGTCACCATTTACAATCCAGGTCTCAGTGATGAAAAAGAAATCCAGTTCATTTGAGATAATAAACTCTTGCAGAATAAAAGTTTTATTAGACACTGATCTCACGTTCAAGAGAGCAGCCTTGATAGAAATAGAAGAGCTTGCTGCGGGACGAGCACGGGTGAGCGTGCGAAGATTAGCAGCGTTTACTCCCCGAGAGCACACCGAGGAAGAGTAATGCCGCCTTAAGATGGAGAAATTAAATCCGGTATCCAGCGCCCATGGACCAGGGATGGAGTCCTGTGCAGGAGAAGATGGGTCATAGACAACTTGCAAGCATCGGGAATCCAAGCTCTGAGACTTGAGTCGACGTTGTTTAAAAGCAATACCGGCTCTTCTTCCATGGCGGGTGCGGGTGCATTTGTGTCTCCGAGATGCATTTAGCTTACTGATACAGGTGAACACCGGCATCTAGGTGAAGAAGTCAGGAGATGAAAAAACAAAGGTGGAGGTTCACATAATATCCCATTAGGAGATGAAAATTTAGAGGAAAGCAAGTAAGAAAATATGTTAAGTAAAAAATCACGATCATAGGACAGTGGCCACTGAGATAAACTAACACATAGAAATGAAGTTAAAACATAGATTAGCAAGACGAACAGAAGGCCAGCCACACCAGTCTGCGCCATCTTCTGCTTGATGAATCAGTGTGCTAACACCACAATATTTAAAATGGAAACAACTATTACATTGTCTACCAGATAAACATGGTCACATTATAACTAGACAGCATTGCATAAATACAAAGGAACCTAACATTAATAAAATTTTACATTATCAAAATAACATAAACATCATAAATAAAGATTATCAATGAAAAAGTGATAGAACAAGTAAATAAATTCTGTTTACTGATAACTATTACAAGAAATGCAATAAATAAAAAGACAGCAGAACCGTAACGGTTTGGAGGTACAAACCCAAAATTACATTACAGGCCTTAGATGTTTTAATCAGTTTCACTGTAGCACCCTAGCTGAGATACTTATGTTTTATCATTTTTTGAATTCAATATTTTTTTTTCTATGGAGACTTGTTATTTCTTTTGTAGGAATTTGAAACTTGCTGAACTTTGCTTCGCTTTTATATAGAGTATATTTTTTTTCATTTTGATTGTAGATTTTTCAATTTTTTTACCATTATATGAGGTTCATAGCTTTCATGAACTAAGTACTATTTGAACATTTTTACAATATTTTTCAAATATGCCTTGTTTTGTCAAGTTGTGTTGTTTGACTAGGGATCTCCCATTGCTTCTTGAACCCAAAGTAGCACTTACATTAGAATATCATCTTAAGAGTGTGCCAGTCAACACAGTGACCACTGTGTGTCTTCTTGTGACATCATTTTCCGCTATAAGAAGGAGGAACATGGTTCAGAGTGTCAGCTCTTCTGATCTTTTTGGAATTGGCACACAATCATGTTTTTATGTTTATTTTGCAATATTTTATAAAATACTTTTCATTTTTTTTGGTTTTATCATCTTCTTTTTCAGGTTTTTGTAGATACTCTTTGTTTACTCTTTAGGAGCTATCTTGTTTAGGCAGGCACTTATGTTACCTTTGTTGATTATACAGTAAGAAAATGATTTAGCTCCTTTTCATCAGCCTAGTACTGTTATTTTCCATTGATGCAATGTGATATTCTGAGCTCTTGATTTAGTCTACCCTTTGCTGCTATAACTTTATTTACCTAGTGATATATGTACCTTCTGCATCAAAAGTTTGTTTTATGTTGGAGGTGCCATGGTAATACGTATGAATGTTCACTGAAGCCACCTGTGGCACTTTTAGTGGGATAGTTTGTTGCAAGATATGATGACCCTAAGCAGGCAAATGTGATAGAGTTAAGAAGTACAGTAAATCTGTTTGTGGGATTACTGCTGGAGTAGTGTCACCTTGCACTGAATAAGTTAATCAGGATATTCAAGCAAGGGGAAAATATTCTGAAAATTATAAAATGTTAACCTCCTACAATATCATGAAATGGTAACCTCCAAACTTTTGAGTATGACTGCGTATTTCATTCAGACTAGTTCTTTCCAGTGGCCCTCTTTAATGTGTGAGATTGTCTTGATTATTTACTTCTTCGTATTTAATAAGAAATGCAAATGTATGCCTTACAGCACGACAAAATTCATGGACAGTGATATATAAAATTGTAAATTTTTAGATAGGATTTTTGAAATTAATTTTTTCCAATGTAAAATTCTGCATAACAAGAACACATTTGTACACAAAATGGCTTAAAGTTGCCTGTAGCACTGTACCCTTACACATATCTGACTTTAGAGAGAATACAACATAGAATGCAAGAAAAGAATAAGACAAATAGGAAAATAAATGACAAATGGAAAATGTGCATGTTTTCCCAGAAGCTCCAATTTGTATGTTTCCGAGGGTAATATATATTCTTTATAAGCAGAATGCACTCTCACGAAGATAACACTTTTGCTATTTTCTTTAAGCAGCATGGAGCAGGTAGCCACCTTGCTGTCTTTTTCCAAATAACATCTAGAAGTCAGTTTCCTCACAGTGTTATCTCCAGCCAGTTAAGGTAATGTCAGAGGACTTCTTTTTTATTTTCTGGATGTGTTCAACATCAGTGTTAAAAAAGGCAAATTACAACATTTGCACTAAGATCAGGAGATGAGTCACAAAATATCAAAGTGCAAAACCAAAATACAAAATTGGGAAAAACAAACAAGTCCGGATCGTCTAACTTACTTTGAATTGCAAAACACATTGCAAAGTTTATATAAAGAATCCAGAAGCCTGAACGTCATTGAAGTGGAGCATCATCTTATATACAATGCGTGTGCTGATGCAATGCATCACTGTTCTGATAACCAGTCACCACTGCCATTATTGACATTGAGGTAAAATAGCATTAAGACAATGATAATAAAAAATAATACTATCAAAACAATAAATAATAAGATAGAGAAGTACGAAATTAGATTTTTGCTAGTCAAAACCCCCAAAGTTGTGACAGGATATTTTGAAATTAATTTTATTGTATATTTCCTGTCTGTTTTGCTGCATCCTGGATGATGTAATTTAAGGTTAATTCCCATCATTTGCTAGGTGTCAAAGTTCAATGTTGTAGGCCCCCTGTTGTTTAAGAGCAAGTCTTGGATAATCCTCGTCTCAATTTTACCTAAGTAATAAAGGAAAGACTCTTTCTTGTGAAAGAATAAAATGTTTCGCTGATAATTTCCGGTTCCCCTTCATCACAATTCCTTTATTGATTCTGGCTTACATTTTAGACCTCTGCAACTCAGAAAATAATTAAAAAAAGAATAAAACCAATGATTCGCTGTTACCTTTTTGAAAGGACATGCTTACTACTTACACCTAGCTACTAACACCATGGCTGATCAATAGATAGCATTCTTCCAAAGTTCACTTCTTAATGTCTGTGAGGTTAAGATTGTGGGATATATGTTGCATTACAGAGCATGTCATTGTCCATCTTTGCTATTATACTACAAAGAATTGGCAGCAACTACAGCATATGATCCTAGCACAGGCAACCTCATCATGGTCATTTTTTTATTCATTCTCCTTGCTCATTTTTTATTTATTCATCAGCCATACCCATCGCTAATCCAGTTTACTAGAGTTTGTCAAACAGAATAGACATCAAAAACATAGATAGATAGATAGATAGATAGATAGATAGATAGATAGATAGATAGATA
>JANRMT010062834.1:22918562-23004597 GCA_026402145.1 Polypterus bichir lapradei | reverse complement strand
ATAGATAGATAGATAGATAGATAGATAGATAGATAGATAGATAGATACTTTATTAATTCCCAAGGGGAAATTCACAAAAAAAGGAGAAAAAATTAAAAAATGCAAGATGACAGCAATGCATATTATGATACCATGTTGAGTTCTGTTAAATAAACATAGTATACAGTATAATCCTTAAAAGGTATGAACACAGTATTATTCCCTCAGATCCATGGCTCCCATGTCTCTTCTTCTACCTAAAAGACTTTCCATTCAGGATTTCTTATTCTTGATGCAAATTCTTCACAGTTGCTTTTTAATTATGTATGAAAGTTGAATTTCGACATGCATTTGAGTATCACAACCACCTTTAATAATTTTTCTGCATACACCATAGGACTTTATAATTTGCAGATCAACTATTAGAAGCATGCATCTAGTTTTCACTAAAATGAGGCCTATCTCTTGAACTGTATCTGTTTTACCCTATGAAGGTTGTGCAATGTTTGTAAAAACAGTCTCACACCTCTCTTGTGGGTAATCTTGTTGTTAGTAGGTGCTAGCCTTGTGCTATATATTTTATGAAATGGTGCAATATGAGCAGGTGAAAACTTGAGCTCTGATTTGTCAATGCTTCTTACATAGTCCTTCCCTTATTGAACTTCCTCATTAAAATGTTCCATTTCCTGATTGGTCATTTTTCACAGAAGAATAGCTTATTCTAACACAGTGAACGTAGAAGAGTTGCTTTTCAATGTGCTTGTTGTATTGCTTACCTGTATGCATCTAAATCATGTTTTGCACAAAATGAATGCTTCATACATGGGGAAAAGGAAAATAATTCACCGGTTGCTACAGTTTTGTGATAACTCTGGTGGCTACAACAGTTGCCCCCTTTAAGGATTTTTTCTGCCGATGTGTGCATGCTCAGTGTAACCAAATATCTGCATCATGTGCATTTTAGTGTGCACGGTGATACTTATGTGAACACGCTATTGTGGGCAGAGATCATTTTTATTTTAAAACACCCCTTTTAAATGAAAACAAAGTAGTGTGGATGTAGACAGAGTCATCACCTACCACGCACATCTCTGGGATGTTGGGGAAAGCAAGATATTGTAATGATTGAGATGGAATTGGTAGCCATTTCTTTGGACTGCTGACCACTGCATCATTATACTGCCTAAAACAATACAACTGCATTTGTAAGATTTGATATTTAACTTTTCAGGTTAATAAGAAGTCACGTTTAAAAATATGCTTTATCATTATTTCAATAAATGTGTGTTTTAGATTATCTAAGTTTCCTTTTCATGATAAATTTACTCAGGATAATGAAGGTAATAAACTGTAATTGTTTTTAAAAGCACTACAACTGTTGGTGAATACCCTAACACTTTATATTTAGTTGCTATGCAGTCTATTCAGACTCACTCATTAAGTTGTTAATGGAAATGTTTGGTGTTTCTAAAAAAAATCAAAGAGGTTAACATCTCTGCATTTGAAAAAGTTCTTCCATTTTTCTGTATTCTGAATCTGCCCTTTCTGGACTTCATCCACCGCCCCCCAGGCAGCTGCTGGCATGCCTCCCAGTTTCCTGAAACTAAAGGAATGAACATTTTATCTTGTTTATAGCTTTCAGGAATTTAAAGACCTTTATCTGTTTCTTCTTCTTTCCAGGCTGTAAAAGTTCTTTTTCTCACGCCTTTGTACATAATTGAGACACTTTTACTCAAGTATCTGTTTTGTCTTTCTTTTTTGAACTCTTTTAATGACGTCTAACTTTTTGCTACGCACAACAACGCTCCAAGTGACGTCCTTATCAGGCACCGAATAGACTTTGAAGCCCACTTCCAATTTATAAATACTTGTAAAGAAAGTATTCATTTCACAAATCATCCTTTTCTAAACAAATAGCTATATTAAGTTTTATACAGTAGGTTGTTGGTAACCTGCCTCATTGTCAAAGTAAAGAAAAGGTTTAATCTGATGATGAACATTTAAAGGAGGGATGATCAAAGGCACACCTTTAAGGCACACACATAATAGCCTGAAAATGTAATATGAATTAATTCAGTCACTGAATACAATTGTGTAAATTAATTTCTCTTTATGTAATGCAAAGTGTTGACTCAATTATCATTAATCAGTGTTCAGCCCTAGCGTGCAAACATGAGTAATGATTGAGGGGTTGTTCTTGACACAAAATATTCCCTCAGTGATTCATTTTCTGCCTGACAAATGCAGCATCCTGGGTTTAGCCCCACATTTAAATGTTGTCTGTACAGACTCTCCGTCTGTGCCCTGTGTCTGTGTGGGTTTTCGTTTTTGTTATAATTTTAATTTTTTCTTCTTTTTTTGGCTGCTCCTGTTAGGGATTGCCACAGCAGATCATCTGTTTCCATATCTTCCTGTCCTCTGCATCTTTCTCTGTTACACCCATCATCTGCATGTTCCCTCTCACCACATCCATAAACCTCCTCCTAGCCCTTGCTCTTTTTCTCTTGCCTGACAGCTCTATCTTTAACATCCTTTTCCCAATATACTCAGCATCTCTCCTCTGCACATGTCCAAACTAACGCAGTCTCACCTCTCTTACTTTATCTCTAAACCGTCCAACCTGAGGTGACCCTCTGATGTGCTCATTCCTAATCCTGTCCATCGTTGTCACACCCAAAGCAGATCTTAGCATCTTTTAACTCTGCCACCTCCAGCTGTGTCTCCTGTTTTTTTGGTCAGTGCCACCATCTCCAACCCATATAACATAGCTGGTCTTACTACCATCTGGTAGACATTCCCTTTCAGTCTTGCTGGTACCTGTCTGTCCCAAATCACTCCTGACACTTTTCTCCACCAAGTCAACCATGCCTGCACTCTCTTCCTCACCTCTCTTCCACAATCCCCATTACTCTGTACTGTTGATCCCAAGTATTTAAACTCATCCACCTTCCCTAACTCTACTCCCTGCATCCTCACCATTCCACTGAACTCCCTCTCATTTACACACATGTACTCTGTCTTGTTCTTACTGACCTTCATTCCTCTCCTCTCTAGAGCATATCTCCACATCTCCAGGGTCTCCTCAACCTGCTCCCTACTCTTGTTACAGATCACAATGTCTTCCGCAAACATAATAGTCCATGGAAACTCCTGTCTACTGCATCAACCTGTACATCACCAATGCAAATAAGAAAGGGCTCAGAGCTGATCCTTAATGTAATCCCATTTCAACCTTAAATGCACTCGTCACTCCTACCACAGACCTCACTACTGTCCCACTTCTATCGTACATATCCTGTACCACTCTTACATACTTCTCTGCCACTCCCTCATACAATACCACAACTCCTCTCAGAGTACCCTGTCATATGCTTTCTCTGTGTCCTCAAAGACTCAATGCAACTCCTTTTGGCCTTCTATATATTTCTCCATCAACACCCTCAGAGCAAACATTACATCTGCAGTGCTGTTTCCCAGCATTAAACCATAGTGCTGTTCACTAATTATCAACTCCCTTCTTAACCTAGCTTCCAATACTCTTCCAATACTCTTTTCAATTGCTTTATTCTGTAGCTGATCAATTTTATCCCACTGTAGTTACTACAGTTCTGCACATTACCATTATTCTTAAAAATATGTACCAGTATACTACTTCTCCACTCCTAAGGTCCTTTTCTTCCTCCTTAGTCTCCAACCTCTCATATAACTCATCATACACCTTTTCTTTAGCCTTTGCCACCTTTCTCTTCACCTTATAGCTTATCCCCTTGTACTCTTGTCTACTTTCTACATCTCTCTGACTATCCCACTTGTTTTTCACCACCCTCTTCCACTGTATATTCTCCTGTACTTCCCCATTCCACCACCAGGTTTCCTTTTCCTCCTTCCTCTGCCCATTTGTCCCGCCAAGCACCATTCTAGCTGTCTCCCTTTCCCCTTACCATGTCTGCTATAGTTGCCTAGCTGTCTGGTAACTCTTCACTGCCACCTAGTGCCCGTCCTCCCTGAACTCCACCATGTAGTCTTCCTTTTTCAACTTCCACCATTTATTATTTAAATATAATGTTTCATATTATGTTAATTCTGTTTTGTTTTTTTCTTTGTATATACGTGAAGTGATTATTTTTATTGATATGTTGTTGTTCGGTTATTTTCCTGTTAGGTTTAAAGTTCAGTATATATTTAGTGTTTTTGTTATCTGCCCTGCCTCTTGTATGTGGAACCTAAGGAAGTAGGGCCATCTAAAAAGGGAACTGGGGTACTGGCCTCAGCAGTACTTTGGGTGAAGCTAAGGGCGATAAACAGTTTCAGCATGTTATTCTTGTGTTTGAGTCCTGTTTTTGCAATTTGTGGTTCTGATTGTAAACTCCTGATTTTAGCCCCTACTCTTGGTAAAGAAACTGATTCTGGTTTTGCTATGCTTGCTTTTGTTCTCTTTTAAAAGCAAATCTGTTTGTGTTCCTTTTATTGCTCCTGCCTTTGCATTAGTCTTTTTCATCTTAATATATCTTTAAACAATTTAAAATAACTATATTTTTTTTGTGGGTTTGATATTTTATATTTTTTCCTCTTTCCCATTTTGAATATTTTTTTTTATGGATTGTATAACATTTAGCCCATGTGTGGGCCTGTGTAGGCTATTAGCTTGCAAATATGGTTTGGAACTAGGCTGCCTGTTGAGGTAAAGCCTGCTCTTTTGGTTCAGTGAAGCTGTGGCTTTTGTTTTTGAGGTTTGAACCTATTTTTTAAGTTTGGGAGCTGGCAGGATCACAACACATTAGGTTATCTGGTGATTTTAATTTGACACTGTGTGAGTGTGAGTGTAAGGCTTAGTCCACATGTACCCAGGTATTTTTAAAAACAGGATTTTTTCTACTTTTTTCTTTAAAAAAATCCAGTCCACACAAGTACTGTTTTTTAAAAAACTTTCCATCCACATGAAAACACAAAAAAACTCATCCACGGCACCAATCCACAGGGGGATGCTATGGGCTTGGTGAAACCTTGCTATGAGCTCCTCTACTTTGTACTCAGTGACAGGTAATTATATATATACAGGGCCCAAGTGGACTGTATTTGCTTCACACACTCGCCTTACTATTTTAGAAACTACCTGTCTTAATAACCCAAAGATGTTTGCCATCTTGCGTTATCTCCCCTTGTGAAACACAACAGCGATGTCCTTGACAAATGAAAATTCTCTCTCCATTCTTCAACAACAATCACTTTGTTCTCAAAGATGTTCCACCAGCTAGAGGTCCAACCAGATCTCATCCAAAGCCAGCAAGGTTAGCAACTGGGTTTGTGTCATTGAAATATTCGATGTAGCAGTGACCACCGTAGAGCATCCTGACACCTCTGTTGCTCAACATAGTAATAAAGTAATCGTACATTTAAATGTAGACATGTAAAAAGTCCCGTCAGCAAGGTTAACACCAGCAGTACTTGGCACACACACTGATGTCTAGCAAACAACATACCAGCGCAAACTCTGACACTATAGGCCAAAAATTCAGTTTCCCTTGTCGGCACGTAAACAGGGAAGATGGAGTTTCTAAACATCTTCACCCTGGAAGACGTTTTTCACAAGGTCCTTTTTCAAGGACCTAAAATGTAGTTTATGTGTGGATGAAAGGCCAAAACGCATGCAAAAAGCTATGTTTAAAAAAAAATACCTGGGTACATGTGGACGGGGTCTGAGTGTGAGTGTGTGTACGTCAAGGGTTGGTTACTAAATTGTGCCTGATATTGCTCAAGCCCTGCCGTGAACGTGAATAGGATTAAGTAGGTTTTAGAATATTATGTACTTCTGAAAACTTAGGATAATATAATGAAAGAAGTTAAAAAGTGCATGATTTATTTAATGATGTAACAGGAAGTTACATTAGTTAGTTATTTGTTTCCTTTTTAAGCGATGATTTTAAAACTGTGATTACTGTACTAAGTTTGGCAGAGGCACTGATGTGAATTTTTAACCACTAAAATATCTTTTGTCATTTTTAGCGATGCTGTTATTAAGAAGACTAGGCTTGGTTCTAGTGGATTACCTTCATCTGAGCTACATGAAAAACAGATCGGCAGTTTGGCTGCTCCTCTTCCTCCAGATAAGCAAGGTACAGAAATTAGTTTTGATATGGCATATGGTTGGATTTATTTATACATATTCTGTTTTCCCCATTTTTTAAATGTATTAGTAGGTGAATGTTAAATGGACAAACAATGGAGCTTACAGCACAGTTTCTCCCAATTTCACATTGCCTCTTGCATCCAGGGAGTTCATCCATCCACCTACCCATCCATTTTGCAGCTTCTTTATCCAGTAAAGGCTCACATCAACTGTAGTTGATAAAATTATTAGTGCATTAATAGTTAAATCAGACAAGATAATGAGCCATGGGAAGACATGGATGGGTGATTTGTGAAATGTCTTACCCTGAAAAGTCCCCTTCTGTTTCTCTTTCTACCAAAATAAGCAAGACAGTTCTGTCAGTTTTGTGACTTTAAATAGGAGTCTGTTTTGTCACTAAAATTAAATTAAGTGGATGGAAATCTGGAGGTTTTCCTATTACTTTCATCTTAGGAGCATCTTTTTATACCTTTGTTCTACTTTGCAGTATACACAGTGTCTGTATTATGGAAGTACTTTGTTTGTGCTCAGTCTGCGTAACTTCGGGACAACTGAGTGACAACATTCATCTAAAGGTGGGGTAGTCAAGGAGGATTGGCATTATGTTTAAAAGAAACAGGTGCTACTTACATAATGGTATAAGAAAATGTTGTACAATGAAACTGCCAGTACTTTCAGGTATTTTGATGCCCTTGTTCTGTGTTTCATCGGGTACTGAGTAACAGACTCACAAGCAATGTTGAAAAGACTTGCATCCAGGCAGTTGCAGAAAAGAAAATTTAATAATTGCATGCTGGTACAAGAATAGAGATACCTGCAAATAGGAATCTGCGTGCTAGGGATGTCCTCTCACCATCAATAATTGAAAAATCTCTGGTCTATGATCATTAACGCTTACTGTTGTGACAGATAGGAGGCGCTGTCGTCCCCTTGAACCCTCAGACTAGACGCCAGACCCCAGATAAAAGTCCAATAATTTGTTTTATTAACAAAATAATGTGCACAAAGCACCCTACTCTCCACAATACTCATACAATAACAATTCACTAATCAATAAACAATAATCCGCCACTCCCAGATGCATTGCCACCCTGCCACCCAGCTCAGCTCAATGACTGTGATCTCCCACAGTCCTTTTATATTTCCTGACCCGGAAGTATTTCTGATCCTTCAGTCCACATGACCTCCTATCACTTCTGGGTCAGATCAAAAGTCCTCTTCTTCATCCCGGAAGTACATCATTCCTCCTGTCGCTGTGACTATGACGTACTTCCGGGTTACAGGGCACGTAATAGTCGCTGGGCCTCCCTGCAGCGTCCTTTGTTGGCCCCCAAGGTATCCAGCAGGGCTGTAAAGGAAAACTCCACTGTCCATGATTCTCCGCTGTCATTCGGGGCATCTTCATGCTGCAGGGAGGGCTCCACCTGGCGGCCTGGGGGTATTGGCCGGGATGACTGGCCAGCCATATTCCACACTGTATACTCTTCCTTATTTGGGTGCCTGTATATTTTTGCTGGAGTGGAAGAAACAAACCAGAAATTATTCTTGCACTTTTATACAAACAGACTGCCAGCTTGCCTTACACCTAAATGCTATGTGCTGCTATAAGGTATTTGAATAAATGCTTAGTATTAAAATGGTCCAAAGTGCAAAAGAAGCTAATGCAAAGCAACATTTGTTAAAAGGGAAGACCCAAAGAAACTGCCTTTACACCGTCACAGTATTAACTTCCTTGATTCTGATGGGTCCTTCAAAATGCAATACAGCAAAGAGCTGAAAGCCTGGAATGACTGCTGTGTGGATGAGAAGCTCTTCTCCTTTGTGCTAAGCAAGTGTTCTATGTGATAAAATCAGGGGGAATTTCCAGACAAAGTCCAGTTTCCTTGTTTTCAAATTAGTGCAGTGAGAACTGACAGTCATGGCCTGTGTCTGACGTCGGATAATCTTAGTAAACTTCCCCAAAGGCTACACCCACCCATCCATTATTCAGACCCCCTTATCTGGTGTAGGGCCAATTCCACCAGTACTGGGCACAAGGTAAGAATTTGTCCAGGACATGACACCAGTCCACATGTACATCCACATTCAATCACTCTGGAGCAGCCCAACATGAAACTGAAATGACCTCTCCCTGGTTTAATGAAAGCACTCAAGCTCTTTAATTAGAGTGTTGAAAACTGGAGCACAGATGGAGAACAACAAAGCTACATGTCTTTCAAATTGCATGGGCAGAGAGTGTTATAAAATATAAAAAAGCTCTCTTTAAAGCTCGTTCAGAATACTATTCTACAATAATAGATAGCAAAAATAAAAATCCTCAGGTACTGTTTAGAACAGTTGCTAAATTAACAAATGGGAATTCGGATCTACAGTGCAAAATACCAACAGATATTAGCAGTACAGACTTTATGAACTTCTTCAGTGAGAAAATTAAAAATATAAGATCCCAGATCTCAGCATCACAGTACAAATCAAATACTAGCTTGGCAGACCCTGTCTCACATTGCATTCAGCACTTTAGTAATTTTAATCCTGTACCTGCGCAGGAAGTCTTAACTTTAATTTCTAAAATGAAACACACTACTTGTTCCCTAGATCCAGTGCCAACAAAAATAGTAAAAAGTTCAATGGATGTTCTTGCAGCACCTATTCTAAACATTATCAATAGTTCATTATTGCATGGCACAGTACCTGATGCACTAAAAGTGTCAGCCATTACTTAAAAAGTCAGACCTAGACCCACACATACTTAATAATTATAGGCCTATAGAACAAGAAAATACGAACACATAACTCCAGTTCTTAAATCCTTACACTGGCTCCCGGTTAAATTTAGGGCAAATTTCAAATTCCTCCTTTTAACATATAAAGCATTAAATGTCCAAGGTCCGGCTTACTTGTCTGAACTTATCATGACTTACAAACCAGAGCGCACATTAAGATCTCAAGATGCCGGTCTGCTTATGATTCCAAGGATTAATAAAATAACAGTGGGAGGTCGAGCTTTTAGTTACAGGGCCCCTAAACTGTGGAATGGTTTGCCTGCTTCTATAAGAGATGCCCCTTCGTTTTCAGCTTTTAAATCCCGGATGAAGACTCACTACTCCACTTTACCATATCCTGACTAGAGCTGCTGATTAACTGTACAGACTGCATCTCTGTTGTTAGTCATTAGCACTAAAACATAAGTAACATGATAGTTATAATTTGTTACTAACCCTCATCTATTCAGTTTCTCTTTTTGGTACTTAAATGTGGCACTTGGTGCCACGGTCCACCTGCCAAGTTGTTTTGCCTGCTTAAGGTAAAGTCATCCCTGATGGAGGATCGCAGGAATCGTGGGGTAGAGGGGTCCTTTCATCGGATTGGCTGGCCCAGCGCTGTTTCAACTGTGGAATGCCCAAATGGGGGAGGCAGCTTGATGGTTCAGGTCTCCAGGACTCTAAACAAATCCAAATCATATCATGTGATATCATCTACTGTTAAATTCTGCTCCGTACTTGTAAAAGTTTTATTTTCATACTGTATTGAGGATTTGTTCTCTTCTGTGTATTGTACTGTACTGACCCCCTTCTTTTTGACACCCACTGCACGCCCAACCTACCTGGAAAGGGGTCTCTCTTTGAACTGCCTTTCCCAAGGTTTCTTCCATTTTTTCCCTACAAGGGTTTTTTTGGGAGTTTTTCCTTGTCTTCTTAGAGAGTCAAGGGTGGGGGGCTGTCAAGAGGCAGGGCCTGTTAAAGCCCATTGCGGCACTTCTTGTGTGATTTTGGGCTATACAAAAATAAATTGTTTTGTATTGTATTGTACCTCTGCCCCATCACACAGCCCCTTCTTAGGGTTGCCAGATTAAAAAATTAGAAATACGGGACTCTTAAAATTTCTCTCTATATTACTGTATATATATAAATGTATACATGCCCCCTACACATCCAGACCAATATATTATATAAAAGTAGAGACATAAGTTAAAAACATAAAGCAAGGATTTTAATGGGTTATGAGGAAAACAAAAGTAAAATAATTTGAAAATTATTTAATACAAGCTAATAAAAATTCTGTAAAAGTGAAATCATTTGAAAATATTTATTTAATACAGACAACAGAGAAATATTATTATTATTTAATACAGGTAGTTAGAAAAAAAGTGGGCCATGGCAAGTAGTAACAACACACTTTGTTGACAGTCACTGTATGTTGCAATGTTGATCCAGAACTGCACAGCAGAGCGGCTGGAGAGCAAAACGGTAAGAGTGTCGCTGTCCTCAGCCAGCCGTGGAAACTGAACAAGTTGCAAACAGGCAGCAAACACTAGTTTCCTCTTTACATTTGGGTTATTTTCATCAAGAGTAAATAAGTATAATTACTTATAAAGTTACAACTAAGTACCGTAAGAAAATAGTAAAAATATATTTTTGTTATGAAATTTGAAAATGAACTAAATACGGGACATTTGGGTGTCGCTGAAAGGTCAGTACAGGACAGGGGATAAAATGATCAAATATGGGACATGTCACATATATAAGGGACTTCTGGCAACCCTACCCCTTCTCTGATATACGCTGACATAACTTTGTTGTGAAAAATGCCCTCTAGCAGATTAAAATGATGGAGAACTGAAAATTGATGTTTGGCAAACTACTGGAACAGGTGCTCAGCTATTTCCAAGGTTAGGAATGGAAAGAGTGTCTGCATTACTGCATAGACCTCTGAATGATTTTGTCAGAAACGTTTTGAACTTTACAGGGCTTTTATTTATATTTCACTACAGGGATAAAACTGTTATTTAAAATGTTTGGTAGAATTATGTGTCCCCAGTGGTTGTGTTTGTCTGTTTTGAGCAGTGCACCCTTGGTATGGATTCTTATTCCTTGCAATAATTCAGTCTGCCATTTTTACATTTTTCTTTAAATTGAGGTCTGACATTTGCATAAAAAAATAAACATGCTAGATTATCAGCAGTGTTGATGAGTTTTTCATATTTTGCCACATTCAGCCAACAGTTTAAAGAAAGTTTATATAAAGTCTCATTAAGCTCTTTGTAACACTATTCCTTATCAATACATGATGCTATATTTAGTCCCATTTACTCCATCCAATATTAAAATTTTAATTGCGAATGTGTCGAGATACGTAAACAAATTTAATCCTAACAACTTGAAGCTTGTGAACTGATGATCTTTGAGTGAGTCACTCATCCTCTGTTGATTTGCAGTGTCATTAAGTGTCATGTGGCAAAATGTCTATTAAATTAAAGTAAACTTAATTTTATGGAGATAAAAATATAATTTCCATATAATTAACTTTTGTTTTATTATCCCTTATTGAATTCTTTTTTTTACTTTGAAATGTATCTTTCGGAGCATTTCGTTGAAAAATAAAGATCTTGCAAAGGCTGTGATTAATATATTATCATAGATATTTAGCATTATATTCTTTTTATTATAAAGATATTACTTATTATTATTATTGTAACATTAATTGGCGATTCCACATGGGACCCTGGCAGTGTGTGAGTGAGTGCTTTTTTGGCAAGTATTGCTCACAATTGTTTAATTTTAGAGCTTTTAGTGCAGTGGTGTCTAATTGTCATTATTAGGATCCAATTATGGGAGTGAGCAAACTTCACAGAAAAACACTTTAATAATCGGAAAACAAAAATAAAATAGAGTGAAGAAATTTAAACAGGGGCAACATATGAATATTTCAAAATCTCCTATGAATGTACCATAAATCTCACACTACTACAACATATAAGAAAAAAATAAATAAAAAGCAGTTAATTAACAACTATAAAAGCACAATCTGCCATCTTCTGTGGAAAGAAGACTGTAGTACTGGATGAGTGCGCAACGCTTATGGCTGTAAGTGCAAAAGAAGGATGAGAAAATGGTTAAATAACTGGCATGATTACATACTTCTGTGCATACGCATAACTTCCATACTTAAATCTTTGTTATCTATACACTTGTATGCTTATGTAACTACGAATTGAACTAAACAATGTATTTAAGTAGAACATGATTCCTTATAAACTATATTTTGCATTAGCTCTCTGTTTTTGCTGGAAATTAGTTTTCCTTACTATTCTGTATCAACAACTTTCACCTTAATTTTCGCCCACGAGATCTGCAGTCCAAGTAACATACGTCTGGCCATGTCGACCAAATAACATATGCTTGGAGACAATAAATAAACACCAAAAATATCTAAAGTTTACTGAGCGGTGGGGATGGTAGAAATGGCACATGTATGAAAGCAGTATGAAAGTGAATGCAGTAATATATTACAGTTATATACACATATCGACATAAGCCCTAAAATCTGTATTCTTTAAGCAGGTCTTCCATATTGGAGTTTCTGGTGCGTGTTTATTACTAAACATAATAAGTGCATTCATGACACTTATTCCATTTCTGCATGTAGCTTTACATTATATGCTGCTTGAGAGTATACCGGCAAAATTCAAATTTGTGAAATCTAGTGTGTCAGCTGTACATCAACATAAGGATGAGATCATTTAGGGGTAAAATAACTCAACCATTATGGAAGCGACTGGAACAAAAACCAGCAGCCACTGGGGTTCCCTAGATGGGCAATGGAAGCACTGCTTTAGGGATTTATTGATTGAGATGCTTTTCCTAAAGGATTTCATTGTTAAGAAGAGCTTGCTTGAATTTCTTATGCTTTCCATAAACTTCATATTTAAGCTAAATAAGCGCAGGTGTATCTTGTACAGCATGCTGTTTCCATACACCTTTGCCTTTGAATCTATAGACGAAAATTCCTGAGACACACTGCTTCTTTTTCACAAAAAATACAATTAAAATTAATGACAGATTAAAAAAAAACAAAATATGGAGAAATAGCAGTAAAGTACCATTTAGACAGTATAATAAAAGAGATTTAAAAAGTATCACTTAAGGCTATATCTCAGTGCATTTTGTCCTAGGTTAGTGTGAAATCTGCTTCTTCCTTTGCCCAATGTCGGGCCGACTTCACATAACCCTGTACTGAATAAAACAAGTGAAGAAATCAGGTGGATGAGTAAAGCAATTTAACTTTAGCATAGCCTTTCAGTTTATCTAAATGGAATAAAAGCACAATATTGTGCACTGTTCATAAGAGTGCCAGCACCAGTTGACTTATGGTTACTTGCAGTAGTTAATTTCATTATGATTGTCTGACACTCTGTAAACGCACACTTCTCCAGAAAGGTATGTAGCTGGCTGATAAATAAAGTATTACTTATTTCTTCTTTTATAAAAATATAAATTTTACAAGTACAGAGCAGAATTTAACAGTAGATGATATCACATAATATGATTATCTAATAATAAATAAGCAGATTTTGGTAATTCCTCAATATGCTGATACATTTTAGTATTTTCCTTCAGGCAACACTATGTGTGGTAGCTAGTTTAACACACTCCATTCCAGGACTGTTTTATTGCCATAGACTTTAACTTCTCACAAGCGTTTATTGCAGCGGTTCTCAAACTGTGGGTCGCGACCCCGTCGGGGATCGAATGACGATTTGCCAGGGGTCGTCTAAGACCATTGGAAATATGGGTTTTGTCTATTCTAATGTGTAAAATTTGTTATTGTACAATTTTTTTCCATTGGTAGTTACTAGTTTTTTACTATAATTGTCATTCGAGGATAGATGTTGCAGACAATTGAATCAGAATAATTTCAAATGTTTTAATTGTCGTAACTTTATTATTTTTAACTGTTTACATTACTGTATGTCGAAAGGCGTGACGTTGCAGGGATTTACGCACTTCTTCTTCCATTTCCAACAACATATCTTTGTGAAACAGGGTTTTCCAACTTGTTGGTTATCAAGTCTAAATATAGAAGTAGACTTGTTGCAGAAGATGATCTTCGTTGTGCTCTTGCAAAGACTGCCCCGAGAATTTCTGATCTGGTGAGAAAGAAGCAGCCTCAACCTTCGCACTAACGTTGGCTTTTTACGTGTACTGTCGCAACAATTTTGTAGCAATGTAGTTTACTGTTGTTATATTAAGACTGTTACCCATGCTACGCCATGCTTTTCACATTTTCACATAAGTGTACAACATGAATACGGTCAATACAGCTCAATACACAATGAAGAAAAACAAATAAATGTAAGTCATAAAGCTAAAATTTCATTTATTTGTAATTAGAAGTAAATATTTCACAATATATAATTACATATTGTTTTTGTTATTAATCACAACGCTTTAATTATGTTCAATTTGTAACAATTTAAATACATCCTGCATATCAGATATTTACATTACGGTTCATAACAGTAGCAAAATTACAGTTATGAAGTAGCAACGAAAATAGTTTTACGGTTGGGGTCACCAACATTGGAAATTGTATTAAAGGGTCGCAGCACTAGAAAGATTGAGAACTGCTGCTTTGTTGGAATAATGAAACATGTAAATTCATAAAATTGATAAGTGGAATAAAAAGCACATCCATCTTCTAACCAGCTTTATCCTGAGCAGGGTCACAGAAGAGCTGGAGCCTAACCAGCAAGCATACACTAGGGTGCAAGGCAGGAACAATCCATGAAACAGGGTGCCAGTCCATCACAGGGTGACACCAATTTAGCATCACCAGTCCACCTAACATGATATCCCTGGATGGTGGGAGGAAACCAGAGCATGCGCAAGAAACCCACACAGACACCGGGGTGAAGAGCCAAATTCCTTCGGGGACGACCTGGGATGTGAACCCTGGTGTCCTTACTACAAAGCAGCAGTGCTACCACAAGGCCACCATGCCACCATGGCACACACTGAAAAACACATTTTAAAATGCATTCTAACACACTGGTTCTTCACTATTTACGTGCTGTATATATTTCAGCTGCCATTGCTGGGACTATGATATTTACCTTTTGCTTATTTCTGGCCTCCTGGTTTGTGGTTTAATACGTTGTTCATGTCCTCTAGTCCAAAGGCCATGTGCATTTGTTTGATTTGCTGTATGATGCTATCATCTTTTCCTGTTGCTATGCAAATGCAGATAAATGTCATCATTCATGTTTGTTGCTATAGAGATTATTTTCTGTATGTACCAAAAGAAGCACTACCATCTTTATTTTATATTTCATTCCAATATATACTGTATATATATTAGAATGAAATAAAAAATAAAGATATGTATATATACAGTATATATATATAAAAGAATGAAATATAAATTGTATTTTTATTATTTTACTTTTTTTTATAATTTTTGTTATATTAAAATACATAGCTCCAAACTTGCACATTTCGAGACTATATACTTTGCCTTTGATTTATTTATGAATCAGTGGAAAGTCCTAAAGGCTCCAAAATGTGCAAGCTGCATCTGCTGTACTTAACTGATTAATGTAGGCATATTCTCTTACGTCTGTATTTACTTCCCTGGCCTCTGAAGGCATGTGGCTGAAAGGGGATGAGGCTAGGCTCCTGACATCATCAAGACTGATAAGTCTTCCCTCAAGTCCTCTCAAGTGTCACTGGATGTAGCTTATCAGTGTTTAGGAATGTTTAGGCTAAGAAGACTTCCTGCTGCAAGCATCTCCATATTTGTACAACAGTTGAGATTTGTAGGGGACACAGGATGGACAGAAGTGAAAGCAGCCAATTGGATCACCTACATGCAACAATAGATTATGTCCATCCACTCAATGGGTTCCAAAGCCAGATCTGAATTCACCAGATATGAATGAGAAAATCTTTTTCAACTTATTTATGCTGAAGTAACTATTTTGAGAAATGAACAAAAAAAGGTGCTCCAACTTATGTCAGCTTATGGTGTGTCAGTATCATGGCCTAACCAACACAGTAACGACAAAAGAACACTTCAAGCAACTCCATGAAGATGGAGACAAGAATATATGTATCAACATCACTGAATATCCCTTGGAGTCCAGTTAAATCAATCATTAAGAAATGGAAATAGTATGGCCCAGCTGTAAATCTTTCAAAAATCAAGTGATCTTGAAAGAAAAAGACTCTTGGGAATCCACCAAGAGAACTGTGAGAATTCTGCAGGAGTTACAGGCTACAGTTGATAAGAGTGGAGAAACTGTGTGGACAACAGCAACAGTAACAGATTAAGGGAGATTGACAAAGAGAAGGCTGCTATTAAAAACACACATAACATCTTGGCTAGAATTTGCCAGAAGGCACATGGGAGAGACTGAAGTCAGCTGGAAGAAGGTTCAATTGTCTGATGAAATCAAAATTGAGCCACCATTCTCATGATGAAGCATGGTGGTGGCAGTATCTGTCAGGATGCTTCGCTGCACCAGGTGCTGAAGGGCTTGTGAGAGGAGAGAGGAGAGGGTAAAATGCATGTTGCAAAATATGGGGAGATCCTGGGATAAAACCTGTTGTACTTTGCAAGAAACCTGCATCTTGGGAGAAGATTTATTTTCCATTAAGTCAATGACCCAAGCATAAAGCCAAATCTACATAGGAATGGCTTAAAAACAACAATGTTAATGTGCTAAAGTGGGCCGAGTCAGAGTCCAGATATCACTGCAATTGAGAATTTCTGGATGGACATGACAAAGGCCTGTTTACTCATATTCCCCATGCAATGTAACAGAGCCTGAGCAGTTTTGCAAAGAAGAATGGGGAAAAAGTCCAATGTCCAGATGTTGAAAGCTGGTAGATACCTGAGCACACAGATTCAAAGCTATGATGGCGGCTAAAGGTACATCTATTAAATGCTGCTTTGAAGGGTGTTAATACTTATGAAATCAATTATTTAGTGTTTTATATTAACAACTAGGGAGTTTCGCCCCCTGCTTGCTTCGCTCGCCAAACCTCCCCCTGCTATGTGCCATTATGAAGAGTGGGGCTGAACGCACCCCAAGGAGACGCAGCTGCCCCTCCGAAACCCCTCTTAAATGGTGATACAATGGGAAACAAATACTTTTTTTTTTTTTACCTCCTCTTTGCTCGATCAACTGCTGGCTTGTTACTGCCGCCTTGCCGCATGATGTGTACTTCACTTGCCTACCCCGTAACCCCCCCTCCCCCATCGCCAGCGCCACACGCTGTTGTGAAGAGGGGGGGCTGAATGCACTCCAAGGAGACACAGTCGCTCCTCCAAAATCCCTCTTAAACGGTGATACAATGGGAAACAAATAACAGCTGTTTATTTACTGTACCTCCTCTTTGCTTGATCAGCTGCTGGCTTGCTGTTCCAGCTGTGCCTTGTGATCTGCATTTCGTGTGGTGCTGCGATCGTTTAAAAGCCTATACAGCAACTTCTTGTCCCCCAGAATCCTCAAACACTATGCAATCTCTTTTCGTTGTTCCGTTATTTCACTGAGTAAAATTTTCCATTTGTTTGTGGTAATGCGATCTTTACTCTCATTTGTTGCTTCCAACAGTTGTAAGTATGATGTGACTTGTCCGTCTTGCGGGACGTGAAAGTGTCTCTCTGTCTCTCTTCAAAAGATCTCTGTTCAAAATATCTCTCTTCCAAAGATTTTTTTTTATAATAGAGAGATTAATTTAGATCACTTTGCAAAGATCTATATTCACTTCGACATTAAAATGTCTTCTTCTGTTGATCAGTACAAAAATCCAAATTAAATCCACTGTCATTTAATTGAATTTATACAGTACATTAACAGAGGTGAAGTTTCTGTTGACCTGGTTGCTATATTTGTAATATATTTCTGAGTGTTTGCTTGTTGTGGGGCGAGTGCTCTGCTGATGACCTTATCTATGGTATACCTTCTAAATTAAAGACAGAATGGCCCTTTAAGGTTACTGACTGCTCATATGCATGGAAGGCAAGGAGACAGTTTGATAAAGATGAATAAATGAAAGGCCACCCTTGACTCCTGAAGTGATTCATGGATAATTTTGCCTCCATGATCTTGTTTTGGATAAAGAGGGTGCTATGGGGGTTGGGGGGGCTCCCCTTTCACAAAAGAAAAGAAAAATAGGAGTGCCTTGTCGCTGGCAAGTGGGCGAGCTAGGGTTTTGTTTGTTCCTTTCATTGAGACCTTGTAATTATTTCCTTTCTTAATACGACTTGTATACTTTTCTTGCAAATAAAAGCCTTCATTTTGATACATCATTGTTTATTTCAGTGTGTTCCATTTGTGAATGGCCTGTTCCTTTGGAAGATTTGTGTTAGAGTATATAATGTAGCCCTGGCAACTATGCCATTCTTCTGCTAATCGTTCTCTTTTTCCTCCCTGACATAACTTGTAATTAGTCCCTAATGCATAATTAGTCACAAGTCTGTGCCGATTATCAAGTAATTGTTGGACATGCAGAGCATACAGTGCCTATGTGAGGAAAAGTTCTTCAAAGCAGTTTGAAGCATGCTGATCTCAAGAGTACAAAATGCAAAACTGAAACATAGTGGACTGTAACTGCAACCAGTATCTGGAACAGTCTGCTCTCCTTGTATAGCTCAAATTGTGAAGTTTTTTGATAGTACTTAGTTTGGTGCATTCTTTACTTTATAAGTTCTTTCTAGTTGCTATATGCTAGCGGATGAGATTTATCATTTGGTCTGGAAGCCTAACAGTGAATGATTTCCTTGTCTGCTTGCCTTCTCCTGCGTTACTGAAGTTTCAAGGCTTACTGCATATTTGTTTTCATTCACACTTCATTTAATGTGAAGCTGTCACAGAATGTCAACTTGCTAAGCACATCATTGGAAATATTTAAGCAACCTGCTATTTATTAAGTGACAGGATTCTCAACAATGTTTTGACAATCCCTTGAAACATCATTCCGACTCCATTAAGATATGTGCTGCCACAAAGAATGGTAAAATGGCAGGCCAAAACAAGCATGTTAAAAGATCGGGAGATCTTCAGAGTTATAAACCAGGGACAGACCAGGCTCAGAAATCACATAAATTAAAAGAAAACCAAAATGGCAAATACCAACACGAAAACCAGAAAGAAACAAAGTCAAAAGGGCTTACAAAATAGCTAACTGCAAGAAGATCTTAGAAGCTAACTACTGTTTGCAAAAGTTTTATTGATTTAATCCATAAACATTGGACAAGGGAGTTATGATGGTTATGCTACCATCATA
Source organism: Polypterus bichir lapradei (assembly GCA_026402145.1). Classification (NCBI taxonomy): domain Eukaryota; kingdom Metazoa; phylum Chordata; class Cladistia; order Polypteriformes; family Polypteridae; genus Polypterus; species Polypterus bichir. Next base: position 22,985,421 of record JANRMT010062834.1, on the reverse strand, counting down.
TTGTGAGGTTTCTGAACTGTTTTGGGATGACACAACAAAGCACAATTGCCGCTTCTATGGTGGGCTGCTTGTCTGTCGCCGAGGCAACCACAGGTTCGCAGCATAGCGCCGCGGAAACAAATATGGGCCAAACACAGTCAAGTCGTGCTATAAGTGTCTGTTGTTGATGGGTGATGCAAGGAACATTATAAATGCAGGAAACAGTATAACTTGGCCACTGACCTTGCCCCGACATGCCCTTGCCCATTTGCTGTGTCTGTGTATAGCACAGTGGTAGATCCCGCTGCAATAAATAACCGTGCTGTTCCTGTTTCAAGTTGAATAAAGCTGGTGTCTCTAAAGTACTGAGACTCAGCCTTGTGTTTTGGGGTGCAAGACAGGGACTCACGCATCACAACATATAGGGGCAAGGAGACATCAACCTCAAACATCTGACGGTCAACAGGCTAGTGTTAGCCACTGTTTGTTATTGTGCAGGAAATACAAATCAAAAAGGTATTACAGTGGTGTAAGAAAAATAACGAGCATTCTTATTAAGCACCTCTGTTATTTTTCACATAGGGTTCAAATGTTTCATTTATGTCTGTTTTGTTTGTTTCTTAAGTTAAAATTGTGGATTATTTCATTTTTATATGCCATATTTTCTGCTATGTTCTTTGTGTTTTGTGGGTGATTCCCCAATTGGCAAGACCACCTGCCCATCACCTCAAGGGACTGCACTCAGCACTATAAAGGCTGAGGAAATCCCACAACTCCTTGCAGTTCACTGAATGTGCTAGGTGGTTGGTGAGTTTTCTTGGATTTGTGATTTTTCTTGTGCTTATATAATTACTAGTGTATTGACCCCTTTTGCTATGGCTTTATTGACCATTCTTTGAATCGTGTATTGGGACTTGTTTGTCTGAGATGCCTTTGCCTTAATTGGCAACACCTTTTGCCTTTTATGATTCTTGGAACTTAATCTTTGTTACAGAGCATTTTTGGCAAAAATGTGTCTTTTTATTTTTGATGAGACTTCATTGCCCTCTTATTAACTAGCAGGAGATTGCTGGTTCAACCTCCAGGCTAATGAGTATTTTTGAGTAATTTTGGGATCTCCCAAGTTCACACAACTTCAAACTGTAAAGAAAAGGGAACATTAGAAGCAAAATTTAGTTCTGCATATTCTTAAACCCTTAAATCACGACAATCATGCAATCAGCTTTTTATAGCTTATTTTTATCACTGCAGCATCGTTATATTTGCACTGTTATCATTAACATCTTTATATACTATGTTTAAAATAGATAGTTACAGAATAGATGAGAATCCTGTGAGCCAGATCACCCTCGGGCTGTAGTGCTGTAAAAGACGCTTCCTCACAATGAAGGTAATGCGCCTCATTCGGGACTCCATGAGAAACTGCTCATTCAACACAAAGTCAAACCAACAGTACCCAAGGAGACAGAGTACTAAAGGAGTCTAGTCTTCATCTCAGGTCACTGGATATTGTACATGTCTTTTAGCTATCTAGCAAGACAGAAAGCAAAAATTATGTCCTTAAAAATATTCCAAATCAGAAAAACAAACTTACCATTAAATTACACAAAATGTAAAGCCAAAGTGATATAAACATTATTTTTAGAGGCCAAGGAAAATCTAAAAAATATAAAATAAAAGTCAAGATTATGACAATAGCCATGCACGATAGGAATGCTTTGATGGCAGTACTATGCTTAGATTTGATGTACCCTTTGTTTAAGATCTTGCCATGTTTCTTGATCTATTGCATCTTTTATTTGGCCTGGTCCTGGTTATGTCACTTCTACTAATTCATACACCAGCCTATGTCTGTAACCAGCCTGGAACTTTCTCTGTATAACTGTTTGCAACATGCAAACTGTTTCAAAATGTGACAGTTGGTGTTTCTTATACAACGTATTCTGCTAAGTCCTGTCACTCACTCCGTGCCAGAAAGATGGCATTTGGTGAGTTTTTTTTAGTTGGAAGAGCATGTGCCTAGAGATGGACAACATTCTACCTAACTTCTTGACATACAATCTTTTGGGTTTTGCCAGGGTTAGCATCTACATTTGATATTACTGCTTGTAAATTATTTTTTATTAAAGTTACTCTCATTTGTTAATTATTTTACATTATTTTATTGTTTCCCTTTAGCCACAACTGATTTTGAGCCCAGGGAGGTGGGGCATCCTAATTAAGCAAGTGTTCTACCATCACAGACTACCCTATTTAAGCCTCAGTTAGTCTGATTGCAGTGGTGTTTAGAACAACTTTTCCTTTCTCTTTTCGCTTTTCAGTACATTTTTGGTAATTACGTGTTAGTAAAGTTCATCTTTAGAGAATTTATTTTGTATTAAGATTAGATATTATTGAAAGTTTGTATTTGAATGCTGAGCTTCATCTTGGAGTTGTTTCTTTTTTACAGTTGAGTATTAGCATTCATTTTTATTTAACATTCAGTTTACTTTATTTTTAAAAGTTTTTTTCTGTTTTTATTTTAATTTTTTATTTTTTGTTCTAATTGTTCATCTTCTAGAAGTATCTTGTATGGTTAACTGTAGATTTTATTGGAGGTTTGAATCCTAGTATTATTGTTTAATTAGTAATTCATTTAATTACCTTGTGCTACATGGTTTTTAGGTATTTACATGTTTGCTTTTCTTCCAGTAGATAATCATAGCAGCATCCTCTGACTACAACAAACAGTCAAAACATTAAATTCTTACTTAAGCCTCTGGATTTAGATTAAATCCTATCTCAATCTGTTTATATCTGATATTAACACTCAGTTTTACCTTTAGGACTTATTGTGCTTTCCTCAGATGATCTGAAGAGAACATGTGCAATCATATGTAAATTTAAAAACAAAATACTGTGAATTAAAGAAGAAAAGCTGTGTGAACTAAGCAAGAGCACAGAAACCACATCTTGTGACAACAACTTTCGTGGGAATGGAATTTCACACAGACAAATGATTAATGTACGAGGGACGTTCAAAAAGTTTCCAGACTTTTTTTTTAACTCTTTTAAGAATTTCAAAAACAAATGACATCACTTTTCTACATAATCACCCTTGTTTGCGATGAAATTTTCCCAGCATCGTATCAACTTTTTAATGCCCAATTACTACTCCTCCTGCCTTCACAATTTCCAACTAAAATATAAAAGTGCGGAAACTTTTTGAACGTCCGTCGTATGCAAAAATGGCAAATATGTTAGAATATTATGTTAAACTAACATACAAAGAAAATCGTCAGGTATTTTAGTAGGATGTGCAAAAATGGTGATTGTTGATATTTTTAAACTATACAGTAGGTATTCAAATAAATATATTGTGCTATTAGTACCGTTATCGATTATTAGCATCTTATTTAATGTCTTAAATGATGTAATGCATCAAAAGTATGCAATAGAAATTAACACCATGAACAATAACATGTGTATCTGAAATATCACCTAAATGTTCTCTTCCCCTCTCTTATTTTTATTTCAGTTTTAATTATCCCGCTGTTGGACAAAGACATTGACACGGTGGTAGCAGTGATCTTGGTAAGCTAAAGCCTTCAACACTTCTTTCTAACTATTCTTTTCAGTAGCTGTCCTTTCTGCCTTTTATACTTCTTTTATAAAATGAGAAATGCATTCCTTGGTTTCAGGCACCTTTTTGATCTGAATGAAATTCTAAGGAACTTAATAAATCAGTGATTATTGTTTTCAGAATATTGAAAGCCATCAACAACATAAGTACAAATAGTATTTCAGCAGTGATTGAACCACTGTAAATACAGTATCTCTAAATATTTAAAATCCAGCATCTGGTTGTCTGTCTGTATGTCTGCCCGTTTTTCACGAGAGAACTACTTAATGGATTTAGATTGGATTTTTTTCTATAATTTGCTACAACATTCCAGTTGATTTTGCGACTTCTCTCATTGTGCAAAGTATTAGAGTTCGGTTGGGGCACCGACTTATTCGTGTGAATCCCCAGGGGTCTGAGAGGAGGGGGAGGCGGGATCTCAGGAGTAGGGAGCTGGGTGGGGCCATCCTCACTCACGTGCCAGCCTCCGTTCGAGTCGCCTCCACTTAGCTAGTAAAAACTGTTTGCTCAGCAGACATTAACATCTAGACTAACGTTTGACGTTTTTGAGGGAGAGATCACAGCTACGTGTGTTTTAGATGGTACCTGCTCATTGGCAGAGATACCACTGCCACGTACACTTCTCCCCATGCGGGGGACGCTCTCCCATCAGAGCTGAACACGATCAGATACGGTGCCAATGTTTAACGTTGGACCGTACCTACCTTCTGCTTGGCCAGAGATACCTTGCCAACTTTTTACATTTTTCCCAAAGAGATCACAGCTACATTCTCAATAGCAAAACCAAAAATACTGTATATCAAGATGCCCTCAGATACGAAAGCTATCAATATAAATTCTTTTCAATACAAATTATTATTATTATTACAGGTGGAGCCACAGGGGACAGCTAGTATAATATAAGCAACAGTTAGAATTTTGCTAAAAAGATCAATCAGAAGTTTAAGAAGGTTACATTTTGTAACTAAGTATAAATGTGCCTATCCTTTGTAATTCCAATGGTATTGAGGTGCTCCTTGGCCACGCAGAGTGGACTCAACCATACAGCCTCCGTTCGAGTCGCCTCCACTTAGCTAGTAAAAACTGTTTGCTCAGCAGACATTAACATTAACTCTGTTAGGAAAAAAATAAGCACATTTTTGAAGTAAGTCATGTGTAAAAGATACTGTGGCTGCATTTGGAACTCAGTCATTGTTGTCTCTTTGAACTCAAGTTCAGAAAATTTGGGACAATTTGTACTATGCTAATAAAGCAGAAAAAGGTGAAGCAGGAGTCCAAAGTCTGAGCAGACACAGGAACCAAAAAGAACAGAAATTTTGTTCCTTTAAGCTTTAGTATTCTTTACATCATTCATCATTTTTGTATTATTAGCCATAAACATAACTGATTCAGTCAATGCCTCTAAAGTAATCCTCCTACATCTTTAGATGGCTGCATTTTTGTGAATCCATCACTGACCTAACCAGCTTAAGCAGAGGCCCTTGATAGCAGACACTGCTCACTCACAGATCACACTCATATAACACACACTCACACTCTCACTGCACCAGTTTAGAGCCACTGCTTAACCTAACACGTGTGTTTTTTGGAATGTGAGAAATTCTCAGTTCTCAGACTCAACCCAGAAAGTGACAGGACTGGGATTGAATGCCAGAGGTGTCAGGCAGCAATGCTAACCACCGCGGGATTTCATGTTTATGGCTTAGATCAGGGGTGGGCAAAGTCAGTCCTGAAGGGCGGCAGTGGCTGCAGGTTTTTGCTCCAACCCAGTTAGCTTAACTAGAAAACAATCCTCGTCAATAATTCAATTTCATGGCTTATTAGTGCTTTAACTCTGCCATATCAGGCCATTCTCATATCCTAGATTTTATTTACTTTCTAATGATATCATCGAAATTATATGAAGTCTAAAATGTATGAATAATACTCAGTCTTTCACTTTTTTCTCTTCGCTTTCTTCCCAAGTATTTAATTAAAGCAAATAGTGCACGATAAATACACACAGGTGTAAATGGAAACAAGCAAAATGAAGAACTGCTGCTTTCTTTTGTCATTTGAATCTTATTGCAAATAAAAATCGATTAAAAACCAAGAGAACAGCTGTTTAAGACTAAAATAAGCAATAAGGGTTCAAACTTCTAATGAGCGAGACAACTAAAATGAAGAAGAAGAGGAGTTACTTGATCAATGAATGCTTCTTATTAAGCAACTGGGTTGGAACAAAAACCTGCAGCCACTGCGGCCCTCCAGGAATGACTTTGCCCACCCCTGGCTTAGATGCATTAGAAGGGTTTGAAGGAGACAGTCTCTTCTTTCTTAAGTAGCTTTAATGTTTACCAGCTGCTTGGGCATCTTTAAGAAAAGACAGGCTCAAGCATTTGTCAACAGTAGAAACAATTTTAATAGGGTAGGATTCTTTCTGTACAAAAGAAGCTTCTCGTTATTTTGCAATGTAAAGGATTTTTAACTGAAAGTGCAAACCTCTGTTTCTTTATTTTCATATTTATTTTTCTGCTTCTGACGAGTGGGAAGGCACGCAGTAACCTGATAAAAAAAAAAGATTTTTCCATAGTACTATTCTCATTATAATTTTTTCATCATTCTCATCAGAGTACTCTTTAAAAACATTAGAGAACTGCTTTGAAAATTTAACTCATTAATGTTAAGTTATTTGTATCTTTTAATGTCATTTTAATGTGCAGTTTATTTTAATTGTATAAGATAAGGGAAACATTGTGTTTCAGTTGTTAGGCTGCTACCTCACAGAAACAGCATCCTAGGTTTGAATGCCATGGCCAGGCTCTGTCAATTAGACATTTTCACTTTCTCTTCTTGTCAGTGTGAAGTTTTCTCCAGGAACTCCAGTTTTTCTTCTGCACCTTGAAGGCCTGCAAGTTTGCCTAATTGGTGATTCCAAATTGGACCCATCTGAGTGTAGGTCTGTGCATAAGTGGGCCCTTAGGTGGACATCATCCTTTATTCTGTCTTGTGCTTGATACTGTTACAGCCTCCAGTCCGCTAAAACCCTTAACTGAATTAAACAGATTTGAGAATTAATTTTTAAATCTTTAATGACTGGCTAAAAAAACTGAATTACTATATATAGTATATATATATTTTTTAAGTCTGACCCTGAAACATTGTCCACAAAATGCAAAGAACTCCACCATTAGTACCACTCACAGTTACAGTGAAAGTTATGATATGAACAAACACTCTAATAAAATAACCTATTCTTAAACAAGCAGTAGCCTGCCAATATCCCACATTCTTATAATACCGAAGGAATAAACAATTGTAAAAGGGGATGTTGGCTTCATCAGAATGTAAAGGACCCCAAAGCATGGGCAAACTGAATAACGGCACTGCCCAGTCTGTCTGAATTCTTGTGGCACATGCACTACCTGTACTAGTTTCTTTTCCCATTCATTAATAAATTGATGGAGCTGGAGCTTAACTTGATTAGGTCAGGCCATAGCTGGAATGCCAGTCTTTTGCGGTTCACATGCACATCAATCCAGTTTTGAGATTTCCAGCATTTTATTGTTGTGAATGAAGCAAAAAGTCAAGGAAAAGAGGGTTGGGGCACCAAAGGATGAAAATAAAGCACAACTGCGCACAAAGAAACATTAATGTTTCAGTGATGTCTTGAAAACAGACTTCAGAAGCTAAGAGCTCTGTGTTCCTCCAAAGTGGGTCCTTGAATGAACACCAGCTTCCAGTGTCACCCAATCATACACTGCTATGACCTTAAGGTGTGTGGGTTTTGCTGGCAAGAAAGTGACATCAGCAGTCCTCCTGGTTTTTGTCCTCCTCCATTCCAAAGTGACGTCCTTAATTCAATCCCCATATTTGTCCAGTACAGACCTGTAAAATGTGTCTGACAAGGTGTTTGGGATGCCCTTAAGCCTATTCACACAGGGGAAGAACATTAAACGCCACATAGACAATGGCAATCTGGGAACTTTAGGACTTTAGGACTGTGAAGGTAAACTCAACATCGCCATATTACCCACCTGAGAGTGCTCTAAAATGTCAGTCAGTCATTTACCAACCCTCTATATCCTAACACAGGGTCACAGGGGTCTGCTGGAGCCAAACCCAGCCAACACAGGGCGCAAGGCAGGAATAAAACCCGGGCAGGGCGCCAGCCCACCGCAGGACACACACACACACACACACCCACCACACTCTAGGGACAATTTAGGGTCACCAATGCACCTAACCTGCATGTCTTTGGACTGTGGGAGGAAACCGGAGGAAACCCACGCGCCACCGTGCCGCCCACCTTTAAAATGTAATTTACAAATTCTACACCCTGTGGTTAAATACATTTTGGTATTCCCTTAAATATGCTCCATAAATATATTACACTAATTAGATGGACCTATAGATTAACTTATTATTCAATTAAATTTTACAATAACGTAATTGTCAGCAATCAGTCATTAGACATAAGGGAAAAATGACAAAATAGTTTCAATATCTGCTGAAATCACAGAATAGGTCTTACTGTTGAATTTTAATCCTAGACAAACAGGCAGAACTTAAACATATCACACATCAGCAGAAACAGGCATGCAGTCATTGAGATAATTAGTAAAGATTTCTCAAGACAGCTCTGCAGTGAGAGGCACCATTCTGACAAACCGTGTCCAACATTAAATCTCATTACATTACTGGAACTGAGAGCAACTGCTGACTCACAAAAAGTAAAGAATCTAAAAATGTAAACCCATTACACTTAATAAGATTTTCTTTCTGGGCCACTTAATAAAAGAGCATGTCTCAAAATGAGAAAGTTATACTTTGACATTGCTGTCATGAAAAAAACTGTAACCACGAACAAGAAGCACACATACTGTGGAAGCTTACAAACTTTCACCAGATTCAAAATATGCTAACTCTGCTCACCATTAATGTTTAAAGTTTCAAGAAGGTGTCAAATATGAAATGCCTATATATACAGTATGCATATATGCAGTTCATATTTCACACCTTCTTGAAACAAAAATATTAACTTGGAGCACAATTAGAATATTATCAGTATATACTGTACATAAACATGCATGTTTGTGTGCATACAGACACATGGGGTAGTTTGGATGCATGAATACTACATATAGGGTCTCACTAAATAGGGGCACGCTGGTATAGAGGGGGTGGTATGGTAGCGCAGTGGTAGCGCTGCTGCCTCACAGTTAGGAGACCTGGGTTCGCTTCCCGGGTCCTCCGTGTGTGGAGTTTGCATGTTCTCCCCGTGTCTGCGTGGGTTTCCTCCGGGTGCTCTGGTTTCCTCCCAAAGACATGTAGGTTAGGTGCATTGGCAATCCTAAATTGTCCCTAGTGGGTGGGTGTGTGTCCTGTGGTGAGCTGGCACCCTGTCTGGGGTTTGTTCCTGCCTTGTGCCCTTTGTTGGCTCAATCCAAATTGCTGACTCTCTCAATGTGTTTAAGAGGTGTTTGAAGACTTTCTTGATCTAAGAATATGTAACAAATTGGAAATGGTTTGTAATGCAGTGTTCTCAATAGCTTAGAGATGAGTAACTAGTCTTGTATTGCTCTGTTTGTGATGATCAATTTTGTAATCTTATCCTGTAGTACTCCTTTCAAAATAGTCCCCCAGATTGATGCTTACTCAATTTTGTTAACCTCAACTGTAAGTGTAAGTCGCTTTAGATGAAAGTGAAATGTAAATATAATATATGGAAAATTCTTGCAATATTCCACCATTAAAATATTGTTTCAAGGTCATTTGTTCCACAAGTATGGGCATCAGTGAGGAAGGGTGTCTTGTTTTTACTGTATATATTCTGAAAATCAGTTATTTTTGCATCCTGATTAAATGTACTGCTTTTTAATTGTATTAATAAAATATGACCCCAAACCCCAAATGAAAAGAAGTGCCTTTAGATGAGATTTACACTCACATATCCTTAAGCAACTAAATAAATTGCCTATACCTTGGGCCAACATACGTCAACCACATAAATGGTTAATAATTTGCCTATGCCACGGGTAAACCCCACTTTCTGTCTCGCACCTGATGCTATTGGCATACCAACCAAGGTGTTTTATGTATCTTTATATACATTTGAACTCCAGAGTCATAGCTTGTACTGGAAGTTTAGCCTAGGAGCTGCCTATAAAGAGTTTGCACATTCTCTTGAGGAGTTTTCTCCAAGTTCTCCCATTTTCCTTTTGGGAAAGGAAACATTCAGAGTTTTCAATTTGGCTTCCCATTTGGGTTGAAGTACTCACTGATCGTGTCACCAGCCAGTGGTAAAATACTGTATGTTGGATGGAAATTCAGGTAAGAATTCCAGTGTAATCAGTACACGTAATGATAAATTTGAACTTATTGCATATCCAGAGGTGCCTCCTGTCTAGCACAGGGACGTCAGAATAGATTCTTAGATATGAATTATTCAACTAAAGTAGAAGGGTGGACGTAAAGACTGCTGCTTGGATAGATGCTAACATGTCATATAAATGAAAGGTTCTTCAAGTCAGTAATTCTGTTGGATTTCAATCAGGTGTATTAATTTTATTGCTCAGAAACTTAAATATTAGTTACGATATTTATTGTTTAGTGGCGCAAGGAACTTAAAAAGTCACGCCTTCAGCACTTTCTTGGGCTTCTGACAAATCAACTGTGTATAACCCAGAATACTCTGAAAAAGACTAAATGTAGACATTCCATTATTTTTATTTTTATTTTACCATTAGCAAAAGACTTGACAAAAATGTGTAAATGAAATCTCAAAATAAGATTCCAAAAAAAAGGTATTTAACTGTCATTTTTTTATTATCTCTGGAAAATTATAAGTATATAAATGCAACTCTGTAAGTGGCAAAGAGGAATTTTGCTTTGATACTGTAAATGATTTAAATCCACATGGTCAATGAATCTGTTTGAAAAACATTTGTCAAAGCAGCTGAGGTGTTTATCACTTGAATGAAGTGACATTTTATTCCTGCTTGAGCTTTATGCATGTCTGAAATGTGTCAACATGAGTCAATAACTATTCATATATTCCTCGTCATGTTCTTTTGTAAGCCCTAAACAGAACACATTAAATTAAAACTGTGTATATTTCCTGGATTTGAAGTATATTTTTTAACTTTGTTTATATACCTGATTAATTTACAGTATTTGTGATCTTTTTTGTCAGGTTTGTTGCAACCAGTTGGCTGAGACAGATGAACAGAATCTCATTACTTTGGAAAAACATGTAAGCTGAATAATAATATCTTAAAGTGATGAAGCCTTTAAGTATCTGTGGCTTTTAAATTAAACACATTGGATACTTAATGTTTTAAACAAGGACTTCCTGTCAAAAACATTTACTGGTGTTGACGCAGTCTCTTCAGATTAGTTATTGTAGAAAAGAGAAATGAATAGGAATGATTTTTTCTAACTGCCATGCCAGTCTTCCACTTAATTTCTACAGTCATCCACAAACAAAGCGAAGGAGGTTTATTCAAATTAAAAAGTCATCCGAAACAAAATGGCAATTAAAAAACACAGGAGATGAATTAAAGTAGGAGGATGCTGAAAGAAATTCAGAAAACACACACCACAGATCTCTAACTATCCTCAAGGTCTAACCATACAAAGTGCCCTGTATATTTGCAGAGGAGGGAATTAGCCATTAAGTAACGTCCACCAGAAAGTGTACAGAATAAGTTCACTAAATCCATCCATCCATCTAGTTCTTCCATCGCAGCGTTTTGTGTGCCAACGTTTATCCTGGCAGCAGCAGAAACCAGCCGAGAGAAATGTGTGTCTTTTAGCAGTGGGAGGAACCCAAAGTACCTGGGAAAACCATTAAAAACTCCACACAGACAGAAACTGGGCTAGAAGTCACATCCAGATCCCTGGAAATGTCAGGAAACACTGATGACCACTGTGCCCCTGTACTAAGAAGTAATCCCACTTTCCCCACCACAGTCAATTAAAATTAAAGTGACCCCTATGAACATTATGTCAGTGCCCTGAGATGACAGAGGATTCTGGTCCTTCAGTCCCAGAATTTGCTGTGTGATCCTTCTAGTTGAACCTTCCATCAGGCAACATACTGTACATAGAATCTCTCATGAACTTTTAGGTGACAGTGACAGGTAACCCAAGCATCACTACTGTAAAGAAGAAAAGTGGTGCAGCTTTAAAGACAATTGGTTCAGTTTCTTCCTTAAAATCCCAATTCTGGAAGAACTGATTGTCTAGTCTTCTGTTGGAGATACTAGTAGGGCCGATGTGTTGTTGAACTGCCTATCAGATGGCTACCTTCTGGGATAGTTAGCCTCAGTGTCCAATGATGAAAGGGCTTCTTCAGAGCACCCAGTGCTGATTATTTATGATAAAAGAAAGGATTTAAATAACTTGCATGTTAAATAAACAAACCCTTAGTAACTTGTCAAATGTACACTTACCAAACTGTGGTAGAAATAGACAAAAACAAATAAGGTGGTTTGGGGGACCCACCCTGTATATTGTAATTAGGCAAAAAATAGCAAACTAGCAAGAGAAGTCATAAAGGACTGAGTCAAATTGTGGCTGAATTGGAGAGTAGAGTGGTCGGGTTTTATAGGTGCTGGGCAGGAAGAGCTGGGTTCTAGCCAGAAGTGAGGTCTGTAAGAGGGCGTGGTCTGTTAGCAGAAGTGGGTGGAGCTCTTGCTGGGCTTCCCTTCTGGTGGTCTGTGAAAGAGGGAGATTAGGCATTAGTGCAGTTTATCAGCCCCCCAACTCTGCGTCTTACCCTCAGTTAAGCCCTCAGACTGCCTCCCATGTGCGCATATGTGACACTGTATTTGGTGAGTTAAAAAGTTTTTGGTAGCCAAAGGTACACGGTTACCTCAGGCATGGTTTTTTTCCTCAAATTCTTGGAAGTCATGATTTAATTTTTTGTTATACCAAGTCAAAATATTCTGTTCATATTTTAACGATTTATTATTTTCCTCTACTATCTCATGTCATTTTATGAGTTTGTCTTGGTTTTATTTTTTTTTTGGCAGTTGTACTTCTGAAATACCAAATAAAAACTTTTGAAAAAGTCAGGCTTTCTCTTAGCTGGTTTGTCAAGAATAATATAGTGAGTCAGCATGTACTAATTTTATTCTAACCTCATAACCGTATCACTTTAAAAGAAAATATATCTTCAGCCTTAAAAGATAGAAAACCTGAAAATAAAAAAATGTGACGTGAAAAATGTGTGATTGGCCACATAACTTACCACTTCAGTTTTGAAGTCGGCCTAAATGGAGTCGTTCAGAAAAACTCTGCAGCTTTACGTAGTACAAATCCCACTCAGCTGGATTTAAAACTGAAGCGCTACGAGCCTCTTCAGTGCTTTTAACAACAGGCATCAAAGAAATGACAAAGTGCAGCTGCAAAGCATTAGGCCTGTGTCTTGTGGGGAAGAGGAATGGTGCCATTGATGTTAATCAATTAATGAATTTATGACAGGCCTTCCTTTTGGCAAGGCCGCTAATTAATGAGATTAATAAATAAATCTCCCATTTCGTGTTCTATACATAGATAGATAGCACTTTATTTGTCCCAAGAGAAAATGTAAGTACTACAGAAGCTAATAGACTGCAACCTCCCCCAAACACACAAACACTCACAAAAAAGAAGAGAAAACTTCCTTGATTCTTCTTGAATCTCTAAAAATGAGAGAGCAGCCACAATGAGGCATTATAAAGGCACATTGCTTCTGCTGAATAATTTGTTTGATAATAGAATTTAATGATGGTGTGTCAAAGAGAGCATGTGCAGAAATAAATTGGACCTGCTCTACTCAAATGTTAACGATGCCTTTAAATGAAAGATTGTGGCACAGTTGGACAGATTTGATCCATCTTACTTGTACCTACAATCCTTTTATTAGATAACAACCCGTTGCAGCCAGGATTGTAATGGAAGTACAAGGTGATGCAGGGAGACAGGAAATTTTGGAACTAGGTGTTGGCAACCCTGGGGCATCGGCAGTTGTTTGCGACCTCGTTTAGAACACCTTGCCATTAGTTATAATGGGACAGTGGAGTGGTGCATAATGAGCGTTTGCTGTGAAAACGTTTTCTAAGAATGGTGAGAAAGTGACTGCTGCGCAAAGGGAAATTCAGCATCATTACCAGTTAGGACATCATGATCGTGTCCTGTCTGCTCATGCGATTACAACATGGGTGCATAATTTCAAAGAAATAGGTTCAGCCTTAAAAAAGAAGTCTCCAAGTGGGCCACTTCGCATACTGCCTGACAATCGATGGCAGCTATTCGACGATTGTTTGGAAGGCACATCATTTTACACAACGGTGACATTCCATTGCCTGCAAGATCCCCGGATCTCACTGTTTGTGATATTTCTGTAGAGACATCTTAAAAGCCAAGTATACCGCACATATCCTGCTGAACTTAAAAGGAGGATTGAAGAGGAAATCGCTGGCATTCCTCTTGACATGTTACGCTGAGCAATGCAGAATTTCCAGAAGAGTCTGTCAGAATGTGTACGGGGAAATGGACAACACCTTTGTGATGTTTTCTTCAAAACATAAAATGAATATTGAATGAATATTTATTACCATCATTAACTGCATAACCTGTACAATACATTTCATCATTAAATGCATTTTGTAATGTGTTTGTTTGTGCATTGAACATCAATTGAAAATTTCCCGTTTCCCTGCTCCACCCTGTACAACAACAACAACATTTATTTATATAGCACATTTTCATACAAAAAAATGTAGCTCAAAGTGCTTTACATAATGAAGAATAGAAAAATAAAAGACACAGTAAGAGAATAAAATAAGTCAACATTAATTAACATAGAATAAGAGTAAGGTCCAATGGCCAGGGGGGACAGAAAAAACAAAAAAAAAAAACTCCAGATGGCCGGAGAAAAAAAATAAAATCTGCAGGGATTCCAGGCCATGAGACCGCCCAGTCCCCTCTGGGCAATCTACCTAACATATAACATATATAACATATGTAGAACCTGGAGACTGATTTGGCTCTGATTGCCTGCTTCAAAAGGACATGATGGGAAAGATATTGAGAGGTTTAATCACTGAGTAACAGACAACTTTAACTTCTGTGTCTGCAGTATTGTTCCTTTAAAAAAGTACACAGCTTTCCAAACACCAAGCACTAGATTATCTAAGAAGCTACAAAGTCGCCTGAACAATAAGAAGAGAGCTTCAAATCTAGTGACAGAGAAGCTCTAAAGGGAATACAGAGAGTGCTCAAGAAAAAGCTAAGTGAAAGGAAGGAAGCTTACAGAGCTAAAATAGAAAACAAACTCTCTCAGAGAAACATGGAAGATGCTTGTAATAGACTGGGATATTTACTGGAATTTAGCAATCCAGGGCATAGGTGCTGGAAGGAAATGCAGACAAAGTTACCACCCTGAACCAGACTTTTAATAGATTTTATCTGCCACCACAACCTTATTCCAATGACGACGTCCCCTCTCAGCATTTCCACTGCATCAACAACTCCCTCTACATATTTTATTTCCACTACTTCAATTGGTATGGCCAGTGATGAGTACACCTCTGACCATAACTTATTACTAAACGGGGAAAAAACTGAGGAGGCTACACATGGACAATGGAAATGGATGGAGTCAGTACTCAAGTACTTAAGGCCTGTGATGATGAACTTTGTAGTATCCTCTACTGCTTGGTCAGTCTGTCACTAAGGCTCCAGAAAGTGCCACTGCAAATGAAAACATCCTGTATTGTTCCTGTTCAAAAGAAGGCTGGTGCCTCTTCATCTAATGATTACAGACCAGTGGCCCTTACCTCCCACATCGTGAAGACCTTCAAGAGACTTATCCCGGACAATACGAGTCCTGTTGTGAATGACCCATTGCAGTTTGCTTATACTACAAAGATTGGAGTGGAAGATGTAATTATCAATCTGCAGCATAAATCTTACTCTCGCCTGCCTCCTTCAAGACCATCCAGCCATCCCTGTTAAGGGGTAAGCTCGGAGATATGTAGATAATGAGCCTATAATGGCCTGGATAATGGTCTATTGTCTGGCACACTTCAGTCTGTGAGACCCAAGGCTTCTGCCTCTGATACAGATGCGAGCAAAACTGGAGCTCCACAAGGCACAGTCCCATCTCCTTTTCTCTCCGCCTTGTACACCTTCGGATGTTAATATAACACCAGGCAATACTGAAATTCTCAGATGATTCCGTAGTAATGGGATGTATTGCTAATTGGGTTGAGATGGAATAAAGGACACGGGTGGGGAACTTTGAGAAATTGTCTGCCACTCAGCATCAGCAAAACCAAGGAATCAAGGAGCACAACTAAAAGTACTTGAGGGATCCATGTCATTGACACACGCTTGCCAGTTACCTAATATGCATGTCTTTGAGACGTGTGAGAATAATGTGACATTTTACAATGCAGACATACTGCTGTGGAAGTACATGGCCGTTTGTGAAAATTCTGATAATTAAATATTAAGGGCCTTTATGCCAATGTGATATTTTTATCAAAAATAAAATTCAGAATGCTGATGTTTTGTAAATAAAGTACAAAGATAATAGATCTCCTTCATAAGCATCTCTAAAATACAAGTATGGCAAAGAAAGTCCCTTGTAGCCATAAATGGGTAGCGATGTTCAGAATGATCAGCAAGTGCCTTACATTTATTTAAAAGATTTTTTTAATTAGCATTTCTTCAACTTTAAAATTTAATATACAGCACTGTCCTTCATACCATTCATACAGCTGTATCCACATCTTCATTTTAGAGCTGAAACGAGTTCAGCACCAGATGCATGAAAGTGCAGTCATGTATGGGACCTTTCTAGTCACCAGCAATGCAGCAGCATGACAGCAGGTGTTTGCACCATAGGGAGAAAGTGAAGTTACCAGAAGAATTAACCTTGAATGTGGAGAGAAGATGCCAACTCCGCACAGAAGAGACCTCCTTCATTCAAATTAGAGCTCAAATGCTATGAGGCTGTACTGCCATCCACCCATGTATAGTACATGATTACAGTTCATTGCCTCCTTTAAACACTGTGTGAATGAAGACCATCTTCTAGCCATGTGTCCACCCTTTGAGTAATACAAAGGAATCCGAACGTATCGAGGAATCAGTGCAGGAAATCATTTAAGGGCAAAATGACAAATCAGCAGAATTTGTTACACAAACCTGAGCCCCAGTTGTTAGCTGGAGTAGCCCACCCACTACCAATGAAACATTCTTCCTTTTCACCTCCCCTCTCTCCCTTTCCATTATTGCTTCTTCTTTCCACCAGTGAGCATTTATTCTTGTTACTCCCATTATTATCTTTATTAGTCTCATTCCCAGCTATCAACTCATGCACTTCAAACTATCTCCAGTGGTCACTTCCAAGTAAAACCCCAAAATCCCTTCTGGAAATGGGGGTCACACTTCTTTGACTACTAACTTTTTTGGAGGGTCACAGTGCTACATCCTCTTCTAGTAAATGCTGGTGCAAATGCACTGCTATATTTTGTGGCATTAAAGACCTTAGTGCACACGTCTTCTTTCCACTCCCAGCAGCATTGCACAAAAGCACCGATTAAAAGAAGGGCTGACTTTTTTTCATTGAAATGCTTAGTCGAACACTGTGGAAATGTTTTACATGACAGATAATTCTTGAAAATGTAATCGCCTGAGGCACTGTGAGCTTTTACTTAAATAAGGGACAGCTGAGTGATTAAATCATATGTGGGATGTTTAAATCTGACTAACATTATTATAGGTTGCAATGCTGAGTCCTTTTGAACACTTCATCCTGGACACAGAGCAGAGCACATTATATCTACCAGTTACATTTTGCTGAGTCTGTCACACCGTCAAAAGGTAGATGGATCAAAGGACTTTGTGTCTAACTACAAAGTGGTTCAGCGTCTCCTTGCAAGCTGTGATGACCTGGAAATAAGAGTGTAATTAAGGTTAGAGGCAGACTTAAACTGTAGAAATTGTTTTTTCACAGTGCTTACATGTTGCCATACACTTTTGCCATAGTGACTCACTGATATATTTTACAGTGGAGATGTGGCTTTAAATGGATGTCTCACTTCTCTATTAAACAGAGAGAACGGGCATATTTCACTGAACTAAATACTCTATTGTTCTTGTCAAAAGAAGTCCAAGGTAGAATTTCAAGTCTGAAGTCAAAATTTCAAAATATCTTGATACTAGGACTGATTACTGTTGCAAATCACTTTCACTTCTTTAATAATAGTTACAGTTGAATTTTCGATCATTGTTTAGTTCCTTTTTTTTATTATGGTGATGTTATTGCTTCAGTAGTTCATTGTATTGTTTTTGGTTGTTACAGCTGTTGCTAGTTGTAAATTTGTTACATAATTATGAGATGTGTAATGAGACTTTAAAAGATGGCAGTGTCCATATTCTAGCTTTAGATCTATTTCATGTATTGTCACATATTTCTTTAATGTAGTGCAAGTAAAAAGGTGCTTACAAGACTTTGGTTTTAGGACCTTTTGCTTCACTTTTTATAACTTTAACATTTTGGTTTGTGATTCGGTAGTGATGGTTGATCTCATTTGTTTCTCCTGGTGCTCTGAATCCTGCTTGTTATTTCAGTCCACATTATAATCCACTCCTTTTTACAGTTTATATCAAATTGTTGCTACTGTTTTGCACCCCATTGGGCACTTGGTTTCTCTGAAAAAGAATCCCACAACTCCTTCTCATTGCTTTCTTACATTTTAATTGTAGTAGTGCAGTTGTCTTTTAAAACAGTGAATCCACCCATCAATCCATCCATCCATCCATTTCCAACACCTCTTCTGCCCAATAAGGGGTTGTAGGGCTGCTGGTGGAGTGGTTGGTTAATATTCCTCATCCATAGAATATTAACAAGGTTCAGTTGCCATAGCTATAACTTGAACCATATGGAACCATTTCATCACCCCTCCAATAGACCAGTTACACTGCCTTTATAGCTAAATATCCTTTAAAACTGTACACTTACTCCGTAAAGCAGTGACTTGCCAGTCACTGCCATTGACCTCTGACTCACTTCACCACACGCGTAGTACAGAAAATCAGAAACACTAAATGGTCAGTGAACTACAAAAACCAAAATGATATATTCAAAATGCATATTGACAGCAAACAGAGTAGTGTCTGATTTGATTTGAATGGACCGAGAGATAAAACAAAGCCAAAAACCAGAAACTAGTTTTTAATCAGGAAGACGCAAAATTTGTTGCAAAGCCTAAACTCTAACCCAAAACTGTAGTGAAAAAGGGGTGTGAAAGATTTCAGTACTAGAATAGGCAATAATCACACTGTTGTGAATATGAGTCTTAAACATGGTGATAGGTTTCAAAAATAAACCACAAAAACAGGCCAGGACCTCCTCCGGTCTACCCAGAGGAGGCTCACCCAAGCCAACCAGTTCCCCAACTGCTGTCTGCAGACTGTGACCTAGGCAGGCATATAAACAAGGACTTGACCTTAAAAGTTCAAAATATAAGATATATAAAATAAATAGAAATATAATTTTCTATCATAAGCAGAGGTGGGTAGAGTAGCCAAAAATTGTACTCAAGTAAGAGTAGCGTTACTTCAAAATAATATTACTCAAGTAGAAGTAAAAAGTAGTCATCCAAAAAAATACTCAAGTAAGAGTAAAAAAGTATTTGGTGAAAAGACTACTCAAGTACTGAGTAACTGTTTGATCATAATAAATTATTTATTTTTTTAGAAATGTTGTAATAAGACAGACAAAAATATGAAATAATGTGCAAATTCTGCTATTTCCAAATAATAAAATAAAAAATGAGTAAAAATAAATGACATCTTTACAAAATAAGGATGCACAAATAACACAAAGTTCCAAATCTCAGTTTTTTACAACAAAGCTTTTGAAGCCAATACCTACAGTAGGTAACACGCATGTTTGAACAGTGCAAACTACTTACAGTGACGAGATATCCTGTACACTGACAGTATAATACTGCATATGCACTTGCCCTCCAAATAGCACAGCTGATAGAAAATAACATTAGAACAAGGCAGCTTGTGCACATACAAGAAGTCTCACTTTACCATGACTGTCTGTCTCTGTGCATGTTTGGTTAAAATGTGCTTGTTCTTTACTCAGTGAAGTGATGTTTAAGCTTCAGCAGGAGTTGGCTGTCATTTTTCATGTATTCTTTCTTTCCCTGTCCGCTGTCTGTGAGGAGTTTGTGCCGCTGTGCTGCCACAGTTTATGTGTGGTCATGAGACTGATTTGTGAAACGGAGCAATGTGATTATTGTTGCCACGTCTGATTGGTAAAACTGAGTCTTGTGGTTACTGTTGCTACGTCTGATTGGTGAAACAGTCATGCAGTAGATCCACTGGCGGCTTCTCTCTGGGAAAGTATAGCGTATCTAATGGAAAAAAGTAACGATTCGAGTGTTGCCCAATGTAGCAGAGTAAAAGTAGCATTTCTCCTTCACAAATGTAAAAAAGTATGGTGCAGTAAAACTACTCTTAGAAGTACAATTTTTTAAAAAAGTTACTCAAGTAAATGTAACGAAGTAAATGTAACTCGTTACTACCCACTTCTGATCATAAGGGAAAGAAACCATCAAAACTCTGACTTGTTAGAGACAAGCCCCACAAATAATCTTTATAAACTGAAGATTTATTTAAAAAATATATAGGAAAATACAGCAAAATACTTAAAGGAAGAAAATATGATTCACCTAAAAAGCAATCCAAGGCAGGCAAGTTCAAAATAACTGTCTTGGGGCAGAATACAAGAAAGCAGGGCCGCTGCTGGCCAAATGGGTGCCCTAAGCAGAAATTTACTTTTGTGCCCGCTCCCCCAAATATTACGGAAGTAAAAATAAAATAATAAAAAAAACACCTACTATAGGGGCCAAAATAGAACTTTATTCAAATAAAAGTAAATACATGAGGGCGCGTGCGTCATCACGTGTGCTTAGCCTACTCTGCGTTCACTGTAAAATGCAATATATAAGTTTATATTTTTGTTTATTTGTATATGTATATTATTAATATTAATTTATTATTATAATATATAAAAACGATTTTTTTGAGCAGCTGGGATGGTGCCCCCCTGGGAGTTGGTGCCCTACGCAGACTGCGTACTCTGCGTATAGGGAGCGGCGGTACTGCAAGAAAGTGATGTAAGAAATATCACAAAAACATTAATTTCAGAGGAATAAAAATATTCACAAAACTCCAACACATTCCCAGTGCTCCACTGCTGAGTCCTGCCTCTAACTATGAACAGAAAGCCATAAGTAGTACTCCGCTGCAGGGATATCAGGGTGGCCCTGCCTCCTGGGGTTCCACCCACAAAGCACATGGAATGGCAGCACATTTAAAATTATATTATACTATTAACAAATAACAGAAATATCATTAAATACTGTAAGAAAATTCATAATTCAAAAGTAACAAGAACAATCAGAAAACAAATACAAGCCCTGGCTGTAAAATAATAAACACACACAAAATCTCATTTTTCATCCCAGTCTTGGATGTTAATGGACTTATCACTTTGGTTTACAACCTAACACCCCCTACCACTGCATTCACATTACCAGGAGTAAAATTGGTTTATGAAGCACCATGTGATGTGACTTCTGGGGCATCTTCTGACAACAGGACCATCAAAATGGTGCTACCCGAAACCAAAACAATAATGAGGTCATGGTAATGCATAAATTAATTAATACAAACTATACTTATTTCCAAAACAGTAAATGAAAAAAATTAACAAAAGTTGAACTGCAACTATAAATTGCAAACAACACAAAAACATACAAAGAAAACTAAAAGACAAAATTTACAGTCAAACAGAATATTTGTGATTTGGAAGGAAAACTCGTGTATATGAGAAAAAAAAAAAATTCAGTCCTTTAGCGGGCTGGTCAATCAAAACCCCTGGAGCTGTGAAGCAGCTGTGCTTCCATGTCGCTATGCTCTTGTTCATAATTTTCTGTAGTGAAAAACTTATAAGTGAACTATAGTTGCTGGTAAGCTGGCAGAAAATGCTCTTGTAATAAAATTAGGGTTTTATTGTCATACCAGATGACTTGTGACATCTTTGGGCACTTCGAGATCAACATTAGAATTATTCTTGGTCATGACCAGGTTCAAAGTGCAGGGAAAAACATCATCTGGCTCACCTGTATCTGGGCCTAGAATGAGATGACCCTTGGCTCTTACTATCACCCCTGCATTTGCTGATAATTTCTCCAGATGCAAAGTTATGTGGCAAGTCCAAGTAGGGCTTCCATGAGGTCAGAGGGTCAGCCAGAAAGCAAGGAAAGCAAAGGAAAGTGATTTAACCTTATAACTGAATGTTGTATTGAGTGAGAGAAACTAAGAACATGTAGCGGAGTTAATCCTAGCAGTACGTGTTGTTAAGTAACATCCAGCATTCTCGGCCTCAATTAGTGCCTACGCAAACATTATACTTTTTTTAAGCCCTCTTTTATGTTTGTTTCTTACTTTATTGCTTCCCTCCTCTCATCTCATACATACCCCTTGGGTACTTCTGTTTAGATTCCTCTGGCCTTCTGATGTCTATAAAAATCAGTCCTCTTCAAATTACAACCTCCAGTTACAAATTCCTCACTGAGAAAAAGCAAAAGAAAATCAATAAATAAAATCTGAAAAAATCTGTTGTAGCCCCAGAGCCTAACACCCCCTACCACTGCATTCACATTACTGGCAGTAAAATCATGGAAACAGAAGCAGATGAAAACATCACTCTTTAATTACCGGATGTTATACACACAACAATTGATTGATTTGAATCCATCGCTCTCATTGTATTTGTAGAGGCAGCATGTACTCCACGTGCTTGTGTGGAGTTTTCTCCAGGTAGCCCAAAAGATGAACATGTTAGGCTAACTAACAACCCAAACTTTGCCTGGCATGAGTGAATCTGTCGATGTGCCCAGTGATTGACTGACACCCTGTCTACGGCTGGTCCCTGCTTTGTGGCCGATGCTGCTGGGATAGACCCCCATGACCCCGAAATGGAACGAGCAGAATAAGAGATAAATTCAAGGGACTAAGACATACTGTACTAAAATGGCACCATTCATCATGTGTTCATCTGTCACTGGACTGAAGTTGATCCTCTTTGTGTTTAGTAAAGAAACCATGACATGCAGCACGTTGCTCTCTTTAAGGGAGAGACTGATTCAGTCAGAGAGATGAATCAGAGGATGTGTGGCAGATAGCTGGGAGCCTGTATAGGGTGTGTATAAGAAGGGGTGTTTGCAGGTTGGTTACACTAAGACATTTACAGCAAGCCAGATACAGAGAATAAGTCAAGTCTTTAATGATTCTTGCCAAGATGTCAGCTGTACTTTGCTGCAAGCACCTGCCAAATTAAAAAAAAAAAAAACAAAAAACAGCAGCTGATATGCAGTAATGCTAAAAGAGCTGTAAGATGACATTGGTATGGCATACTCCTTCCAGGGGGACCCTGAGGCATACTTTACAACATGTTTGATCATAGACTTGCAGCCAGTAAGCCCAGCAGAATGCTGGATTCAAATGAAAAAATTTAATACTAAATCAAGCCATGCATTGTGCCAAAAATAATACATCCCTGTCAAAAACAATGCAAACATAGACTGACTCCATTGGCATTGTCACTAGCCGACGGTTCTGCAGCTGACTCAGTTTACACAACCATTGCTTGAGCTGGACTTTGATGCACCAGCATTATGGTCGACTGATGCCAGTGAGAGAACTGTAGCCGAGATTAAGAGCAGAACAGTAAATGCGAATACCTGTATAACATTCTGGTGTCAGTCCCATAGCGATTTATACTTGATGGTGATGGAGAATGGAGTCAGAATGAGGTCTAGGCTTAGAATATGGTCAGCTGGATTTAAACAGGCTGGTGTCAAGAAGGACATCTGGCCATAAAAACGTATGTTCCAATACTCCCGAAATTTGTGGGGCAACCGGCCAACTTTGCTGAACCCGTAAAATGGGTGTTAAACTGGCAGAGAGACATAAAGGATGGTGCCCAAGGGAAAATAAAGTCTAACCCAACTGGGCAAGAGGCAGGCGCTCAAGGGTATACACATGCAGTAAGTTTCAAGTAATGGCTAACATGACTAAAGGCCTGCTTATACTTTGCTCGTTCACATAGCTACGTAAATTTCGTCAGCAGTCATGTCACGTGGACTTGTGTATCTGTGATGGTGTGCCTCCAGATTCCTGTGCGTACACAAACCTGTGCACGTTGACTTGTCAACAAAAACATGGCATGTTTGAAGAGAAGCAGAACTTAGTGCTGCACAGACACACAATTGTACTTTAAATTAGAAAGGGTGCGAATTTTGTGTTTGTGACCGCATCTGCAGTTGCCTGCGTCACTTCAGTTTTGAAGTACAAACTCACCTTAAAGCTCCTGCAAAAGCAACTGCTTGATCGGCAGTAGGAGAAGCATAATAATAAGGGGGAATGAGGAAGAAATGAATAAGGGGCATTAAAGAGGAGCATCTGGGGAAATTCATTTTCTGTGTATGAATTTTGATTTTGAAAAGTCACAGTTTAGGAAGAGATATTTTGGTTATTCCTTTATACTGCTGTGTTTGAAGAAGCGTCTTTTTTTTTAAATGTCTTGTTGTGAGAATAATGCAACAATATTGTTTTAGTGATTTGGTGAACTGTTGCCTGATCGAGCTGGATGGTTATTAGGTGTGGGTCTTCGGGGGTAGTCGTACATGTGACTCTTTATAAGCCAGCATCACAGACATGTGATGTGGATAAACATTTTGAAAGTAGAAAGACTTAACAATAAAACACTCTTACTATCCTCCTTTTGACTTTAACTTTGAATTATGGAATCCTGGAATTACAGCACCGTTTTGTTTTGACTTTTGGTGTTGACCCCCATGTACAGTATGTTTTCTGAATACAATTTAGGAGTGTCCATTTTCCGATCCTTTTCTTTTGTTTCTTACTGCAGCATTGCATACTATAACAGTTTATCCAACTTTGTCTCAGAAAGCCCTATTGACCGTGATAATAATAAATTTAAATAAGTAATTTTTTAAAATGTTACAGTGACTGACAATATTTCAAAAAAGAAGGTACAATCCTCATAGAAATAGGAAAAGATAGCATAGGGCCTGTATGCATCCAGCATCTCACAATTACTCCTAAAAGTCACACTAGGATAAGAATCTGTCCCATCTCACAGTAGGACATGAAAAATACTTAGGCAGCATCGCAGTCCCAGTCCCATTTAGGAGTAGGAGGCCATTTCTGAGAATGAGTGACATCGTGATTTTGTGTCACCCAGAGCAGCAAACCGGAAGTCACAATGACATTTTGTAGTTTCCTGATACTTATGCTAAGGCTTCACCAGAAGAAGAAGAACAATAAGAAGAATACAAATATTTAAAGTAGTAGGATAAAAATAATGATAACCATAATTTTAATTAACAATAATAAATAATTACAAAAGTGATAATAATAAGAAAAAGAATGCATAAAACATCATGTAAATGCTGCCAGTTTGCTGCAATATCAAAAACATTATTGTAAGAAGCTTCAAGATTGAAGAACCAAGACACACACACACAAACACACACTGCATGAACGAAAAGCCTGAAATCGGACATATACTGTATATTTAACAATAAATGCCCCAGGGATTGTCCCAGACTTGCACCCTATGCTTGCTAGAATAGGCTCCGTCTTCCCCATGACTGTGCTCAGAATAAAGCAGGCTTAAGAAATGGGTCAATGGATGGATGGTTGGATGATCCACAGCTGTACTTTCAGATGAATCACCTTTCTGTTGTTATGGCCACTGAAAGTGCGTCATAATGTAAAAGTTACTGAAACTAGCCACAGCTATTCTTGTGCTGTTTCTGATGTTGCGTTCCCCGCTTCAGTGTCCTGATCATCTTCAACTATGCCATGCTGCATCACTCTCTGTGACCACCCCTTATCTTCTGCAAAGCTCTATTCATCTAATGCCCTGACTCATAAAATGAACACAAATGCTCCAGGGATTCATGGAATGCAGAGCTTTTGGGCCTGTGTGACATTTTGCTGTCAATCCTCCATCCTGCACTGCTCATCTTCAGGGTAATATGCTGGCTACTGCAATACAATTTGCACCCATGGCCACCTGTGTGTTGATACTGTGATATCGCTTGCCATTGCCATATGCATGCTCACCCAAATAATGAGCTTTATATCCTGCAGATTTGCATAAATGCAACTTTCTTAAACATTATCTAGGCAAGTAATGTGGAGTAGTGGTTGACTTTGGACTTCAAACCTTGATGTTCTCGGTTCAAATGTGTAATCTTGAGTAAGTCGCTTCATCTGCCTGTGTTCCAATTGGAAAAACAAAACAAATGTAACCAATTGTATCTTAAATGTTTTAGGCCATCGTGAATAAAGGTCACAACCAAATAAAATGCAATTACCTCATGTGGAGTGTTGGGGAAATGTATAAATCTGCGTATTACCTCACGTGTTGTAAAAACGTCTCAAATTTGGTTAAAAATTTGAGAAATGGTTTTTATATAAACAAATCATTACTATTGCAAAGCTGCATTTTACACGTAAATATATCAACGCTTTCATTTCGTGCCTTCTCCAGATAGATGGAGCAATCACATAATGCACAAAATTTGTTACAAATATTAATGTACAAAATTTGTTACAAATATTATTCCATCTCTGTTATATCAATGTTTTTTTGACATTATTGTTGTTCAGTGTTTCCAAAACATTATGCCTTTCCTGGAATGTACATGCTGATGTCTGCCTGAACACCATCTTCTGACAGCTACTAGCGAGTTAGGACAGCTCACAAGCTCTCCTAAATCTCTGTGAAGTTGGGAGGGAGTAGTTTCCGAAATTACGAAAATTGATAAAACGCTTTTACTGCTATTTGTAACAGTAGGGCCACATTTGCTTCATTCTGAGATTTTTCAGTTAGGACTGTTTCCCTGGGACTCTTGATAATGGCTGATTGATGAATGGCTACTTGCAGCTCCGTTACTCACTCCAAAGGGAGTAAAGGGTAGGACAGGTAGCTATAATGGAATGTGATGCTAGATTATGATGAATGGACTCAAAGGCCTCAGCACTTGAACAACGAGTGAGGTATTGATGGTGTTTTATAGACTCATGTTCTCTCTTACATCTGCACATCAGTTCAGAGGTGATCTATATATGCATCTATCTATTTTATTATTGGTTTA
The DNA here is from genome assembly GCA_026402145.1 of Polypterus bichir lapradei. Classification (NCBI taxonomy): domain Eukaryota; kingdom Metazoa; phylum Chordata; class Cladistia; order Polypteriformes; family Polypteridae; genus Polypterus; species Polypterus bichir. The sequence continues at coordinate 22,958,565 of JANRMT010062834.1, read as the reverse complement.
ATAACTTAATGGTTGATGCGTGTATGAGTGGGCCCTGTGATGGACTAGCGCCCTGTGCAAGTGTGTTTTCTTGGATCCCCAAGTCCCTTAATTATATTCAGCAGAACTCAGAATGTTATATTATAAAATAACCTAAAGCATGTAAATCATACAAATGTAGACAAAACCTGAGATTGTTCTCAAATTATGATTAAATATTTATCCATATATATATATATATTTTTTTTTTCTTTTACTAGGTCACAGTTGCTTGTAAAAGAGTTATTAATTTGCAGAAGAAGGCAAAATGGCCTCAGGCTAACACATTACAGAGTCCTTCTCCAAGCTCACCGGCCAAATCAGAATCATCAAAAAGTGGGAAATATGATGAACTGGATCACAACATACTGCAGCTGTGTGGTATGAAAATATATTTGTGATTTTTATCATTTTTTGTAATTGTACATTTTCGAAATATTGAACTTTACGTTAGATTAAATATGACAAAGCTAATATGTTTATTCTGTAGCTTTTTATGCACGTGAATTAACAGTTTCTTTCATGATTATGATACACATATTTAAGTAAACATTTTAATCAGAACTTGAATGATTCATCTGAATAGTTAAATGTGAATATTTAGTTGGTTTTTAAAAAAAAAAAAATTGCAAGAAAATGTGAAGTGAAATGAATGGAAAAAAAATGGAAAAGTTGTAAGGTTCGAAAATGATTTTATTCCAGTAGTGTGATTTATGTCACAGTCTTCAGTTCTTTTGTTTCTGGTCTGATTGTGAATGCCATTGCAAGATATTTACAGTATTGTAATGCTGGATTAGGGCCTTATGATGCCTTAGTGGACATAGTTAATAACCCCATTGCCAGTGATACAAGCCCATCACCACCAACAGGGACACTATGCCCCAATTAATAAAGTATCTATCTATCTATCTATCTATCTATCTATCTATCTATCTATCTATCTATCTATCTATCTATCTATCTATCTATCTATCTATCTATCCATAATGGACAGAACCTGTACACAGTTACACCAAGGGTTTAGATGTGGATGAAGGAAAATAAGGGACAATGGGAGATACTGCAAGGCTTCATTAGTTAATTGGGTAGTAGTAGTAGTAGAATGGAGTCCTGTTAGGTTATATGCAGCTTCCTAGTACCAATGTTTAATGGAGAGATGACCTAAGGGTGGTCTGGCTGTTTAAGAGAGAGTGTTGAGGTTGAAAATTAGACTGATACATGCGTCAGCAGTGGGGACTTCTAGGCGAGTAGCCCTAAGGGTTTCTTTAAACCGTTTACTAACTACTGAAGTGCAATGCTGTTGATCTTGGAGTCAGTGCCAAAGATGTGACTGGTGACAGACTGAGAAAGTTGAGAAAACAGAAGAGCGAACAGGAGGACATCTATATGAAGTGCCATTTTGACCACACAGATAAGTAGGGTTGGTCCAGTGTGGCTGTAGGTTTATTGATTTTAAATGCACCCATATTATGGTTACTGGTTTTAGCAGTTGATTACACTAAGTGTTTCTATTCATTATCATGACTAACTGTGACTAGCTTTTGCCCACTTAATGTTTCCTTTCAGTATACTGATGTGGCACTTGCTGTTGCTGCCATGTTGATCAAGCAAATTTTAGAAATCTTGGTATCAACTGTTACAGACACAGAATCAGCTAATTGTAATTATCCCACATTTATCAGTGCTAGCATATCTTTAGTTAGCTTGATTTCTCCAAATGTTGTTTTGGTTACTAGGCTGACGCCTCTTTTACTTTATATTTAATTAGATATGTGTATGGAATGTTTTAACTGTTTTATATTGTATGTGTGCACCTCCCTATCCTTATCTTCAAGGGATAACAGTTTATAATAAATGAAACTAAATTGAACTGAATGCAGGAGGAATAACTATATATTGAATCACAGTATTTTAGTTTATAGAATACATATGTGGTAAAGGAAGAGTAAATTTGAATTTATTCATTTATTTAGAGAAACATATGAAAAGGGTCCTTATAAACAACTTGCATGCAAGTTAAATGAGAGTGAGTCTTTTCCATTGTTTGGTATGACATCATTCAACCTATCAGTAGGTTTGGCTCTTTCTTTGGCCCAGAGAAGTTCTCCCAATGCTTAACACCAGCGTGGCAAATGTACACAGTAGCCATGCACCGTCAGTCCCCCCATCAGTGTAAACCTCTATTCATCCATCCATCTTTAGATCTATTTTCCTAGCCTCCTTAACTGCTTCAGGGAATTGTGGGGACTGGATGTCAGGTTCTAACATTAAAGGTTTTACCCAAAGTACAGTCTGGAAAAACTGTGAACTTAGCCTCCTAAGCTAAAGGAATTGTATTGAACCCTAGGATGCTTGAGTCACTCTTACATACAGCTGTTTTGATAAGAGATGGTAAACAGTAGGCCACAAGGGCAGAATAATCACTAGTCAGAAGATGAAACATGAGTTAAAAATGAGTATAGTCAAAAACAAAAAAGTAAGTCCTATCAGATGTAAGAATCAAAGTCAAAACACAGTTGTAAGTTCATTGCCAAGAACCTGTAATCTGAAACACACCAAATCACAATTAACACCAAAACTTGGGCTATGAACGTAATGTGTTGCCATCTTATAAACTACCATCTCAAAGATGGGTCACTCACCACGAATCCTGATGTTGCTCATCTAGCAACCTGCAGTCACAACTGGGCACAAGATATCAGTCTCTGTAACAAAAACAAAATATCAATTTAAAACAAGAAATTATTAATTTTTATCATGCCTTAAAACTATTTCATGACAAAAACAATTAAATAATCAGAATATTCATGTTCTATATGGAAAATTGCCTTGACAACTAATGGCAAAATTTATGAAGCCAGGATAAAATTCTATAAAGTCTGAAATTCAAAGCAAGAGCAGGATCATTATTACTCATACATGCACCAATCAAAGCGGCACTCTATAAAGAGGTCAAAAACAATCAGTCTACCTAATTACAGCACATTCAACTGTTGATTACAATTATGGTTGAATGTTACTATTGAAGAGTTTCTTTCTTAGTTACACAAAGAACTGAAACCAGTTTCACTCAACATGTTAGTTATTGTTCATCCTGGAAGTTTCGTTTGTCCTCTGAAGTCAACATATTTGTCAATATGCAGCGTCAGTGAGTCATTTTGAAGTAATATGTGTTCTTAATTTCTGTCCTGAAAATTGGCATGTATTATATTTTTTGATTTTAATAATTATTGTTTTATAATCTGTACAAAACTGTGCAGCTTTTATTTTAATTATTAGTTTGAGTCTGTCTGCTCAGTGCCCTAGATTGGCTTCTCATTTCGAAAAAGAACATCCGAACTCAGCAACCCTGTATTACTGTTAGATTATCGCTAATGGCTCTTCTTTCTACTTTCAGGAGAACTGTACGACCTTGATGCAGCCTCGCTTCAGCTGAAAGTGATTAAATATGTAAGTATTAGCATCATTCTTCTAATAGTAGGAATTAATTGTCTCGTTCAGCAGTCTTCATTTTACAGCAAATATTATTTAGAGCAAATGGAATAGCTTTAAATAAATTCAGAGACAAAAACAACTTGTAGATCCAGTTTAAAAAAAGAAAAACAAGCCACTAAATAAATTGCACTGAATGATAATTGTCAATCTTTTTAATACATGGAATATAATTATTCAGTTTCTAATTTCCTTTAAATAAAATCCATTCTGTGCATTAAGATTGTGGTTGATCAGGCCGTTTAAAATGTATTTGACAAGTCTGATATATCAGTGAATTTCTCTTGTTGAAATGTGCCGCCTTGGCAGATTGAGAGATCTTGACAAATCAAGCAAAGGGCAGTTGCGCAGTTGTATCAACTTCCAAGTCACGCACACATGCAGAGAGTGTGAGAACAAGAGGGAAAGAACACATGTATCCCCTACTGGAAGAAATTTCAACATAAAAAAATTAAAGTTTAGGATATATGTATGAAGAAACTTGAAATTATTTACCCACTAACCTGTGTCACAAAATGCACAATGAGACATGAGAAGGTTTGGGGCAGCCACCCGTATATTATATCCTGGCTGCAAAGAGGTAAATTGGTCAGAATTCGTTACTCATGCGAGTCCAAAACAGAACTGAATTGCTGCCTTAAAATGGCGGCTTTTAAATACAAGCGGAGGAAGTGATGTCATCAGCAGCACCGGAACTGGAAGTGATGTCATTGGTGGAGCCGGAACTGGGCAGGATTTCCCAAGAATGGTCTGTAAGGGATTCAGAGAGACAATTAGTGCACCTCGTTCGCCCGTCAGGTATGAAATTACTGTTATTCAGGCCTTTTAGTTGTCTCCTAATCGCACGTGTGTGACACCTGCTAACTTGAGTGTTTTACACACCTATCAACCCAGTGAGCCTTCATATATCTAGAAGGGAGAATTTCACATACTGCTGGGAGACGTACTGTGTAACAAGGAGTCAGGTTTAAGCAGTGCACTGTATTTCATAAGTGATTTGTGAAGAACCTTTTGATGACGCTGTCTGTGAAAGACACTATATAAAATATCAATATGAAAAATATAGATTGACTGCCTGTGTATTCCTTTCACAAATGCAGAACAGTCTGAGGACTTCTTGTTTCTTGTGGTAAAAAATAACCTCCTTAAACTCAAGAGCCCAATCATAACTCTAACACAGCAATGGAAATGTTAGTCAGTGGAACTTTTCTCTCGTGTTCCCTCATCATTTGAAAATAGGCCCTCACTTTCCGTGATTCCAATTTAATTTCATAAAGTGTACCACACAGAGGCATTTTACATATCAGTGAAGAGTAGAATTCAAAGTAACAAGGCAAAGTGCAGTACAAGATTGTGTAATACTTGATTAATTACAAGGAAGAAGGTTTTGTTGTATCATTTTCTAGCCTGCTTATTCCAGACTACATATGGGGGTTGGGTTGGGGGGCTCAAGCCTATCCCAGCTAGCACAGGGCACAAGGCAGGAATAACGCCTATACATGGCACCAGTCCATCGTAGGGCCAACACACACCCACACCACAAACAAACATTTTGGCCAATTTAGCATCACCAATTCACCTATCATGTATGTCTTTGGACAATAGGAGGAACTAGAGATAACCAACACAGAAACAGGGAGAACATACAAACTCCATGCAGGGAAGACCCGGGACGTGAAGCTGGGTTTCCTTACTGTGAGGCAGCAACGCTAGCAATGCGCCACCTGTGCTGCCCCAAGGAAGAAGGTGTGAGGTCAAATTCCTTGTGAGATGCAATGTGCAATAACATTCTTGCTTGCATGAGCCCAACTGACTAGTGACAAAAGTACAATACCAATAGCAGACAACCAATACAAACATGCAAAATGAATATAATGCCATACATTTAATAAAACATCCTGTAGAATCAGTCAGTATATATAGTACAAGAAATGTTCTGAAGAATATATACAAGTAAACCAAGGCTGATGGGATGGGACTTGTTTGAAAGGATCGATACATCTACAGAAGCATCAATAAAATAATAAAGTTATATGCATAGCTAATTAAAATGCAAGTGAGAAGAGGGGATTATTTTAGAAATTATTTAATTATGATCATTGATGAACTTTAAGGCCCTGTCACATTATACGCCTTTTCCAGCATTTTTCAGTGGCACACTTTATTTACATTATCTTAGAGAGTCAGAGGTTGTCGCATTCTGCTCACTCCCTTGACTGCGAGACATGTAGTTGGATATATCTTGCAAATTATTCCAATCAGTCTACAACTCACCCCTGACAAAATCAAACAAGCTTGATTTTGTCTTAAGTTATAGGGACGATCTCTGCACACATGAAAGAATTGACAACCAATGAGTGCTCACCCTGATGCAGCTACAAAGAATAAGGGATACAGGTGTTTTGGATATTACAAACAGAAAACAGAAAAGAAACTCACCAGTCTGATGTCTTGTGTTTTGTGGACCAAAACAGAATGGAAAAAAAAAAAAATTAAGGCCCAAGATTGTGGCTGAACTTGCCATGCCTGGGAAGCATTCATAGAGCACCGGTTCTATTAGGCAGCACGTCATTGAAGAAGGGGTGTGCTCGAGATGCTATGAAAATAGGAAATTGTACTGGAAATTTATTACAGAGTCATCCAATTTGTCATTCCCTGTGATTTGTAGTTGTGTAATTTGACATCTTCAAGTAACAAGGTCTAGCAACTGTAGTCATATGGTTTGACATCTTCTCCAACTAGAAGTTATGTAAAGTGACAGTGGCTTTAGGAACAAATCTATGGAGAGAGAAAAGTGCAATAGTAGCTTTGGACACTGTGAAGTCTGACATCAAACCGTATAAGGTGACTGTCTGTTTAGTATGAGACAAACAGTGACGTTTAGGGTGTATAAATTACCAGCTTTTAAATCAGTAACAGCAGGAGAGTTCTTGAAAGTATGATGTTGTATAAATGGAACCTTTTCAAGAGTGATGTGTTTACTATGTTTGGTCCATGTCAGACATCTAGCAGCATCTTGAATTTGCTGTAATCTGTATGATGCTTCAAATTGAAAAATACTTAAAAAGTGAATTAAACTAATTCACTCGAGAGGTAATGAATACTTGACAGAACATAATTCTGAATCAGCGGAGAAGGAGGAGAATCATCAAATCTTAGTAATGTTCTGTAAGGAGAAGAAAAAGTATTACAGAAATGTGCTGTTCAAAGCCTGTGTATGACTTTGAGGACAGCAACAACAGATGACAGGGAATGTTTGTACAACCTGAAGTTTACTGAGGAGGAACTGAGATTGAGATTCTGAAAGAAGTGCTTTTGTTTGCTTTTGTTCACTTGTGGGATGTTAACAGGCTCTGATGTTCTTGAAGCAAATAATAAGCTTGTCTACATAGAATATACTTCCAAAAGTTATCCAAATATAGACATGCTATTCTCTGCTTATGCATGGAGTATGCCATCCTGCTGGCACACAAAGTGGCCTGGTTGCGTGTTTTGACAAATGACCTCTTTGGAAGGCCCAATTTGTTTTAGTTTAGTCAAATTCTATTACTTTATACTGGACAGGAATGCAAGAAAAGAAATATTTGAATCAAAACTGAGGGCAGCACCTTTGAAAACCGATGGGCTGTAGCCATTGATATGTGCTAGATTTTGTTTAGGATTTCATATTCTGTATAACAGCTTAGTGTTGGTGTCAGTTCCTCCCACTCTGCTTAGAGTGTTTAGCAGCTAGCAGCCACCATCTGTTATGGTCTTGTGTTGAATTTTTGCCCTCTTTCCAGACCATGCCCACAGTTTGGAGGTCTTGTTTGAATGCACGGATGATCTCTTCTGCTTTTCCTCTTTCCAGGATTCAGTCCATTACTATCCCAGTGAGACATTTTTGTGGTAGTCAAAGAATATGTATCTCTTTGCTATGGTGTCATTCAGTTCTGGGTTCTTGCCAGACTGTTCCTTGGAAGATGATCTCTAATATCTTTCAGGCACATCCCTAGTGAAGGATATCCTATTTTATCAGTCATTTTCCTTCTTTCAGTTAGAATAGTTTGCTATCAGTGCAACTATGAGCATAAACAACTGACGTTTTATTTTGTGTTTGATGGATTTACCTGACCATGTTAAATATCAGTCATTGAAAGAAAGATGCATCTTTGGCAGTTAAAGAGGTTACATCAGCTTCCATATTTCCTTTGCTAGAAATTGTACTGCTAAGGTATGCAAAACGATTATTGTTTTGTAAGAGTTTGTTTTTATACATGACTAGCTGTCCCCTGTGACTCTGCCTGCATAGTAGTGAAACAGGACAAACTTTAAAAACCAATAAACAAACAGGTATCGCTATGCTAAGCAGAGGCAAGGTACACTCCAAAATATGGCGACAGGTAGACCGATTCGAACGGAGGCTGGCGCATGAGTGAGGAGGGCCCTGCCCGACTCCCTACTCCTGATGTCACGCTTCCCCTCCCCTCGGCCCACAGCCTCTGTTTTGGATTAGCAAGAATAAATCACTCCTTCAAGCAAACTGTGATACTTAGCACAATGAGAGAAGTCGCAAAATCATCCAGAATGTTCAAGCAAATTATAGAAAAAAACCCGGTCTAAATCCGTTAAGTAGTTCTCTTGTGAAAAGCGGACAGACAGACAGACAGACAGACAGGCAGATGACTGTTTGTAAAAATGTTCCCATTATTCTGATTTTAGGTTTTTGTATTTAAGCAAAGATTAGCCTTTGCAGCATGAGTTCTTAGCTTTTGAATTATTGTTGGCTTAGTCCACCTGTCATATCCAAAGTAATGTCATCTGTGAAATTCAGAAATGTGAGACACTTTCCAGACACTATGTATATCAACATTTTTGTACTTTATGCTCTTCTTTAGTACTCTGTGTAAAAGTAGAGGGGACAGGTTAGAAGCTGGTCATACCTGGTGATGCTAAAGAAGTCTGAGAGCCGTAATCCTGTTTTGTTACATCAGGCAGAACTATAATAGTTCTTTTATGTTAAGATGCCATATACTGGTGTTTATTTTCCAAAGTAAGGGTGGGAGGACTCTTGTCAGATGGTTTATTGTAGTCTGCAAAGTGGATAATCATTTATCTCTGTAAACGTAGGCATTGTTCCACAACATTTCACAACATAATTGCTTTCTCAGTACATGATCGACAATCACAGAAGCATGACTGTTCCTCTCTGAGGCACATATCAATATCTTTTTTTTCTGTGCCAGAGCACCATGTTTTTCATTGGGTTACATATTTTCCAGTTGTTTCGTTCTCTTAGGTTGCCCTTTTTTGGTAGCTTAACTTAGATGACCTTTGGTTATTCTTCTGGAACAGATTCTTTACTCCAGAATATGTTGAACAACTTCTTTACCCACTTCACCATAATATAATTGTAATGTAATAAGTCATTCTACTGCTATGTGGTCTATCCTAGAGCTGGTATTCTTGAGATATTTTAGCAGGCTTTACACCTCAGCTTCTCACATCTGCTCAAGAATTTGCTGTAATCTGTATGATGCTTCAAATTGCAAAACAATTAAAAAGTGAATTAAACTAATTCACTCGAGAGGTAATGAATACTTGACAGAGTCTATTTCTGCATCAGCAGAGAAGGAGAAGAATCATCAGATCTTAGCAATGTCCTGTAAGGAGCAGAAAAAGCACTCCAGAAATGTGCTGTTCAAAGCCTGTGCATGGCTTTAAGGAAAGCAACAATAGATGACAGGGAAACTTTGCACAACCTGAACTTTACTGAGGAGGAACTGAGATTGAGATTCTGAAAGAAGTGCTTTTGTTTGCTTTTGTTCACTTGTGGGATGTTAACAGGTTCTGATGTCCTTTAAGCAAATAATGAGCTTGTCTACATAGAATATACTTTCAAAAGTTATCCAAATATAGACATGCTATTCTGTGCTTACTCATGGAGTATGCCATCCTGCTGGCACACAAAGTGGCCTGGTTGCATGTTTTGACAAATGACCTCTTTGCAAGGCTCAAGACGAGTCTCAAAGAACCAGATGTACTGTATAATACATACATCTGGAGAAAACTATGATTGAATTTAAATGAAAAGTGAGTGGAAACAATTGGACAGATCATTGACTGTGATATTTACAGACTAATCCAACACTTGAAGAAGGTGTACGAGGTGTGGCAGAAAAGTAATGAGACTGATTTTTTATTTACCAAAGTTATTTTTTTCAAACATCAATGTTATCCCCTTCAAAGTAGTTACCTTGGGCAGCTACACACCGATGGAGACGTTGTTCCCACTGTTGGTAGCAGCGCTGGAAGTCTTCAACCGGTATGGTCTTCAGCATGTCCGTTACACTCTTTTGGATGTTTTCTAAAGTCCCGAAATGACATCCTTTGAGGACATTTTTCAGTTTAGGAAAAAGGAAAAAGTCACACGGACTGAGGTCAGGTGAATAAGGGGGCTGGGGAACCACAGGAATGCGTTTTTTCGATTGTCCTTCTGCTCAATTGTGAGGTTTTTCGGCACCATTTTGGCACAGACCTTTCGCATGTGCAAATGTTCAGTCAAAGTTTGATGAACGGTAAATCTGTTCAAATTTAATTGTTCACTCAACATTCTTAATGTTAAACGACGTTCTGATCTCACAAGAGTGTTCACACGTTCGATGTTTTTATTGGTTTTCGAAGTTGAAGGCCTCCCTGAAAAACTTGAGCTCGGGATAAAGAATGTTCCCCATAGGCCTTTTTAACTTTTCAAACGTGACACTTGCCGATTCTCCAAGCTTAACACAAAATTTAATGGCACAACGTTGCTCCAAATTCCGCTGTTCCATTTTGCGTGATGCACAACCAAAAACACAACTTCGCTAATAGCAGTCACAAAAATCACGTAGTTAACGGAAGGAGTTGAAACTCGCACTGAGCTATGGGAGGGTACTGATACAGGTGCTCTATCAAGTACAACAGCGCAGCGTTGCCAGATCACTTGCAGTGTTGCCAGTCTCATTACTTTTCTGCCACACCTCGTAAAACAAAGTAGGAGCAGTGATTTCAAACACCAAAGAGCAATGGTCTGACTGACAGCAAGACTGTGGTTACAAAACAGAAACCATTTATTGTTGAAAAGTCTCCCAACAAGACCTCTTTTCAACATAAATGTGTGTAGAGAACACACTACATGTGATAAAAATAAACATAACTTATTACAAGGGAAAAACCTTCCGTAAAATAAATCATACATGATGCATTGTGAATGATGCATTGCTGCCAGTGCTGTATGTGGTCTCTGTTGTTCCCAATTATGGATGAACTGTAAAATTTGCATTTGACCAAAATGGTATGTTATCTCGACCTGTCAGAAGGAAGATGAAAACAAATGACATGCAGATTTCTATTTTCAGTTGACCTGAAACAGTAAATATGTTACTAACACTTACAGCATTAGCTGCAGAGCCATGCACAAGGCCGCATAGCATCCAGCTTTTGACGTCATGTCTTTATGAATAACTGAAGGAAGTTAACGTTTGTATCCAACTGGAATTACTAATCATGCCATATCAGAGTAAAACAATTTTATGTCACTGTAAAGTCTTTTGTTTAGAGTCTTTTATTTCTCGCTCTGTCTTTCCATAGTAATTTTACGTATTTCTCTAATGCATCAGGAGAAACTGAACACTTTGACTTGAACATTTAATGTGCACGTACTGGAAGAAATTAGAAGTGGGTGTTTAGGAAGAATTGCTGTGGGTATAACCTTTTCAGCAGAGGATTTTACTTACTACATTTTTAGTGAGCTGTCCCTAGATGTGTAGTCTTAGAAAATCACACATGACCCTGCAAGACTGACTTCTAGCTGTTCAGGGGTAACTTCTTTGTCATAGTCATAGGTAGTACCCAGCTCAAGCTGATTTGTTACTGCCTGGAATTGTTCAATCCAACATGCTTCTTTTTTCTTTATTCTTTATATTTTGTGTACTTCTCAGTTCACATGTCATTGGGACCAGCTCTGCTTGTATATACATTAAGAGGGGAATGTACAACAGTGGCCAGTGTTAAGTCAGGTTATCATAGAGAAGTACGTTTTATCTCCTCAAATTAAATACTGTTTTAAAAGCTTCATTGTAGACATGTCACACTGCTGATTTTTGTTGATTTAAGAATTGTCTGTTTAGGTTCATCTAGTTCAGTCAAATAAATCTTTACAATAAACTTTTAGAGATTCTTGATTTTTGTTCTTTAATAAATTCCATATATTATTTTAAAGTTGAAGAAATACCACAATACTTTTACCTGCATTCAGTATTATTTTATGTAGTTACAGTTTTGCAGAAAATAAATGGAATTTAAATAAATTGTAATCATATTAAATTATCCTAAATGGAGCCATATGTTTTTCAAAGATGTGAGATTACCTTCTTACTTTATCAGAACTAACTCGTTTTTATTGCCTGAACCTCACTTAATTATTGCGTTGAGATGAAAACTTCAGTTACCCTCAATTAAATTTAATTTCACATCATGATTAAGCAATTGTTGAAACAGCAATTGGAAAAAAGTCATTTTGTAACTAATTGAAAACAGATTTTATCACACATTATATACGTAACCAGAATGTAATTTGCTCTTGATTACTGGTATTAAAATATAAGTAATAGTTTACTTACCAGTTAGTAAAAACGCAATCTGGATGCGTTCACCTTTAAGATCCTTTAAGATCATATTACATAATATTCTCAAACCATTTTAATTCAGTTCAGGATTGCTGGGCTCGGGCTATTATAGCAGTTCACTTTAGTCTCGGAGCCACACTGCCTGTAGGAATAACAACAACAACAACATTTATTTCTATAGCACATTTTCATACAAAAAGTAGCTCAAAGTGCTTTACATAATGAAGAAAAGAAAAATAAAAGACAAAATAAGAAATTAAAACAAGACAACATTAGTTAACATAGAAAAGGAGCAAGGTCCGATGGCCAGAGTGGACAGAAAAAACAAAAAAAAATCTCCAGACGGCTGGAGAAAAAAATAAAATCTGCAGGTGTTCCAGGCCACAGGACTGCCCAGTCCCCTCTGGGCATTCTACCTAATAAACACAGTTTTACAATAAAGCATTAACCATACATAGATAAGGCACAACCCCATTCATTGCTATTGCTATCTTTGTCCTTGGTGACTTGTTTTGCTTTATTACAATTAAAACAATAGATATTCACTAAATCAAAACAGAATGACAATTAATACAATAGATATACACTAAATAGAAACTGAAAATATGTCACTGACAGATACCAGAAGGACCTTGACAAACTCTTATTTCCAGTTTCAGACGCAGCTACAAAAGTGAACTCGTAAAGAAGAGTAGTACATGGCAAAAGAACTGTAGAAAGTAACAGCACAGGTCTGTGAGTGTTGTTGCTGTCCCTCAGCCTATTTATGTTTTACTTGTATTTTACATTTTCCTCTGCTCCCTTACTGTTGTATTGCTTTTATTTAGTTTTGTGTTTCTGGTTTTTCCCAGTCTCATAACCAATAGTATATACCTTTTCTGCAGTGCAGAATGTTTATTGTGAATTTCAGTTGCTGTTGCCATTTCAGCCTTTTACGAATTAAATCGCCATGGCATTAGTAAGATTAGCTGTTGTGTTCTTTGGTTGCTTTTTTTTTGTGCTGTTCTTTTGTTTAAACATCAACGCTTTTGATATTCTAGTTTTGTATTTCTTGGTTCTGAATTACAGTTTTTTGCCATTCAGGGCTTTGAATTTGGCAAATAATATCTCCATATTAATTTTATTTACTACTCTGGTTTCTTGTTGACTCCTTAGTCTTGAGTTGCCTTTGTGGACAGATGAATCTCTCACGAATTAATGTGGCAATGGAGCTTCATTAAACAAAAGCCACAAAGCTGAGTGTGGATTTGACAAGAACTGTGTAATGGGGTTTTAGAACAGTAAAAAGGCCAGCGTCAGATCATTTCAGCAGTTTTACATGTTGTAAGATAAGTATCCCTTAGCTCACCCTTCCCGACCAGAACAGCACAACTTTCATCCTATGACACTCTACAAAACAAAGCCCAAGCTAACTCTGGGTGACAGCTCTCACTCTCGTCTAAAGTAAAAAGCAGCTGAAGTGAAAAACTAAAAGTAACATCAACAGACGAACACTTATACTAGCAGAATACAGGTAGAAACATTGAAAAAATACCATAAAGGAGATCCTTGCTACCACACAAAAAGTTTTGGGAATCTCTTGGGATCTTCTGGTCACAGTATACTTCTTAGCTTCAGAATCCGGTCAGAGGTCCATCGTGTGCATACAGAGAAAGTCTGAGCAAATGGTTGACTTTGAGACTTACGACGAGGGTGTGACTAATTCTACTGACTGTTGGTTTAGGCTGAACATGGTGTGTTTCTTCCTGCATTTCATATTGTCTGTCAGAAGAGAAAGCTGTCTTTTTAAATCAGTGAACTAAAGAAAATATTTTTTGAGTTTCACCTGGATCTGAAATAAAGTTTGAGGGTAAGATAAATAAATGCACATCAGTCCATACTGTCTCAAGCACTTCAAAAGTCATACTGTTGTAAGCAGCAAAGGCAAATATTCTGAAGTACCAGATTAAATCTTAAGTCATTTGAATGTGGAATTCAAAGTTCAAGCAGTCATTAAATATGACTCCAAGGACGGTTATACAGATTTATTTTTAATCAATCAGGCTCCTTGAGTTTTCTGGGTAATGCCATAAGAATGAATAGATTTATTTGTATTAAATTCCAGAAAGCTTACAGACATCCAGTCCTTGAGACCACTGCAGCAGGTAGTCAGGTCTCTACAGCCTGCACTCTGGTACTAATTTTACTGCTGCTCTCCTCCATGATTTGGAAAGCTAAACATAACATTCCATCTTGATGCATATTAAACTGTGCGTTTGCATGTTGCATGGAATACATACGCTATGCCGACATGGATTGAAAATTGGTCTGTGTTTACACTTTGGAAGGCATGTAACTAATGTAAAGGCAGATGAAGGCCTTACTCCTGTATTACCCTGTTTGGAATACTAAACTGAAACAAAATTTGAATATTTCAATTAACAATTCTTCTCAAAATAGCCATGATTATATTGTGTGGTTAATTTGTGCCTATTAGTACATTGACATCCGAAAGCAACATTCATCTGTAGAGGTAATTCTGTGTAGGTTAATTCCACCACAATATCAGCAAAGCTAAACAGCAGGGATGGGAATTGCCAGGGACACCATGATATGTTGTTGTTTTTTCTTCTGCTTTACAATATACGGAAAATGAATGAATAACAAAACCTATTCATCCACTCATTTTCACAACTTTAGACTACTTTACAGAGATCTGTTTTTACTTTGACATTCAAGAGTTTTCTTCTGAAAACAAATCTACTGAAAATCAAGGTTATATAACAACAAAATGTGAACAAATCAAAGGGGTGAATGCTTTTTATATGTACACACAAGAAGGCTATGTATATACGATATCCTGTACATTTTAACAATGCATAAAATACAACAGAGCTTAACTTTTTATATCCTTATTTAGCCTTTTCTGTCTTTAATATTTTCTCTGTGTTGTCCATGTGTGTTTTATTAGCCTTTTTGATTTTTGTTTTTTCATTTATTAGACCTTTACATCCTTTTGAACTCTTTTGAATGTCTTGAAAAATGATCTTCTAAAATTGTACTTTCCTTTATCTTTACTTTCTTCAGACTTGACTCACAGCATAACACCTAAAGTATAAGACTAACCAAAATGATCAGTTTGCCTTTGTTTTTTAGTATCCTTAGTTAGCAGAGTCTGACCCCATGTTAAACTTTGCATTAATAGCTCATTTTTGCAAAGAGCAGCTTCAAGGTTGCTAAAGTATCATGTAAAATGAGAAGAGTGAGGACTCGAATTAAAAGCAGTGTTGGGGTAAGAGACAATCTCACTTAGAGAAGGTCTACCCTGGGGATCTTCTTGAAGTCCTTACCTCTTTGATCTGGTAATGAATGTGTTGAGTCATGGGATAAGAGACTGATCCCCCTGGTGCATGCTTTGTGCTGATGACATTGTGTTGTGTAGCACCAAAAAAGAAGAAGTGGAGAAGAAGTTGGAAGAGCGGAAAAGGGCTTTGGAAGATAAAGGATTGAAGATGAATAGGAAGAAGACCAAATATATGAGGTTTAATGATGATCAGGATTCAGATGTTAGCCTTCAGGGCGGGCTATTGAAAAAAGTCAAAACGTTTAAATATCTAGGATCAATAGTAGCCCAAGACAGAAAATTTGATGCAGAGATAACTCATATAGTGCATTGTGGATGGAACAATTAGAGTAAGGTATTGGGAGTATTGTGTGATTGAAGAATTGAGGCAAAGATTAAAGGTAACATTTTTAAGACATTGGTAAGATCAGCAATGGTGTATGGAGGTGCGACTTGGACAGTAAAGAGAACGCAGGAGAAGAAGAAGTTAGATGTGGCACAAATGAGAATGTTGAGATGGATGTGTAGGGTTGTAAAAAAGGTCAGAATAACAAATGAGACAATCAGAGGTACAACAAAAGTGTGAGAGATACCTAAGAAAGTACAGGAAAGTAGGATAAAGTGGTATGGACATGTGGTGAGGGGAGACAATCATTATGTGGGCAAAAGAGTTGGAGGGAAAGAGAAAGCGAGGGAGGCCAAAATGGAGGTGAATGGATGAAGTCAAAGAAGATTTGATGGAAAAGGGCTTGATTGCCGAAGAGGTGCAGGACCAAGCTGTATGGAGAAGGCTGATCAAGCACATCGACCCCAGATAGAAGTGGGAAAAGAAGAAGAAGACACAATTTAGTGTTACTGTTATGACAATGTGATTTCATCTCCAGAAAAGTATGGCAGTCATTACATCTGAGGACAAGACATTAAATTGACAGGATTTGTCAGTACGTTTTGTGAAGACTTTTGACTATTGTACGATCTGGTAAAAGATGAAGCATTTTCCTTTCTGAGATCTCTTTACTGCAAAGCCTTCTTGGTGCAGAGTAGCTTGGTTGTGTGAAGTCTGCTTAATGGTGCAACTTTTGTATTGATGTTAAAAAATCAACAAAGCATTTTGAGTGTTCTCAGCTTTTCTCATCAAGGAAAGTAATGAGGCAAAATGTTTTTAAATCTGGTGATTTACTTATTATGTAATTACATATTTATGTTAATGAACAGCCAGATAACAGATGTTCTGTTAAATCTCTTTCCTTGCAGCAGTTTATGTGATGTCACTTCACAACAGGACACACAAAAACACACTGAATTCGTAACACAGATTATTTTGATAAAGTTTTTCTTCAATGAGGATAAAACTGTCAGAAATGTTCATTTTTAAAGCGTATAACATACCTTTGGGTAAAAAGGATTTTAAGACATGGTGCCCTCAAAGTCCAGTCACTTTTTCTCTAGTCAGGTTTCCTTTCAAAAACGTATCCTGACCATAAAAGAAATCATTCACAATTGGCCATATCTTGCATCTAGTGCCACCAGAGGCTTGCCTTTCTCCCTGTTGCACACTTTAATTATCACCAGTCTATAATAAAGCACATTTGCCAGAGGAGATACCGGAGCCATGGCGGGATTCATGAAGCGTGAGGTCTGACACCTGTTAGCACGCTCATAGATTTGTTCCGCTTGCTGAATCTGGGCCAGCTTCTTGTAACAGACGCTTTTATGAGGCTCTTTAGGTAGTGTCTTTCCATGTGGAGCCATTCGATGAATGTCAAACACTTTGACACAGAGAGAAATATCTTATTGGGTATTTACACTGAAATCAATGACACATCTTGTTTTCTTTACTATTAATGCTTCAGCCTTTCACCTTTTTATAATAATTAATTTCTGTTTTTTCAGAATGAAGAAGGCAAGTTCATTTAAAAATGTGAGGTCTTTGACAAAAACATGTTTTCAGACTTTTATGGTGCTCTCCAAGATGTATTAGTATTTCGATGGGTTTTTATGTCATCCTGAAGTGTGTTATCCTTTAAATAAAACAAAGCAGAAAAATGCATACCATAAGATAAGCAGACTGTGTTTTGTGCCTAGTAAATGCTGTGGCCCCCATGATTATATCACATTTTAAGTCAGAGAAATTGATGGGCTTTCTTTATTATTCTTTCTTTACCATGGTAGATTCTCTCAATCATTTGAGGCTTTGCTCCATATCATGTCCATGCTGAAGTGCTTTGGATCATATTCAGCTTAACCCTGGCCTAATTTTTAATGGCAGTCCTAAATTTATCCCCATGGTACCAGGCCAGAGCTCCCTTTAGTAGGTTCTGATATCCCTGCCGTTGGTAAGCACTAACATCAAAAGAGCAAAAAGGAGCACATCACAAAATACAATATGTGGGCCTCAGAAACAGGCCTCATCCCTGAGGCAAGGGACCGGCCAGTGTAAATATAAATGGGAGATTGTGATCATCTGACTACTTTTTATTAGTTTCCCCATCATTAAAGAGTTTATTACCAAAACGTACAAAAAAAAAAAAAAAGAGGATCAAAGGAAAATCAAAAAAGCTTATGCCTAACCAAAGCAAACAAACCCCATCGGTAATCCAAACATCCAAATACCACAGAAGAAAGCAACAATGTTGAAACTAGAAATTTAGAAGAATGCCTGCAAGAGCTGAATTCCAAATATTCAAAAGTGAGTCAAAGAATAATAATTTTCACTACTTCCACAGCATCGATGCTGACTTTTGCAGGTTTATATAGTCCTGGGGTCTCCCTAGTGGTCAACATAAAGAGGACAAAAATATATACATGACTGACATACTGTAACAGCAATAACATGGTAATATTTTATACAACAGTATAAAATACTTCTTCTTCTTTCAGCTGCTCCCATTAGGGGTTGCCACAGCGGATCATCTTCTTCCATATCTTTCTGTCCTCTCCATCTTGTTCTGTTACACTCATCACCTGCATGTCCTCTCTCACCACATCCATAAACCTTCTCTTAGGCCTTCCTCTTTTTCTCTTGCCTGGCAGCTCTATCCTTAGTATCCTTCTCCCAATATACCCAGCATCTCTCCTCTGCGCATGTCCAAACCAAAAATTACTAAAATAAAATTATTTCCATTAAACAGTAAATGTGTTCAATAAAAAAATAATATTTAAGAAACAACAAAAAGATTAAATTAATAAGACATTTAAATAGGGATGGCACGGTGGCGCAGTGGTAGCGCTGCTGCCTCGCAGTTAGGAGACCCGGGTTTGCTTCCCGGGTCCTCCCTGCGTGGAGTTTGCATGTTCTCCCCGTGTCTGTGTGGGTTTCTTCCGGGCGCTCCGGTTTCCTCCCACAGTCCAAAGACATGCAGGTTAGGTGGATTGGCGATTCTAAATTGGCCCTAATGTGTGCTCGGTGTGTTTGTGTGTGTCCTGCGGTGGGTTGGCACCCTGCCTGGGATTGATTCCTGCCTTGTGCCCTGTGTTGGCTGGGATTGGCTCCAGCAGACCCCCGTGACCCTGTGTTCGGATTCAGCGGGTTGGAAAATGGATGGATGGATAACAGCACTGGATACATGCATTAGTCATGGATGTGTCACCCATAGAATGAGCAGGCATTCCATCACCAGCAGCAGGGGCACCAATAAAAGTTTCAAAAATTACATCTAGTGTGACAATGATATAAGAATAGTGAGCCACCTAAAAGAGACATATAAAGAGCAGAGGGCACATTCTAGCACTCAGCACTATATAAATTACATGCGTTATTATGTGTGAGTTCAGCGACAGTGCCTGTTTACTTTTCTTCCTTTTTTGTTTTACAGTTGCTGCCCATATCTACTGCAGGAGTCTCATCAGCAGATTTCCCCCTTAAAAAACAGTATTTTTACATGTCAATCTGATTGTGATAGTACCCTCTTGTGCAAGAAATGTCTCTTTTAAAGCCTTACACTAACCTTGTCAGTTTAACTGGAAAGAATGTCATAAAATTACATCATGTTAAAATTGTATATGTGCAAGATATGTTCTGATATGAAAGATATTGACATTAGAATATTTCTAATTCAACACAGATGTGCCACCTCACTACTAGTAGGAACTTTTATGGACTTTAGAAATGATGAAACACTTCCCACCAAAGACGCGCAGCACACGTGTTTTTACCCATTCTGCAAGTCCAATGGGCTTTATTTACTTGTTTTGACAGGTATTTGTATGTAGGCGCTTAATCTGGGCTTCTTATATTCCTAATTAACTTTTCATATTTTAATGTGTAAATTGTCTGTTGTCATTTTAAATGAAATGTAAAGAATTGCTTTATGTGAAGTTTTGCCTTTGCCATTTTAAATAAAATGTAAAGAATTATTTTCCCAATTCATTAGGATCGGCTGCCTGTTGAATCACAATAGATAAATAAAGGA
The DNA here is from genome assembly GCA_026402145.1 of Polypterus bichir lapradei. Classification (NCBI taxonomy): domain Eukaryota; kingdom Metazoa; phylum Chordata; class Cladistia; order Polypteriformes; family Polypteridae; genus Polypterus; species Polypterus bichir. The sequence continues at coordinate 22,938,676 of JANRMT010062834.1, read as the reverse complement.
GACATGAATGCACTTATATACACAGAAGGCTGTTCTTGATTTGCATATAAATGAGCTGTATGTGGTTTCAGGACTAAAGATATAAACACAATGGTTTTATCTCCGTTTATACAGTTTCTCCCGCATTGTTCATTTTATGCATATCCTACTGTGCTTAATAACACCCTCATGACCTTTGCAATCATATTGTCTGATAAAGAAAGACAGAAAATCTGTTTCAATCTGCTGCAGCGAAAATGAAAATATCTGATATTCAAGGTGTATTTCTCATCTGTGTCAAAACAGCCATGCTAGAGTAGGGCTAATATGCATCTTTAACATATTAGGTTAATCACTTCAGCATATGGCATGGCCTTGAAATGAAACATGATTTGACTGAGCATAAAATGTGTAATAAATGTGAATGGCCTCTGTGCTGTACAGTGGATAATCTATAGTCAGAGAAGAAAGACAAAGCTAAATGTGAGGGAATCCATGACTCTGGATATGTTGGTAAAATAAATTATTTTTCACTGGCATGATGAGATTGGTATGTACATTTTTTTGTGCAATTTAAATACATAATGACTTTACTTAATAGGTAATTCCACTCTGTCATCCAAAAAAAAAAAATAAAGATCATCCAAAAAAAGACTTGATTTAAACATTATAGTATACTAATATACTAACACCAGTAATGGCACACTACATGATAACATGTAGTGAATACACTTGACTTGAGCATTCACAGTTTTCATCCTCTTTCTTTCTCTGTACGTTTAACATTCGTTTGCTCAGAGGTTGATGTGCTTGCTTCTTCCTGAGCAGCTCTTCTTTTCTCCACCTTAGCGGCCCGCATCTTCTCTTCTTTCGTCGGCATCTTTTTGCGTTAAAACTGATTAAGTCAGTGTTTCTGTTGCAATTACTGAGTACGTTTTCTTTCATTTTTCACTTAAGCTGGCACTTAGTCTTCAATCTGCCTCAGGAATGATTTAAGATATGAAGAGGAAGTGACAGCGAAGGTGGCAGGAATGAGAATGGCACCCATATGCATGCGCCGCACGGCCACCCTGTTGGCCACTGCTGAGAGCTGATTCTACAATTAAATAAAATAAAAATAAAAAAAGGATTAACCTTGGAGGTCAATCGTCACCCCGAAAGCAGATGGTAGATGTCACGTAGTATATGTGTACCAAATTTCAGGTCAATAGGTCAAATGGTTTGCGAGCTACAGGTGATTTAAAATCCTGGACAGACAAACAAACAGCCACGGTAGCGTATTTTATATATATATATATAAAGACTAGTTTACTAATAGTTTACTAATATATGGTAATATTTAGTATGCTAATGTACTTGATATTATAGTATTAAGCCATGGCTATATTTTACTCTGGGAGGATCTCATCTTTACTTGTATTTTGTTGGTATTTTGAAGTAGCAGAGTAGTAGTTCTGTGTTAGTCATTTATGGATACAATGAGAAGTGAATCAAAATGACATCTCTTATTAGCTATTAGTATTTTGATGAATATCCCTGTTGGACTATATGACTTTTAACTTTCATATGTTACCGAGCTTTGATACTCTCACCTGATTTAAGTTTGCATTTTATTCATATTAATATATGTACACTTTCTCTGTGATGTGGGTAAAAACATTTTCTAATAAATGAAAGAATGATGACAACTTTGTAAGCCATAGAGAACATGTGATCTATAGTGCTGGGTCCATTATGGTTTATTCTGACAATAAGAAAAGTAATGCACTTCATCAACAATTCTGGAATATTTCTTATGAATTTGTAACAACTAGCAAGTTTGATTTTTTCAGTTTTCTTGATATGTATTTCCTGTAAGTGGATGTGTTTAATGTATTTGATTCTTAATAATGCCTTTCAAAATTAGCCCTAAATGTATTGTGCATTTTTAATTTATGAATTAAAAAGTTGAAGCATCTAAAATGAATGTTTCCTTTCACATATTAAAAAACAATGAGCCTAAATAGGCACACACACTTTCCTGCATTTAACCCAGGAGTTAATGTTATTCTCATTAGTCCATTGAAAGGATCATTAGGGTCACAATGTACCCTTTCTATTTATGGAATTTACTGCTATATTAAGAAAGTTATATTAAGCTGCATCCTGTCTTTCATTAAGTTTGTTGCATTTGGTCAACTTAAGAATTTCGAAATCTACATCTATCTTTTCAAAGCTATGATTGTTTTGGCTTACATTGACTTCAAGAATAAAATATATCGGTTAAAGGTAAGATTCTGAGAGACTCGCCTCATTAAGTATTTAAATACTGGTTGGCAATTATTCTTTACAATGTTTGTGTGGGCACCTTGCTTTAAAAAATCAAATTGCTTTTGTTCTTCTTAAAATGTTTTATTTGGGTTTCTTTGTTAGTCTGTTTTCATGTACATATTATCATCCTTTTATTAATCTTTCATTGTACAGTATCTTCTGTGATTTAAAAATACTCCACTTAGTACAGCCTCACCTTGGGCCATCACCTAGGCTGTGGTGGTAGGGCTTGTGCACCTTAGGGATGTTCAAAGCTGGGTCATTTGTAATTTTATGCTTCTGGTATGGTCTCCCATGGTGAACAGGTTTAGGCTGAAAGGTCAGACAGAGAAAGGTTTGCAATGACTCTCATGACAGTACAGAATAAAAAAAGTGTGTACCCTGCCCAGGATGGGTTTTTTCTGCTGTGATGGTTTGGATCGGCTCCATGCTCCCTGGTCACTTCTGGGAGCCTCTGGAACCTCGGACCATTGATAGTTGAGCCATGCAGATGAGGTCACACACAGTCAGAAAGGGGTTGGTGCAAAGTACTTCAAAAACGAAACCAAGTGTTCAAAAGTGCAGTGCAAACAGATCTTCCATAAATAAATATTCCAAAAAAATCAGGGAACAGTCCATGAGTTAAAATTCCACAAATAATCCAATAATAAAACGTAGTCATCAGGTCTTCCTCCCTTCAACTGAGGCCAGTGCAACGTCCTCCCTCTCTCCGGTCTCATCATCTCAGCAGCTGCAGTCCTCCTATCACAGTGGCGTTCACTGAGAAGCACCTGGTGGTCAGGCAGCCCACATAACCCGCCCAGGTTCAACTCAAAACAGCAATGTGGAGCCGTCTTAGGAGCTCACCACCTGCCAGATGAACTTTGAGATGCCAGCATACTGGAAGGTATGAGTGTGAAACAGAACAATTACAACAACAACATTTATTTCTATAGCACATTTCCATACAAAAGATGTAGCTTAAAGTGCTTTACAGGATGAAGAAAGAGAAAAAAGACAAAATACAGAAATAAAATTAGGCAATACTAATTAACATAGAATAAAAGTAAGGTCCGATGGCCAGGGAAGACAGAAAAAGTAAAAAAAAAAGAAAAAAAACTCTATAGACGGCTGTAAAAAAAAACTAAATCTGTAGGGGTTCCAAGGCCACAAGACCACCCATATCCCTCTAGGCATTCTGTTATAACATAAATTATCTCAATCGGTCCTCATAGTTTTCAGGCTTCATGTGTTATGAATTTGATGATGATGCTCATGTGGACCTCTGGCTTTCAATCCATCAATGTAGGGACATCACAGTGCTTTGATCAGGTGGTGGCGGTGCAGATTGCCACCACAGAAAACCGGAAAAAGAACAGCAGAGAAAGTAGGGTTTAGTACAGATTTTGGAGCCACCAAGAATGATAATGATAGTTAAATGCATATAAAGAATATCAGGACTAAACTAAAATTAAGCTATAAGAAAGCCATGTTAAAATAATGAGTTTTTAGTAGTTTTTTAAAGGCAATTATTGGAATATCATACATATATACTGTTACTCACCGATGTTAGGCAACTCTACACTCCTGTGCCACAGAGGACACACACACACGCATATAGACTAGACTGTGTCAATGAAGAATAACTGGGCAGAGATCCTGTGGCAGACTAGAGCTACACTGGGACGATGATATCTCACGATTGGCTTCTGAATACCTGGAACTCCCTAGGAAGAAATGGAGTCTGTAGCTGGTGACAGGGAAATCTGGACTCACCTGTTTGGCTTGCTGCCACCATGGCCCACTTTAGGAAAAATGGCTTCAGAAAATGAACTGAGATGTTTAGTACAGTCAAAGTTATATTAACATACATTTAGCTTCTTATGTTATAATGCGTCCATTTACGCATAATTACAAATTTTGGTGGTTTTCTGCCTTTTCTGCAATCTGCCATTGACACGTCATGATTTAGAGTCCAGGTTATAGCAATTTTGTAAAGTATATGATGTTAATATTTACTTTTTACTCTTCATTCATTAATTATTTGTAGTTTTGGAACTGGATGAAGTTTAACCCATAAATGTCACACTTTATGTACAGTAAGGATTTTGAAATCAACCAGAGAATAGATTGAGTGTGAGTATCTAAACCCTTCATATTTTGCTTGCCGAGAACATAGGTGATGTTTTTAAAATTTCTTTAGGACACAGACATTTTAATAGGCTTAGCTCTTGACCTGCTTTGTCATCTTTCTTCATGAATTGCCACTGGCACTTTCTTCCACACATTCTGGCAGTGCTAGTTAGATGCTCCACTTTGGTCCTGTGTGGCCATATCTCTCTCTTCAGTTTTTGTCTGTGCATGTTCTCTTGTCACCTGAGGATTTTCCTTCTTTTGCCTTTCTCCACTCTCTCTCCCTCACTCAGGCTACTACTGCTTCAAAACTATTATTTACCTCTCACTGAAAATCATGACTCCGTGCCTTACTGGAAGACATCCTCCTTTAACTTTGACCTCTTGGAACTTTTTGTGTCACAGATCAACAGCTCATCCAGCTCTATAATTATTAGAGTTAGCTTAGTCATTGTCTGCCAATGACATTTCCTCTTCCTTTTTCATTGTACTTCAGTCTCCTCTGTTAGCTGGCCAACTTTGCGCTGATGTCCCTTTCTCTTTTTTTTTATTTTATTTTGTTTTTACCTTTAATTAATGTTCACCACTTCTCAAGGCTAGAAGGGTGGCTGGGAGGTTTGATGTTTTTTCTTCTTTTTGGTGAAAACAAAAAAAAAAAAACATATTCTTCTGTTATATACTCATTGAACATGTTTAAGAAAAATTTGATTGAAAAAAAAAGTCACCAAATGCAGACATGTGACAGACATTGATGTTAGCAGCATAGATGGAGAAGCAGTCACACATGACATGACAAGGAAACATTGTCACAAAGTTCTTTTAGAGTTTTTATCAGTTTATTTTAGCACACAATTCTACTTATACAGTATATTGTGTTTTGTACTTGAAAAGGCAAATGTCTTGTTTAATTTAAGAATTACTGACAGAACTACATGAGTGGCATTGAAATAGTCAGGTTTATTGTGATGTGTACTTAGTACAATAAAACTTGTACTTACATATCTCCTCAGAACAGCTGACAAATACAGACAAACAAATTCCATTAAAGGCGTTTAACAAAGGCAGTTAGTAGGCTTAAATAACCCAAAACTGAGTGGAGGGCTATGAGCTTTACATATGCAATGCAGCTAATGAGAGTCCCTTCATTTTTATTAACTTTCTACACTTCTTTCCTAAACAAAGCGAATTATTCTACCTGATGTTGATTATTTTTTAAAGATTTATTCCCACGAAAACAATTTTAGCTTTTTTCAAAGTATTAAACAGTCATGCTATCAGTATCTTGAAGTTTGTACAGATTATTAATTTTTTTTATGATCAAATTTTAATTGAAATACAAAGAAAACATTTTAAAGGGGAACATAAACCATTGTGATGGAAATTACAATAAAATAAAACACCCTGGTCAGTGACCACCATGCACCCTCTATCCCCTAACACAACCCAACACTACTACATTAAAATTAATAGCAGCAACAAAAAAAATAAAGGAGCGCATGAAAACCAAAAATTGAGGGTAACAGCACAGCATTGACCCCATTAAAGAGAAAATGACCTAAAGAGTGGGGTTGTGGCCTGGTCCTGGATGCTTCCATGCTCAGACCAGCTGTACCATATCCGTCCATTTATCAATGTAAGAGTCAGAGGCCTCATTGATTGCCACCACTGACAACTCCAAAAGGATCAGAATAAGAAGGAAGACTTCTACACAGAAAAGAATAAGAATTTGGAGTGAGAGGCAATTGCAATTTTGCTAGCGACTGTCTCTAATGCAAATAGCCTCTCCTTGATAACATATAAATGAAGTGAGGAAAAGTCTTAAAGTGGGAAAATGTGGGGAAGCAGAGGGAGTCTAATAGAGAGTATGGAGGTAAGAGAACCAGACACCCCAGACCAAAAACCTAAACACAGAAGGACCATCCCCTACTACCGAGAGATGATCCATATACATTTTAGCTGCTGTTAGTACTACTTACCTGTTCTGTTATACCGTCTTTAAAATGTAGTTTACCCGCAACCACTCCAGTAGTGCTCAATGTACCTTTACTTCTTAAAACGTTAATGTTTTACTGTTTAATAACTTATAGACTACATTTTATTATTTTTCCCTTGCACTCAGTGATCAAAGCTATACACACACACATATAGACACATACATATATATATATATACCTGTGTGTATGTTTGTATGTATGTGTATATACACACACACACACACACACACACACATACATACATACATACATACATACATACATACATACACAGACACACACATATATATAATTTGTGTGTGTGTATGTATGTATGTGTGTGTGTATATATGATGTAGATAGGTATGCATATTATATATGTGTATATGTAGATATGTATATAGATATGTATATATGTATATAGATATGAAGATATGTATGTGTATATATGTATGTATATATATATGTAGACTCAAACCCATTATGACAGCAGCAATCTAAGCTGTGAGAAAACAGTAAAAAGGAGGCATGTCAGACTTCGTGGTACATTTTCTGATGCAGCTAGACGAAAACAACTTTGTGACGCTGCCGCCAAATACACAAAACAATTACTTTGACAATCATGTTAAGTTATTTTTAAAATGTTTCCTTTTCTTTTTCTTTCCTTCTTTAACACACTACTTCTCCGCTGCGAAGCGTGGGTATTTTGCTATATATATATATATATATGAGAACAACACTCATATCAATGACAAAACAATTACATTAACAATCATGTTACGTTATTTTTAAAATTTTTCCTTTTCTTTTTCATACCTTCTTTAACACACTACTTCTCCGCTGCGAAGCGCGGGTATTTTGCTAGTGTATGCATAAATGTACCTGGGGTGTTGAGGGAGCAAAAGTGACACTTAGGGTCAGATGACAATCCACAAGCATATCATTTATGGGAGGTAACAAATAATTCATAGATAATTTTAAATTGAGTTTGTTGGTGATTGAGGATTCCTTGAAACCAATGAAATTGAAGGAGTGAGAGAAACAGATTAATTTTTAACACTTAACTTAAAGCGAATACTGTTGATAAAAAATAACATCTCTTTTCTCTGCAGTTGCAGCAGGAAACCTCCTCCACGTGCTGCTGTCTTTTGTTGGTTTCTGAAGATAATCATCAGCTGTTTTGCCAGGTAAACTTTGCTTGAAGACTGAAAGAGATGATTTTTGTTCTTGCTTAGTTAGTCATCCATTCTTGCTTCCCTGATTGAGTTGCCTTCATGTATAATGTCACAACATCTACTGTTGGTTAATTTTAGGCTATCACAAGGGCTGTTGGATCTTTTTAAAGTACAATCCCTCAAAATGCCATATACCAGTCTAGAAGTGGACTTTGTATATGTATAGCATTGCTCATCCCAACTGTATACTTAGTCCTTTCCCACTAAGCAGTCAATTTGTTGTAAATTCTTGGAGACACTCTTGAGTGGTCTTTGAAAATGACATTTAGGCTAGATTAGGTGCACTTTTTAAATCCTTAAGCGGAAATGCATACTGTAGCAAAAAACATAAAATACACAGGTGCTACTCGAAATACAATAATAGACAATAGAATTAAAACATATAATACAATAAATATTATGCTAAAATAACTGTAGTAAATTAAAGTTTGTACTATCTTCCTATGGCTTTTGGCTGAAATGAAGGAACAAATTTGGGGAGGAAGCATTGAAGTGCTTATTGGAACTTCAACTTATTATACCATAAAGGCATCAGCCTGTACCTGAAAGTACTCCAAGAAAGCGCGTCCTGGAGGAGATGGTCAGAATCTTTTATGATGGCATCCAATTTTGCCACCATCCTCTCTTCCACAACGGCCTCCAGTGCATTCAGAGACAGTTCTATGACAGAGGTGGCTTTACTGACAGTTTTGTTCATGTGATTTAAGTTGGAGATCACAGCATAGAACAACACACTGGCTATGACGCACTGGTGAAACATTTCCAGGAGCTTGCTGTACACATCCTCAAGGAGTAACGGTTACTCTGAGTCTTCTTATACAGCACCACTGTGTTGTCAGACCAGTCCAGTTTGATATTTATTTGGACATAAGATGTTAAAATATGTTTTAATTACATAGAACTATTAAAATGGAAAAGTAAAGATAACCAAAGGCACACAAACTATAAACAAACCTTTACAGCCACTTCCTGAACACAAAGTTTAGCTCCTTGTTAGCTAGACTGGCATACCTACTGAAATATACCTTATCTCTGGGCTTTTACTGCTAGCACCTTCCCAGCACCCATTTCAGTACACTGCCTATGAATTTAAAGTCAGACATCCCTTTTAAATAATGGATCGACTTCTCTCTAGCATTCAGGTGAAACATACTACCATCTAAGTACTAAGTTACATATTTATGGGGCATAACGCAACCAAGCTGCCTGCCAGTGAATCTTAAGATCTACCTCACGTATTGAACTGTGTTAAATTGCCAATTCCCCTTCACACTGTAATCATCTGAAGTATTTCACAAAGCACTTCTGCAAAAATAATTCAATATATGTGAAACAGCCATTGTACATCACCAACCATATTAAATGATTATTTAATCAAAAAGTAAATCTAGCCTTGCAAATAGGTCCTGCATAACAATTTTAAGTAAGCATTCTGCTATGCTGTTTCTGTAAGTTATATTTTCAAATTAATGTTGTCACACATCAAAAAGGTAAATATATTATTGTATATTTTTCCATACTGCATGATAGCACAATTAGTTAAAGTGGCCAGTATATTTTTACCAGTTGTAGTAATAGTATTATTATGTGTGCAGTGTAGGCGTCTGCGTGAGTTGTCCAGCCCAGAGTTTGTTTCTGCCTTTAATCTGATGTTGCTAGAATAAGCCCAAATTCTCCACAAGTCCCTGATGAAAAAGCACATTCAAGGAATGGATACACAGAAGAATGTATATTCGGCTTGACTGATGATTTGACAATCAATATCTCTGTATTATGTATCTTCATCATCTTATTGTCCACTTTACCAGAAACTAGAACATTCATCCATTTTCTTAGCAGTTTTTCCAGTTCAGGGTTTCCAAGGGACCTTAGATTCAAGGTGAGAAAACCATGGTATATGTGTTTTACATCATTTTTTTTCTACAACATTATTATTACTATTAAAATTAAACATTTTGAATTGTTGGTCATTTCTAAGATGTGTCAAGACCATCCATAATTAACATTTTCATTTGTGTATTAAAAAAACATTTTTCTTTCCCCATAGGTGGTTGGAGAAAAGGTCATGGAAGAGGAAAACAGTTTCCCAGTAAGAATTGAAAAACATTTATATATTCAGTAAAGGACAAAAGAGAAATACCATTTAAAAAAAAAATTACCATTTATTTTAATGATGCTGCAAATAACTTAATGCATCTTTTAATTTGTTGTACCATAATACAACTTCATATTCTCAAATCTGCTTAATCCAGCACAGTACTGAGTACAACACAGGAATCAACCCTGAATTGGATGCCTGTCCATCACAAGGCTTAAATTGTCCTAGCACAAATGAAAATGGGAAGTGTTGTGAATGTCCTGTGAAGGGTTGTGTCTTTCTTGACACAAAATTGTCATTCTGTATTGGACTAAGTAGATGTCGAACATGTATGAATGAAAATACTCTCCCAGGATTGTAGAATCCAAGTTTTGCCCTGTCACTATGTGCTTATATTACAAAAGTTAAAAAGATTACAACGATAATAGCAAAGGCCTTACAGATTAGTTTCTGAATAGCTGTCTGAGTGATGTGAAATCACCCTTAAGTGTTAGGAGCACTAATTTATGCCTAATAATATGTATTATGCTTACATAATTATTCTTTGATCAGATTCTTCTTCTTCATTCGGCGTTATGGGTCCTACAGCACATCATCTTTTTCCGTATCTTCGTGTCCTTTGCATTTTGCTCCATTACACCCACCACCATCATTCTCTCTCTCACCACATCCCTAAACCTTCTCTTATGCCTTTTTCTTTTCCTCATACCTGGCAGCTCCATCCTTAACATCCTTCTTCCAATATACCCAGCATCTCTCCTCTGCACATGTCCAGACTTTGTCTCCCAATTGTCCACCTGAGCTTACCCTCTAATGCAGGGGATGTCAAACTCACTACCATTGGTGGGCCGCTTCAACTGCCATATGTGCATCAGCGAGCCGCACTGTAACAAATACTATTATATTATTATACAAAGTTACTGTAGCTTTCTGTCCAATACTGAAAACTTTAAAAAATGTAACACTTAAAGTTTAAAGAAAAGCAATTTATTTTCATACACCCTCCGTACAGCAGCATACAATTAGAGTCTTAGCCTCTTAGCTAGGTCCTTATATTATTATATTCATTATATTATATTCATTGCTTATACAGTGTGAGATCTATTTCTTTTGTCCAGACACTTGGCATCTCTTGTTAGTAACCAGTTCGTCAATATCAGGCTTGAAATCAGGGATGAAAGGTGCTCAACAGTAAGTCTTGAGCGATGTGGGTTTTTGGTAGCTTTCTCTTGAGCGATGTGGGTTTTTGGTAGCTTTCATTAACGAAAACAATTGCTCACATAGGTAAGTGCTTCCGAACATAGACAGTACTCTCAATGCCAACTTACGGATCTGCACATACGAGGGTGGCAGGTAAGCATACAAGCCTGGCACGCCAACTTCGTTGTATTTTGCCATCAGAATAGAATCTGACTGCAGTTCAATCAATTCCATTTGGGTATTCTCAGGTGCATTCTCAACATTGTAAGAGAACAGTGCAAAGTCTTGTTCGTGTGAACTGAAATCACGAAAAGGCTCACTGAATTCATTGCTCAGTAATTCAAGTTGGAAAACAAATCGTCCAAAAATCAAATTTTACTTTACTAAGTTTACTTCAAAGTTTATATTGTAAAATAAGCCGATATGCAAAAAGCCACCTGACCTACACTAATTTTACAAACTCGAAATCACAAAAATATGTTAATAAACAACTCACCAACTTCTCGCGTCCACTTCAGATCTTCAGCTGTAGTCTGCACTGTTCATTTCAATACTAGCACAAAATGACATAAAACTAGAGCAAAAAAACATGAAAATATGCGAGCTATTACTACTTGTGATGGTCAGTTCTCCCCAGTGGTCAGTCTCAGTAGCCCAGCCAGTAGTGTAACCTAGCAGGGGCGGCTCAATATGTTATCTTATGCACAGCGGATTGCCACGTCTGTTGCAGACACTGCATAGCTGCCTCGTGCTCATGACACGCTGTTATATGCGCATGTCCGTAACTTGAAAACCAAGTGGCAGCCCATGATATTCTCATTACAGCAGAACGTTATAATGCTACATATAACTTACTGCTCCAACTCTAGCGACATTAGTAAATACAGCGTACTAATTAACAAGAAACACAATGTTTTTTGCCCACATTGCCGTCAGCTGTGTCGTTATTTTCTCTTTCTGTTTTATATTCAATATATATTGGTGTAGCGGCCATGTGCAGGTGCACAGTTTGCACATGCCTAAGGTAAGGCTGCGCCTGCTGCCCGCTGCTGCAGCCTAGCACTTCAGTTGTGACGTTGCGGCTCATTAACTTTGGTCAAGACTCGTGGCTATACCAGCAGATGACATTTCTGGTACCGTAATGCCATGGGAAAACGCGCTTTTGTCAGAAGGCAGAAGTAAGAAAAGTCAATAAGTAACGCCGATAGTAATCATTTTGTACAAGTTCAGTGCTAACTAGGATCTGTCATGCGGGCCGCACAGATTTCTGTTGCGGGCTGCATGTGGCCCGGGGACCGCGTGTTTGACATGCCTGCTCTAATGTACTCGTTCCTAATGCTGTCATTCCTTATGACACCCAATGCAAATCTTAACATCTTTAACTATGCCACTTCCAGCTCTGTCTCCTGTTTTTTGGTCAGTGCCACCATCTCCAACCCATATATCATAGTTCATAGTCTCACTATCATCCTGTAGACCTTCCCTTTCACTCTTGCTGATATCCTCACAAATCACTCCTGACACTCTTCTCCACCCATTCCCTCCTTCCTGCACTCTCTTCCTCACCTTTCTTCCACACTCCCTGTTAATCTGTACTGAGTTGCCAACTCTACTCCCTATATCCTCACCATTCCTCTGACCTCTCTCTCATTCACAAACATGTATTCTGTCTAATTCCTACTGACCTTCATTCCTGTTCTCTTTGGAGCATATCTCCACCTCTCCAGGGTCTCCTCGACCTGCTCTCTACTCTCGGTACAGACCACAATGTCAACCGCAAATATCATAGTCTACGGGGACTCCTGTCTAATCTCATCTGTCAACCTGTCCATCACCATTGCAAATAAGAAAGGGCTCAAAGCCAATCCCTGATATGATCCCACCTCTACCTTGAATGCATCTGTCACTCCTACCATAGACCTCACCACTGTCACACTTCCCTTGTACAAAACCTGTACCACTCTTATGTACTTCTCTGCCACTCCCGACTTCCTTATATAGTACCACAACTTCTCTCCAGGCAACCTGTCATATGTTTTCTCCAGGTCCACAAAGATGCAATGCAACTCCTTCTGGCCTTCTCTATACTTCTTCATCAACAACCTCAGAGCAAACATCACATCTGTGGTGGTCTTTCCTGGTATAAAACCATACTGCTTTTAACTAATCATCACTTTCCTTCTTAATCTAGCCTTCACTACTCTTTCCCATAACTTCATGCTGTGGCTCATCAATTTTATCCCCCTGTAGTTACTACAGCTCTGTACATCCCCCTTATTCTTAAAAATCAGTACCAGTACACTTCTTCTCCACTCCACATGCATCCTCTCACTTTCCAGGATTGCATTAATCAATCTGGTTAAAAAGTCCAATGCCATCTCTCCTAAACACCTCCATGCTTCCACAGGTATGTCATCTGGACCAACGGCCTTTCCATTCTTCATCTTCTTCATAGCTGTCCTTACTTCCTCCTTGCTAATCTGTTACACTTTCTGATTCACTATTTCCACATCATCCAACCTTCTCTCAAAGTACCCTTTCCATCCGCTCAACACACTCTCCTCACTTGTGAGAACGTTTCCATCTTTATCCTTTATCACCCTCATCTGCTGCTAATTTTTCCCAGCTTGGCCCCTCTGCCTACTCAATCGATACATGTCCTTTTTTCCTTCCTTAGTGTCCAACCTCTCGTACAACTCACCATACGCCTTATCTTTAGCCTTCGCCACTTCTCTCTTCACCTTACGCCTTATCTCCTTGTACTCCTGTCTACTTTCTACATCTTTCTGACTATTCCACTTCTTCTTCACCTACCATTTCCTCTGTATACTCTTCTGTAGTTCCTCATCCCACCATCATGTCTCCTTATTAGGGCCCACGATTTACCATGGCCTGTGGAATTTAGGGTTTTGCAGCGGTAAAACGCCACGCCGTGGAATTAACCTAACTGCCGCAGAAAATACCAAATCTGAAAGAAATCTCACCATTTGAGGCATATTGATATTAGTATGATTAGTTTTGATTACTTCTTTAAGTTCTTTCTTTAACCTATTGCATCATCTCATTAATATCTCGTTCGTTGCTACTGAAATTGAACACAGTGGCGCTACAGTCCAGTTAAAGAAGCTGTCGGCGTTGCTGCAAAGTACTGATAAACTTAACAAGCTGAGAGCTGAACTTGAATTTGTATCTGTTCACTGCCAGCCAATTGTGAACACTCTGACTTCTTTTGAGGCACAGTCATTCATGGCTGTCGATGTCTACAACAAAGTGTCTGACTTACTGTCTTGCCTGAAATCGTCCGGATTTCCAATTGCAACCAGCAGCTGTGAAGATGCAAAGCACAATGCTGCTGCTAAACTTTAAGAATATTTTGTGGGAACCAAACAGCCGGCAATAGACCTATTCAGATCTGTGAGAATATTTGATCCACGACAGCCACCACCATCTGTGCCAACAATGATGGCTGCAGCAGATGAATGGCAAGCTTATCTGGACATAGCATCTCGTGAAGTAATTCCAGCTGATATCACTGCTTTTTGGCATGCCTTAGAGGACAGACTGCCTCGCTTAGCAGCTCTTGCTAAAGTTTACATTGCGTTGCCGATCTCTTCTGTTGATGTGGAATGTTCGTTCTCAAAATATGGATCGGTGTTGCCACCACTGCGATATTCTCTGTCACAAGAAAACCTACGAGCTTACAGTGCCGTTTTCTTCAACAATAAATAAACAATAACTTTAGAAACATTATTCGATCGTTTGTTGAGAATAATATTATGCCTACATATGTTTCAGCATCGTTTGCGTAAAGCAAATCTGTGGATTCAAATGTGCGGATGTGAACACTTTGATATACCTATTTGATTAGTATTTCAAATTATGATTGATTATTTTTAAGGATTAAGAATAAGAAAAATTGCATTTATTTTGCTTGGGTTATGAATTAACCTTATGGAGTTCTGGTACTGCATTTGCCACCATTTCTTGCCGTGGTAAATCATGGGCCCTACTCCTTATTACCCCTTCCTCTGCAATTATTTTTTATCAGATTAATAACTGATATGTTGAACTAAATTAGTCAGAACTGGAAAATAATTTTCCAGTTTAAGTTTATTAAATAATGAATTATGTTAAATTGGTAGGAGATTGACAATGGAGAAGAAAATGATCTTTGACTTTAACCTTAAACTTCTCATATACTCTAGCAGCTCTGTTAAGGAAAGTTCCTCCCAAAAAGAAATAAAAAGACAAACACAAGCTATTAAACAGTGAAACACTCATTGTTTTTTCTTCCCTTTACAGCTAACATTTGGTCGCTTGGGGCAAGTTGTTGAGAAGAAGACATCTATTACACTGGAGGATATCAGCTCTGTGAGTATTCCAAAACTGTCAAATGTACCACATCTGTATTTCTTCCACAGCTCAAAATAATGAATTTTCCATTGTCACTGTATATTTTTGTTTACTTGCAGTTCCTGAAAAATGTTTAAATAATTGACTATTATCAGTACTGCAATGGTAGTATCTTAGAGTATATGGTAATGTAGATTGTTATTAAAATCCAGAAATAAGGAGAAGAGTCAATATTGAATGATCAAAATAGGCGCAGTCACCCAGAGAATCATCAGCAGTAAGAGTGATTTCAGAACAAAAAGGGCCAGAGCCACCACCACCAACTGTTCATCTAAGAAAGCTCATTATAGTATTATAGTATTATTTGATAGATTGCCAGTCTGAAAAGTACATACTGTGTAATGGTGAAATGTTAAAGTGCCATGGTAAGCATTGGTGTATCATTCAAATAAAGGCCATGTCTACTCTGTGCTAGCATTTTAAAGAGATCAGGATAAAACCATAACCTATAATTTCAAAACCTGCTACAATACTGTTAGTTATATCTAACAATGGACTGTTGTTTATTGATTCATTCATTCTGTCACTTGTGTTTTGTGTCATTATTTTACCATCTACTGTACATGGTGGAACAGTCAGCTAGTGGACATGAAGAAAGGAAAGTTATGCCACCAACTTTCAACTGCACACCATCTGCATTAACAGACACCTAAGGCTCATTATCTCTGTGTATCATTTAGTGATGCGTGAAATGGAAGTTTTGATTTGTCTATCATTTTGCTGCAGCAAGGGAAGCAGACTGAGATCTAAGGAAGAACTGAAATAGAGCCGCACAGGCTAAAGTCAAAACTGAGAAAAGCAGGCAGCACTTTCTTCAAAGCCAGGAGTCATAAACCAAAGAAACTATCGAAATAGCTCAAAGGAACATTTTATACCCACCAACTTGGATAGTGGATGTGTTTGTAAGGCCTGTTTATAAAGTGTTGCTTTGATGATGCAGTCTGGCATGACTTCCCTTAGCAATCTCTTCTTGTGTGCTCACAAATGAACAACAAAATTATGTCATCCAGGAAAAAAATTGTGGTAAAATATAGAACTCTTCTAATAGTAAAAATAAGATTGCTCAGATAACCTGATGTTACAAATATGGATTAAACCACAGAAAAGGTCAAGAAAAATGTATTATATCCAAGTAAAATTTTTAAAGTGCCCTGATCGTGACAGCATACAGTTTAGTGAATCTGACACTAACATTAGTGTAGCTGGTGATTTAATAATTATGAAACGTATTAACAGAGTTCATGCTGCATATTTTACACATGATGACACACTGTACACATTACTGTGCTTTTTCCACTCCTGCCTTTACCTTGCAACCAGCCTTTCCTGTTTCTTGTTTCCTGCAGATGGAGGTTTGAAGCGAAACCTGTTTATTGCAATTTATTTTGTGATTCTTATTTGCAAAGGAAAACTCTGGGCTTTGCTGCAAATTCAATTTCATACTAATCGTTTCACTCATCACTAGTCTCATTATTTAAATCGGCTCTTGGTCAGCAGCAGCATCTTTGTGATTTAGCCTTATCTCTTGAATCTGACTTTACTTTTTTTTTTTGGCTTTGTGTACCATTTCTCTTGACTGCAGTTTTCGTCATATCTTATAAATTTTCAATCATTTCCACACCATTTTGATTTTATTTTAAACCGAATTGAATCATGTCTCCTGGCTCTGTGGCTTCTCAGTTCACATTTACAAAAGCAACCCTTATCAAAGTTCTGCTGTTATTTAGTTCTATTCACACAATGAAAGGGCAAGTATAAGGACTTTGGCCATGATGTATGGCATTTACTACCTTCTGTCATGATTTAGTAGCATTTCTGTTTGATAATATTTAATTCTGTAATTCTGTAAAACAACTACAAAATATTAATATTGTTCAGTTGTAACAGAATATCCTATTCGTGTGTTGAATTAACAAATCGGGTAAATGTGCCCAAGTGCCCTTTTTCTTTACTTTGTTTCTTAACTTTCCATTGTTGTACCTTTACACACTACCGTTAGACAGGACTAGACTATCATTCCTGCTGTGGAGGCATCAGAAGTGTACCATAATAGGAATCCCTAAACAGTGTTAGCATAAAAAATAGATCAACTAAATAATAAAGTCTAATATACCCCAACTTGGATGTCCTGATAATTATGGTATGTTACAACAGATATGATTAGATGTACTATAAACTAAAATCTCATTGTATATGTTTATTAAATTTAAAAACATGAATTCATTGCAGCATAATGCAAGTACAATGCACATTTTTTATTCAGTTGTAACTTTTACTGATATCAACAGCTGTCTGTAATTTTTACACATATTCTGCTGCCATATTTGGAAAATACATAAGATAAAAGTAAATTTTATATACTTCACAACACTATAATCTGTGCACTTAAACACAAACTAGAGGTTCCTTCTTTGTTATTAGTGACATACTCCAAATATTGGCCATTTGTAAGCCACTCTAACTTTTGCATTTTGTTGTTATTAAGTCCATGATTAGTATTATGTGTATAGTAAGGCATTTTCAGAATGTGCAATTTGATTTTCAAGAAACTCTCTACATGATTTTGAAAAGTGGTCATAGCTGAAAAGAATGCTGTCATGCCATTAGAAATGAATATGTGTAATAGTGTTAAGGAGCAGCTTGAGTTTTCTGCATTAACACCGTATTTATATTGTGTAGCAGAGTTTAATCTTAGAGATTTTACAGGTCAGTTACATTTGCCGACATTTCTTTGTTAAAATACAAATAGTCTGAATGTCATCCTTCTTCCAAAGGAGTAGTTACAGTATAACACTTAATTAGTGGCACTGACTGTATGGTTCTCTTGTAAAATTCAATGAGATTCAGGTAAAATTTGTAAATGTATTCATGTGCACACAGCAAATCCTGTAGTGGGTAAATGTCTGCCCAAAGAAGCTAGAATGATGACTACAGAGCATCAGTAAATGAATTCTTTATTCATTTTGTATAAAAAAATGCAAGGAATATGACAAAAAGAGTTGGCGTTCCATCTGGACACCCCCCTTAATATCATCAATCAAAAATGAAAGCAAGTTATTAATAGTAACAAACTTTATTTTTCTTGAAGCTCTTAAGCACTGCTGAGCCATCAAAGTGGTTCTTTAGAGAAGATGGAGCTCCATCCATTATTAAAGCAGGTCCAACAAAGAACCAGAAGGGGTGGGGCTTGCAGCTATTGAAGTCAATTATATATATGGGAATTTTGCCCAAACTGGACGTCCACAGCGTGGTAAGACAGAGGAAGACAGCTTGTGCTGGGCATTGCCTCTTCCAAACCACTAGATGGCAGCCCACCTGGGTTCCCACAGGGCACACAGGGAATTGGAGTTCGCAGTGTCAACCTTGTTGGATTCCGTGGATGCTGCCAGGGGGCACAGAAGGGAATAGTGAGCCCTACTTTGTCAAGCTTCATCCTTACCCTGTAATGCTTCTGAGCCACAGCTTCAAGACAACGAAGTGCTCCTGGATGTAACATAATCATGGTCCCTAACATTACATATCATAACACCACCACAACTGTGATGAAGATACAAAAGAGAAGATTTATAAACTATGTCATTTTGTTCTTGTGCCTATTGTGACTATGCGTATATTTTTACAACTCCTGCATTCTTGTGCTTTAAAGAATGAATGCACTTTAGTCATTCGCTTTATTCCACCATTTTACTAAAATGATATTGCCATCCATCAGTATACAAAGAAAAACAGCACTGGAATGTTACACAAACAAATGCAACAGAATTAAAAGGCAGCTCAATGATGGTGAAGCGATAAAAAAATGGAAGTACTAGATTTGGTAGGATCCTGCACTGAAGTACTTCATAGAAATAGGAGTCTTGCTTAGTTTACTTCTTCAATAGTGTTCCACATGTCTATGTGAGGTGTATTTGTAGAAGATGTATAGCTTTTTCACTGTAAGCTAATTGTCTGTTTTCATCATAGGAAGAACACAAACAGTTAAACAGCATGCTTGGATTTGAAGTTCACTCCATGCTTTGTGTACCTGTTATCAGTAGAGCTACTTCCCAAGTGGTGGCTTTGGCCTGTGCGTTTAATAAGAAAGGACAGCAAAGGTGAGTATAGAGTTGCTGTTTCTCCTTTCATAATAACGTTTACAGTAATACCTTTTTATTTTATGATGTCTGATATTTGCTTGGTCAGCAGAAAATCAAGAAACAGCAGGCAGAACATGCATTATGTCAGTACAAAGAAATACTGTTACATTGGTCAAGTGCTGCATTGTTTCTGAGTGTTTCCAGACTGCCTCACTTAAAGGGATAACCTGCTTGTATCCCTTCCGCCCTGGGACGGTGTGCTGTCACCATGAGGGCTTGTGAGAAATAACTGGTCTCCTGCTAGTCCTGACTTTTAAAGGTATTTAAAGAGTTACATTTCCCATGTTCTGACACAGTGTACATCTCTATATTTGTCAGTAAGTATTTCATCCTCTTGTTAACTCTCTAAATCCTCTGTCTCTCCTTCATAGGGTCAGGCATCCTTGGCAGTTGCTAGAGTGTCCATGCGTATTGCTCTTCCTAGGGAATCTTCCTGCATTAGTATGATGATGTGAATCACAGCTGACATTCTTCCCTTTTTCCCCATGGGATTATTGGGCTATGTCCCTGTCTTATGACACCTTTTCCCCCGGCAACCCCATCACAAATACTGTATATCTATTCATTGTTTAATCTAATTAATCCATTTCATGCTTGATAGATAGATAGATAGATAGATAGATAGATAGATAGATAGATAGATAGATAGATAGATAGA
>JANRMT010062834.1:22900937-22918552 GCA_026402145.1 Polypterus bichir lapradei | reverse complement strand
AGATAGATAGATAGATAGATAGATAGATAGATAGATAGATAGATAGACCTTTAACCTTTATGTACATCACATCCAGCTTGCTGTGTCCACCCATTAATTCACAAACATTTTTATAGTTGACCCAACCTAAGTTACATAAGTAGTTTTCCTAACTATAAATACAAACATTTTTTAACATTCTAACTTGAGCACATGGCTTCCAACATCCATCCATCCATCCTCTTCCGCTTCATCCGAGGTCGGGTCGCGGGGGCAGCAGCTTGAGCAGAGATGCACAGACTTCCCTCTCCTCGGCCACTTCTTCTAGCTCTTCCGGGGAAATCCCGAGGCGTTCCCAGGCCAGCTGGGAGAAATAGTCCCTCCAGCATGTCCTGGGTCTTCCCCGGGGCCTCCTCCCGGTTGGACGTGCCCGGAACACCTCACCAGTGAGGCGTCCAGGAGGCATCCTGATCAGATGCCCGAGCCACCTCATCTGACTCCTCTCGATGCAGAGGAGCAGAGGAGCAGCGGCTCTACTCTGAGTTCCTCCCGGATGACTGAGCTTCTCACCCTATCTTTAAGGGAAAGCCTAGACACCCTGCGGAGGAAACTCATTACAGCCGCTTGTATTCGCGTTCTCGTTCTTTCGGTCACTAGCCACAGCTCATGACCATAGGTGAGGGTAGGAACGTAGATCGACTGGTAAATTGAGAGCTTTGCCTTACGGCTCAGCTCCTTTTTCACACGACAGACGAATGCAGAGCCCGCATCACTGCGGACGCCGCACCGATCCGCCTGTCGATCTCACGCTCCATTCTCTCCTCACTCGTGAACAAGACCCTGAGATACTTGAACTCCTCCAGTTGGGGCAGGATCTCGCTCCCAACCCTGAGAGGGCACTCCACCCTTTTCTGGCTGAGGACTATGGTCTCAGACTTGGAGTTGCTGATTCTCATCCCTGCCGCTTCACACTCAGCTGCGAACTGATCCAGAGAGAGCTGAAGATCACAGCCTGATAAAGCAAACAGGACAACATCATCTGCAAAAAGCAGTGACCCAATGCTGAGTCCACCAAACCGCACCCCCTCAACACCCTGGCTACGCCTACAAATTCTGTCCAAGTTATGAACAGAATCGGTGACAAAGGGCAGCCCTGGTGGAGTCCAACTCTCACTGGAAACGGGTTCGACTTACTGCCAGCAATGCGGACCAAGCTCTGACACCGGTTGTACAGGAACCGAACAGCCCTTATCAGGGGGTCTGGTACCCCATACTCCCAGAGCACCCCCCACAGGATTCCCCAAGGGAAATGGTCAAATGCCTTTTCCAAGTCCACAAAACACATATAGACTGGTTGGGCAAACTCCCATGCACCCTCCAGGACCCTGCTAAGGGTGTAGAGCTGGTCCACTGTTCCGCGACCAGGACGAAAACCACACTGTTCCTCCTGAATCTGAGGTTTGACTATCCAACGGACCCTCCTCTCCAGAACCCCAGAATAGACTTTTCCAGCTAGGCTGAGGAGTGTGATCCCTCTGTAATTGGAACACACCCTCCAGTCCCCCTTCTTAAAGAGGGGGACCACCACCCCGGTCTGCCAATCCAGAGGCACTGTCCCCAATGTCCATGCGATGTTGCAGAGACGTGTCAACCAAGACAGTCCTACAACATCCAGAGCCTTCAGAAACTCCGGGCGTATCTCATCCACCCCGGGGGCCCTGCCACCAAGGAGTTTTTTGACCACCTCGGTGACCTCAGTCCCAGAGATGGGGGAGCCCACCTCCAATTCCCCAGACTCTGCTTCCTCATTGGAAGGCATGTTAGTGGGATTGAGGAGGTCTTCAAAGTACTCCCCCCACCGACCCACAATGTCCAGAGTCGAGGTCAGCAGCGCAACATCCCCACCATATACAGTGTTGACACTGCACTGCTTCACCCTCCTGAGACTCCGGACGGTGGAACAGAATCTCCTCAAAGCCGTCCGAAAGTCATTCTCCATGGCCTCCCCAAACTCCTCCCATGCCCAAGTTTTTACCTATTAGCTGCCTCCAGAGTCCCACAGGACAAAAGGGTCCAGTAGGACTCCTTCTTCAGCTTGACGGCATCCCTCACTGCCGGTGTCCACCACCGACCACCTTACGGCCACAGCTCCGGTTAGCCGCCTCAACAATAGAGGCACAGAACATGGCCCATTCGGACTCGATGTCCCCCACCTCCCTCGGGATGTGGTCGAAGTTCTGCTGGAAGTGTGAGTTGAAGATACTTCTGACAGGGGACTCTGCCAGACGTTCCCAGAAGACCCTCCCAACATTTTTAGGCCTACCAGGCCTGACCGGCATCCTCCTCCACCATCGAAGCGTACTCACCACCAGGTGGTGATCAGTTGACAGCTCCGCCCTCAAGTCCGACGACACGACCACAAAGTCGATCATCGAACTGAGGCCTAGGGTGTCCTAGTGCCAAGTGCACATATGAACACCCCGATGCTTGAACATGGTGTTCGTTATGGACAATTTGTGATGAGCACAGAAGTCCAATAACAAAATACCGCTCGGGTTCAGATCGGGGGGGCCATTCTTCCCAATCACGCCCTTCCAAGTCTCACTGTCATTGCCCACGTGAGCATTGAAGTCTCCCAGCAGTACGAGGGAGTCCCAAGAAGGTATGCCCTCTAGCACCCCCTCCAGGGACTCCAAAAAGGGTGGGTACTCCTAACTGCTGTTCGGCGCATACGCACAAACAACAGTTAGGACCCATCCCCCCACCCGAAGGCAGAGGGAGGCTACCCTCTCATCCACTGGGGTAAACCCCAATGAACAGGCTCCAAGTCAGGCGGCAATAAGTATGCCCACACCCGCTCGGCGCCTCTCACCGAGGGCTACTCCAGAGTCCAAGCTGGTTCCAGAGTTTAAGCTGTGCGTGGAGGTGAGCCCGACTATATCTAACCGGAACCTCTTGACCTCGCGCACTAGCTCAGGCTCCTTCTCCTTCGGAGAGGTGACATTCCACGTCCCAAGAGCCAGCTTCTGTAGCAGAAGATCGGACCGCCAAGGTCCCCGCCTTTGGCCACAACCCAACTCACACTGCACCTGACCTCCTTGGCCCCTCCTAAAGGTGGTGAGCCCATGGGAAGGGGGACCCACGTTGTCTCTTTGGGTTGTGCCTGGACGAGCTTAATGGGTGCAGGCCCGGTCTCTAGGCGCTCGCCATGGAGCCCCACCTCCAGGCCTGGCTCCAGAGGGGTGCCCCGGTGACCCGTGTCCGGGCGAGGAAAACGTCGTCCAAGGTTTTTATTCTTCATAGGAGGCTTGGTTGAACCGCTCTTTGTCTTATCCCTCACCTAGGACCAGTTTGCCTTGGGTGACCCTACCAGGGGCATAAAGCCCCGGACAACAAAGCTCCTAGGATCATTGGGACACGCAAACCCCTCCACCACGATAAGGTGGCGGTTCAAGGAGGAGGGCTTCCAACATGTTAAACATATCTATAAAAATGTAACAGGTCAGGTAAACAACCCTTAATTATAGGTAGCACAGTCAACAAAGCCATAGTATCCAGGATTTGGACTTCTAACAGTTAATATTCATATTGTTGTCAATCAGGCTGACGCATTTCTGGATTCTATCCCTTCATCAGGGCTGGACAAACTCGAAACTAAAAAGAAGTAATTTTCACATCTGAAGACACTGCATAAATACATATTCAGAAAGGGGTATTCACAAAAAAAGTACCAGAAATACAAGATTTTGGAACACTTCTCAGGCAAGGCATCTACAATTTGAAATGACGGATGTTTCCTCTATTTAAAGAGCACTAACTAGTTAATAGATTCTGGTGTGCAGGAGTGACCAGGATCATGGATGGCTTGCCACGTAAGGCCAAGAAGGCAGCAGGATTCGGGGAGGCTTGAGAGGTTGAGCCCCAGCGTGAGCGCCCTGGCCGTTGGGGGAACCTGAGTCTCGGTCCAGGGGGATGAGCTGTATGTAGCCAGGGGATGGAAGGTTACCAAACCAGAAGGAGAAGGTCAGTTGCAGCTGCAGGTAGGGTGACTCCCCTGTTCTAAAGCCCAATTGGAGAGGCAGGGGAGCCGCAAGGTAGAAGGGAGAAGGCACCAGGTTTTTAAAAAGGACAGCTTCCAGCCAGTATTTTAACCTTGGTTTTTTAAATGGAATTATTTATTGGGATTTTAACCTCCATTTATCACTTGTCGTTTTTATGGATTATTTATTTAATGAACATTTTGAAGCACTGCACTTTAGACACTGTTTTTTTATTGTTTTTAATAAAAGCACTTTTGCACTTTGCACCTTCCCCTTGCTCCAAGAGTGGTTTGTCCCCATCTGCCAGTTCATCCGGTTACATTACCGATGGTGTTGGGTTCAAGGGCTCCCAGAAGAGAAGAGGGAGCTAGGAGCAGGACCCGCATCGTCACATCATGAGAGAGCAATTAACTAAACTAGCAACAGAAATACACAAAATAAACAGAAAACATGAACCTTAATGCCAGGCTTGGAGTTCCCACACAAGTGATCAGTTGCCTCTGCAGTGAGGTGGTTGCCCATTTTTCACCTCAGTACCACAATAAACATTCCACTTTCTGTGTGAGTGTGTGTCTCTGTCTCCCTCTGTCTCACCTGCCATACCTCTAGTTTCTGATTCTCTGTCCTGGAGTTGAAGATCATTTCTAGAATAATCTCTTGTATAACTTCCAGGGTTGGGGATTCCCCATGGGAGCCATCTTTCAACAACCCTGTCTAGTGGCCCCAGATGCTCTTGTAGTCTTGAGCTCTCTCTTCTGTTTAAAGGGCCAAACAAACCCCATCTAGTCTGTCCATCTTCTTATGAAGTATATGGCCATGTACAATGTAACGTTACAGTCCGCTGTGGAATGGGGATTTCTGTATAATTATATTCCATTCCCTAAGGCTATGCTGCCACTTCTATGCCCCTTAAAAATTATAGCATTTAATGGGTATTTCTTAAAAATAAATGGCCTCCCTCATTTTAATGGTGTCAGAATAGTCTGTGAAATAAATTTCTATTTCATGATTCTGATTGTCTTTCTATATTTGGTTTTCTAGAAATCTTTTATTTTTTTCTATTTAGTTATCACTTTGTTGATGTTGTTGTTTTGTGCAGAACACTTTGCATCCATGAATGTTTGCCCTGTTGCTTTGGTGCATTCCCAAATTTGCAATCTGATTTTGTACTGTAGGAAGGCTTGCCTGCCCAGCTGCCTGTCATACTTACAATTTTTGTGTTTTATACTTTCTACTACCCATAAAATACATTAACCATAACAATTAATTCTTTTTTATTTTTTTTTTCTTGTTAAAGGAGGCCTAGCAGGTCAAAGATGGTAATCATTCACTTATACAATTAGGGCTTTGTTGCCAGCTGTCTTTCCAGCCAGACTACAATACACATATACAAGCTGTTTTCTCAAAACTCCTTTAAGGGAATACAGCAAGGAAGGATCTTATTTTATTCCATTTAGTCATTTGAGACTTACAGTGAACTTGTTTTTGTCTATCATCTTTCAGAATATTCCAAGAATATGCACAGCAGGCTCCCATGCAAACAGCTAAAATGTATGAAATCATACATCAAGTGAAAATCAAAATAATAAAAAAACAGAAAAAAGACAGCTAACACCCATATATCCTGCCATGGTAAAATAGATACATACCTGTCATTCCAGATCTCTGATGTGTTCACTTTATTTATTTATTTATTTATTTATTTATTTATTTACATAAACCTCTTTATCACTCCTGTTACTTCATTGATTTGACTTTTAGATCTGACACAGCATGGGTCTAAAAGGGACATCTCTGTTGGATGTCTATTTTTGGGCACTTCAACCAACTCTACCTAGGGGCACAATATACCCTTCAGCTGGCCCTGCTTTATCCCAGTATCACTTATGAATAGTAGAGAGTGCCTTTTCAGTGTATGCATTATGTCTCAGCAGGACAATTGTATTCTTACTAGCTGTGTAAGCCCGTGCTGTAAAAACCCCAGGGTCCTAGAAACTATTGAAATCGTCAGAAAAAAAATTGAAATGTAGAGATGTCAGGTAATTGAAAGGAACTACTCTGGGCATCTCTCTCCTAGGAGGATTCATTTTGCCGATGTGCTTGCATCACTTTTGCATTAGCGGCAGAAGGAAAAGTAAAAGGGATACCATTTTACTGGTGTTAGCGGCTAAATGACTTTGTCTTTCTTCTGAGGTTTCGTTTTGCTGACGTGCTCACCTCGCTTGTGTTATTAGCGGCTAAGCGAGTTCTCTGTTTCTTCTGAGGCGGAGCCCTTAGCCCGACTCCACCTCTCACTTCTGGGCCAGACAGACACACACAATTCCACATGTAGACGTTTATATGTAAGAAGATTGAAAGACCAGAAATGCCATCAGGTATTTGCCTGGTAAAAACTGTGAGGAGCAATCACAATAATAAAAAAATAAAAAACACCCAATTAATCACAGCAAACCAAAACTAAACAAAGGCTTACATTAAACTCACAAAAAACCCCAGGTCAGCATTCTAAGAACTTTAAACTGTGGATATCTCTCTCTGCCCAATGATCTCTTTTTGAGTAGAAAACAAGCCATTGAATTTGAAACACACTGGCGTAGCTGGGAGGGCATAGGGGGCAGTCTGACCTGGGCAGCACTTTTTAATAAACTTTAGTACTAGACTTTTTAGACAGTTTGTTTGATAGGGCTTTGGCAAGCTAATATGTGTTATCTATGGAAAAATACACCATTTTTGATTTTTAAAAACTGTTACAAATACATATGTTGTAAAGTTATATTTTACAAATGCGAATTTTGACCAGTTCGGCAATTTACTCTGACCGAAAAAGACAAACCCTTCATTCTCATTATTAATATTTAATTATTCTCTCAATTTTAAAATGAAGTGAACAAAAGAGAGCAGTGCCGCTTATAGAAAAAAGAAGAAGCAGAAGGGAGAAGTATTAAAAAAGAATGAAGGGGCACTATTGAAATACCTCATTCGTAAAATTTCCGAAGTAAAGCCATCTTCATCTTCTAGTAGTTCTTCATCTTCAATCAATGCAATGTATGACGAACAAAAAATTCCTGCTGTTAACTTAAAAGATAGTGGTCTTTGGCTAAGCAAAATTAATGATGACACACGGATCTTACTGGTATGTCTAGGTGCAACTGTGGTTCAGCATTTAGTCCCAAATATCGTAATACTTTTGCGAATTTTCTTCACAATTGCTAGTACTGTTGCTACCCCCAGTGAGAGGTTTCTCAAAACTGAAAGTTATAAAAAAAATTATTTAATTTCTTCAATGAGTATTTTGCATTTCAGAAACCTTGCCATACTTTCCATAGAGCAGCAACTGACAAACGAAATTGACTTTGATAATGTCATCAACAATTTTCATAACATAAGAGCAAGAAAAGTAGTATTGTAGATTAATTGTTTGAATAGATGTAGAGTTTATATTTTGGATTGTAATTAAACTGTAATCGTAATTAATATTTTAGAATGTAGGTAAAATTTTCATTGTTTTCATTTTTTGTGTGATATGCATTATGTTTTATTTTCTAAGCTGGGGGCCGCAAACTCAAAGACCGCCCCGGGAGATGAAAACTCTCCACTACCACAACAGCAATTCTCAAAAGAACTACTCTGCATATAATCTCCAGAGAGCTATCCCTCCATGTTTAGATAGTACCACCATTGGGAGCAATCAGTGCTATAAAATTAAATGAGTTACAATTAACCTACTCCTCAGAGATAGGTAACAAGGTGGAGCAGGAGAGGTTTTTGTTACTTCTCGCTTGTTATTTTTAAAATTTGTAGCCTTCACATTATCTGCTTGAACAGGCTCAAGTTGCACAGATTAGTGTCTTGTTTTTTTGTTATTATGGTTTGTTATTAAGGAGATCGCTTGCAGGGTATTTTTTTTTCCTTAATCACTTCCAGCGTTTGGACAGGCCTCCAGAAATCCTGAGGCCAGCTGGTTAGAACACCCCATAGAGGTGCCAGGTTTCCCTGCAGTGGCCATAATGAGCAGGAGAGAACCATTCATAAGGTGTGGAGGCTCCTTGCTGTCATATATCAGACTGGAGGAGTGCAGATATTACTTCCAGAGCACCCACCTTAAACAAGAGTCCTAACGCCCAATATAGTTGAAATGTATTATTTTACATTAGTGAAACATGCAGACCTGTGGCCCTAAAACAAAATGCTACAAAAGGCTGGATATAAATATAGGTAAATCCTATACCCATTGTTTAGAAATGTAAGAACTACTTATTATGAATTCAGAACATGTGTGTACCGTGTCCAAGGGGATTATCAATTGATAGGCTTGTGTGACCAGGGCGTTAATTACAATAAACTTTTCTGCAGTAAAGTGCCCTCCAGGTTGCCACTACCTAAAACTGAATGAATTACCAGAGTATATCAGCCTATAAGCTTTTGATTAAGACTAAGATCAAGATTCTAGCCCGATTAGTTTGAAAGTAATTGTGTGACAGACGGACAGAGATTAGCATTTTATATACAGGTATATACTGTAGACTAGCTATGCTACACATCTAAAATGGGCTAATATCTAAGTCTTCAGTGCACCATCTATTCAAATGTATTTTGTAATGAATGTATTAATAAAGTGCACTGCCTTGTTCATTCCAAAAGAAGGTGCATCATAAACACTACTGCTGCTTTTACAAATCCTGTATCTACATGACAAATAACAGAGACGTAGCAACCAGATGAACACACAGATATATAGACATAGACACAGACATTTGCTGTTGGAGTGCTGCATTTTCTTAATCCATCCAAGACTTTGAGCTTCCATCGACATTCTTGACACCACACAAGTACGTTGCCCAAGGCACCTTATATTGTTAAGAAGGAATAGTGCTGGTAGAGGCCCAGTGTCATTCATAAGACCACCAGATTTTCCATTGATTTCACATTGTCAACTACTTAAATGTTCATTTACACAATGTACATATGGCTCTCTGTTTTCTATGAAAATAATATTCTGATCTAAGCAGATACCTAACCAAATCTCTTGTAATATGAATAATGATGATTTTTAACTGCTTCATTATGAACAACATATTATTTATTTTTTAAAAGAGATTTCTACCATATAACAAAGGGCAGAGCGGGCTCTCTTTTTTCCTTAGGGTACCGTGTTCCTTTAATGCGGGTAGTGACATCCTTCACATATTCTGCAGTGCTGTTATGGCTATACTGTGGTGTGCTGGACTACTGTCTTCAAAAAAGGCCAACCAAATCATCAAGCAGACTGAGCAATGGGACTCACTCTGGACCCCTGGAGATGGTAGCGAAGGAGAGGATTAAAACAAAACTGAGTGCTATTATGAACAATGCTGCACATCCTCTCTCTGACACACTAACACTGAGGATATTCAGACCACTAATTATTCAGCAGAAGTGTGTCAAGAAACACTACGGGGGCTCCTTTATACCAACAGCAATACATCTGCATAATGCCTCACTGTGACTTCCAATACAGATGCTTTAAAGTTTTTTAGTAATTCTGGTGTCTGTTTATACCACAGTTATCTATCTATCTATCTATCTATCTATCTATCTATCTATCTATCTATCTATCTATCTATCTATCTATCTATCTATCTATCTGTCTATCTATCTATCTATCTATCTATCTATCTATCTATCTATGCATGCCAGGGGTGTCCAAACTGCGGCCCGTGGTCCATTTTTAATTGGCCCGCTGCAAATTCTAAAAATATAATGAAATATACACACATGAAACTTGTTCTTAACCGTATTGTACTTCTTAGGTTTAACACAAGGTGGAGCTACTGTCTCGATCAAGGCAGCATCTTCACAAACAAGCGCCACCAAAGAACAATTTGGTATGGGTGACCAAAAATGGTACAATGAAAGAAATGCACAATAGCAAGTGAGTGCAGAAAATTTCAGACACGGTGGCAAAATGAATATTTCTTCTTTCTAGAAGTCAAGGGCAAGTGTGTCTGTTTGATTTGCAATGAAACTACTGCAGTGATGAAAGAGTATAATGTGTGTCGACACTACAAAACCAAACATCCAACCTACACGTCCCTACACTGGTGCCAAGCGAGAACAAAAAGTTAAGCAAATGGCAGCTAGTCTGCTAGCTCAACAACAGTATTTTTTCCGTGCTAACAAAACACAAGAAAATGCCACATTAGCCAGTTACGAGGTAGTGCAACTCACTGCCTGACACTGGAAACCTTTCACAGATGGTGACTTCATAAAACAATGCCTCACTAAAGCCACAGAAATAATGTGCCCGGAGAAAATGCAGGAATTCAACAATGTTTGCTTGTCCAGAAACACAGTTGTGCAGCGAACTGAAGATTTGTCAGCTAACTTAAAACATCAAGTGACAGATAAAGCTTGTGTTTTTGATTTTTACTCGAATGTATGTGATAAGAGCACTTTGTAATACAATAAATGAAAACCCATTAATGGAGAGCTGGGATGCTGCTTTTTTCTTTAAGCATATTCAATTATGAGGCATAATTTACCGATATTTGATTGATTTTGCTAGCTTAATACACAGGAGGTGAGGCAATAGACCTCACATCTAGTGGGTGGCCCAGCAGAAAGCAGGGGAAAATGCTGTCACGTAAGCAAAGCCTCCCTGAAGCCGTCATTTCATATTCTTGTTCTTCATTTCTGTGCTTATGGCATCTGTCACACTGTGTTGTGCTTCTACTAACTCAAGCTGAAATATATGATAGTAATTAATCAAATGGCATCCTCTGGAAATTAATGTTGCAGTTGACAGGTAAAAATTGCTATTAATGTATACTGCACATTTTTCAATGAAACAGAAGACTGATGCATTATCTCATAACAATATTTTATGCAGCAGTAAAAGTACAGTGTAGTATATTTTATAAACCTATGGACTTGCCTTTGACTGACTGTGTGACCCTGACCAAGTCAGTTAACCTGTCTGTACGCTGCATTAAGCAGCTGTAGAGTATCCTGATCTTTTGGACTAATCCCCATTTGTGCTTACTTGACTAAGATTAAAAATAACTAAAGGCTTTTGGTAGCAAAAAAAAAAAAATGTGTGAGAAGTCACTTTGGAAAAACAAAAACATAAAGTAATACTTATTTTTTGTTCTCCTTAGGGTTGTCTGGATTAGTGTTAGGAACACCTCTCCTCTTTAGGTCTTATCTTAATGTTCTTTGACCATCCTCTTAGCAGGGTGCTTCTTCCTCTGTTTCATATCCAATTATATCTGTTGGGAAGCACATTTACATTCATGACATCTGAATCAAGCCACAGAGTCGCTTTGTGAGTCAAGCACAGCCCACCCAGCTGTTTGGCCTCCTGTTTATGTAGCCCTCCAGCAGCCCTTGTTGTCCCTCTATCCCAAAGCCATAAGGGTTCTTTAAAGTCAACTTCAAGTCTTCTTACACATTTTGGTATCAGGATCCCACTTGTCTGCAGCCCCATGGAAATCTGCAGGGTTTTCCCTCCCTGCTGCCAATCCTTCATGGTTTCACTCTTTCTCTCAAAAGGTTTGCCATACTTAGTATAGAAAGTTATCTGCTATCTGCTCTGAGTAGGAGGCCAACAGTTCCAGGTTTTGCCCATTTGCTGCTCTCTAACATACTGAGGGAAAAATGTTGGCTTCCACTTTTGGTACCACAGCCTTTCTCTTATTCCACTTACACATACATGAACACCAATGATTTTTTATGATTTTTTTTTTTCTGTGAGGACATCTTTAAAGCCAAGTGTACCGCACACATCCTGCAACTATTGCTAAACTAAAAAGGAGGATTGAAGAGGAAATCGCTGGCATTCCTCTTGACATGTTACTTCGAGCAATGCAGAATTTCCACAACAGGCTTTTAGAATGTGTATGGGAAAATGGACAACACCTTCATGATGTTTTCTTCAAAACATAAAATGAATACTGAATGAATTTTAATTACCATCATTAATTGCATATCCTGT
Organism: Polypterus bichir lapradei; assembly: GCA_026402145.1. Lineage (NCBI taxonomy): Eukaryota > Metazoa > Chordata > Cladistia > Polypteriformes > Polypteridae > Polypterus > Polypterus bichir. The sequence continues at coordinate 22,906,561 of JANRMT010062834.1, read as the reverse complement.
ACAATGCATTCCATTCATTAAATGTATTTTTTAATGTGTTTATTCATGCATCGTACGTCATTTGAAAATTTCCCATTTCCATGCACCACTCTCTACCTTTAGTAGAAATACTCAATAGTGGAAATAGTATAGAAAGCAGAATAGTAGAAATACTGGAGCAATTTACAGGTTAAGGGCCTTGCTCAAGGGCCCAACGGAGTACACTCCATTTTGGTAGTAATAGAATTTGAACCAGCAACCTTACATATACCAGCTCAGAGCCACAAGTTTTTCTTCCACCCTATAAGTTTCAGTTGTGAAATATGGCCATTGCTACTAACAAAAACTGCATACAATTAAATAGTTGCAATACAGACTAGCTTCTTAAATTTTCACTCGTTTATGGTGCTACCCTTTTTTGTTTCCTTTCTTCTATGTGTCTTTTAATTGTTGTTATTCCTTTTCCAATTTTTCCTTCAGGAATTGATCCCAAGGGGGTGGGGCCTCCAGCTGCCACCAAATATTCAGGCGTGCTGCTGATTGTGACAATCATCCTGAGGCTTATTTAAAGGGTTTTGTTAAAGGCTTGGGAGTTTTTACTGTCAGTGAATTACTAATGGATGATTCTTCTATCTTGTATGGTTTGCAGTGTGACGTACTCTGGTTTGATTTTGTTGGATACATACTGTACACATGCTACTATTTTATGCAATGAAAAGGTTGTGGCATTGCTAAAAAAGGTATTTAAAGTCCATAGATTGATACAGAGTTTAATATGGCGAAGTAGGAAGTCATGTATGTTTTGAGGATAGTTAAGGGTAAGAAATGGCAAAAGGTTATGGGATGAAAGTACATGGCATAGATTGTATTATTTGAGTCAATGCAAAAGAAGCATCTGGTTTGTAGAAACAGAAAGGAGGAAGTGTGGTTGGCGAGGCTGTGTCTTGGGCATACTGATGTAAATTCAACTTTGGCTCTGATGATGATAATAGTATTGTTAGTTTTGTAAAGCATCCAAAACAGTGCATCATGTGATAATAGTTTGTCCTAAATCCTGCATAGAATGTGTAAGTACATTTAACAGTATAATGGGAACTACAAAAGTATTGGGAGGAGAGAAATATTTTAGGAGTAAAGGAATGGTCTGATTAGATATGCTATAATTTAATTTTTAAATAAAACAAATTTGGGAGTAGAATCTGACTTTGCAATATCAACCTCCCACTCCAGTATGGCAGGAGGCAGTAATACACCTTTCCTGTGAGATGCTGGGCACCATAAACACAAAGCAGAAGAGAAGGATGAGACTGCCAAGGAATTATATGAGTTTTGTCCGTTGCCAGCAGCTCTCTATTTACATCTTGTCTAGCTTGCTGTTTTTGGCTTTAGGACTCACTTTTTATTATAGTTTGTCTTTTTTTTTTTGGAGTTGCCTCTCAATTTGTTTTAATAATTGTCACTTTAGATCTGTATTTCTGAATATAGTTTCTGATTTTAGGTTATGTTTTTGGTCTATGTTTAAATACGAATTGTATTTAATCGTATATGATCTCTACTAACATTTTACCTGAGAAATGTGTCACAGTGCTCTGCGTCTGCACTCAGTGAAGAGTGCTATACAAAAACAAGTTGCATCTTACTGTATTGTATTTTAGTGTTTTATCTGTGCATTGTTAACTTAATTAATTTAACAGTTATTCTTAAGGTCTTAAGTGAAGATGAGAGCTTTTAGTCCTATGAGGTGGTTCCAAAGAAAATATCCAGACATCTGTCTATTTACTTAACTCAGTATGAGACCAAGGAACTTGAAACTGTTCCTGACAGCATTGGACATAAAGCAAGAAACAATGCAGGAGCTGTTAGTCACACATTCATTCAAAATAAGTGACAATTCACATCTTTGGAATGTGGGTAAAAACTGGCATAGTGAGAGAAAACCAAAGTGGAGATTAGCTAAACACTTCATGTAGATGATCACTTGGGTGGTAATCAAAATCTTCTCGATGGAGCTATGAAACTGTAACACTAATTATTTACCACCCTGCTGCCCCATTTTTTCTTTGTCAGTTTATCAAATACACAGTCCTGGAATGAGGGTAGAATGAAGATTGTATATCATTTCCTGTTTGTGCTTATTATAATGTGAACCCATTCTTTATGGTTTCCTGCTCTGGGTGCCTAGCACTTAACCTTCTTGAATCTGCTTTAGACAACTTTGGAAGTGGTCTCCCACTTATGGTCTCTGGGAAGCTCTTTTGCATTGATATCAGTTAGACATGTTAGCAGGAAGCTCACTGGTGCTGGGCACAGCTTGGCACACTCCCCCTTGGTTTCCCCAATGTAATGACAGGTGTTTGTGTGCCCACTGGCATTTCTGGTGGTGACCTCTGCCAGGCTTGTATCTCAGAGTGAGTTGTCTAAACACAGCACACTTACCTTTCACATCCTCTGGCAGTGCCCACCGCAACTTTTGCAGCTACCTCCGACTTACAAGTGCATAACGGCAATGCCACTATTAGGAAAGGTCTTGCAGTGCTTAGCTATAGAAAACACAGCATTTTCTGTTTATAATAGACTGTTCAGCAATACCATACTTTTAAATGTGTGTGCAGACTGTGTGACCTCTGGTAATAGTCAAAGCATCTGCAGCATTGGCAACTGACAAACTCACTCAGTAGTGAAGCCTGTTTGGGGTTACCAGTCCATCAAACATCATGTCTGAAGACTATGGGAGAAAACCAGAGCTTCTAGAATGAATGTTCATATAGCCAGCAACTCTGCAAGAAATTATGGTTCAGAAGCTATGAGGCAGTAGTGCCGGTCCTTGTGTTTTAGTTTATAACGTGTGTTTTATTTATTTGTGCAGGTACACAAAAGAAGATGAGCACAAAATCCAACACTGCTTCTGTTATACTTCAACTGTCTTAACCAGCACACTGGCTTTCCAGAAAGAACAGAAGTTGAAGTTTGAATGTCAGGTAAAAAAAAAATAAAACAGCTTTGTAAAATAAAGTCTTTGTTTTCTTTAAATCATGACTCTCCATGCAAATGACTTAATTAAAGGTTCTATTGCATTGATTTGTAAAAAGAGCTGTCTTATTATTATTGTATTTAATCTTCTATTTTAACTTCATTAAACGTTGAAGTCTTCATACTAACATAACGAAAGAAACTAAAAACTTCTCCAGAAATGTGAATAGTAAAAATCAAAGAGACACAGTACCTGTTACAAATCTGTAGAGACTTTGTCGACTTTAGGCATAATATTAGACATTTTTTTATATATTGTTTTGTGCATTCTGAGGTTTTGAAACATGAGGATTCTGTTTCTAATATTAATTTTTTATTTGGCTTTGATTGGACAAAATTCAAAGTCTTTCCTGTGCTCTTTTTCTTTCTTTACGCAAAGCTTGTAATGTTTCATAGTCACACTGGTGAAGTCACAGAAGTGACGCCATAAATATGGCAGCAATCACCCTCTGCGCTATCCCTTGGTGGATGTTAAACGTGTGAAAAATCTGTAAGTGTAGTCGGCTTCTTTGGTGAAAGGATTGTGATTTTGGTTTCGATTTTATTTTGCTTTTGACTATTACATAATGTCTTGATAATGTTTTGACCCCTTATTACCCCAGACTACATATTTATTTTTTTTGTTTTGAGTATCATCTCTCAGTTTTTATGGTGCTCAGAATAAGCCTTGGTGTCCACAACAATAGGAAGTTAAAGACGTCCTCTGGGCTAACAGTTCATTTCATCCCAGAGGCAATATTGTATATCACATGCACTTTAGAATTGGTAATCCATTTAAAGTTAAGAATGTTCGGGCCTAGCCAGCACTTGGAAGAGATAATACCAAGAAGGGCTTGTGTTGTTGCTAGAAGAGGTGTGAGGTAAAGTGTAGGATGTATCCTGATATCCTGTCCAACTTGCCCAACATGGTATGCTTATTCTGGGCCCTAAATCATTGCTTTGTCTATAGTTGTTTTGCTGGATGGTGATGGAGCAGTTCTGAGAGGGTCAATAGACCACTGTAAAATTTGATAAAATAAGGAATCCGTGTTAAAGAATTTTTTTATACCTGAACGATGTGTACCCATGCATAACTTTAGCCGTAAAGCTCATATCCCCTAACCTACCTCTCTAACTATGGTGAGCATACTGGCACAAAATGGCTGCAATCACATCATCCAGGTGGATGCTACACTTCAGTGCTTTGAGTAATGTGAAAAGTGCTATGTAAATGTAATGAATTATTATTATTGTTAATATCCCATCATTCTGCCTTGACCCTGAAAGACTTTAATCACGGGGTGACAGAGTATGGATGTGGAATTTCAAGGAGTTGGTTAGCAAAGATATGTCTAATGATAACTGGTGATTTGTGAACGTGGGTCTGTATGTTTGTGAATGGGCCGTAAAATGAACTGACACCATGTCCAAAATTTATTCCTGCCGTTGTGCTTGAAGCTGTGTTTGATGCTGCTGGTTCTGCCCCACCATCACTTTGAACTGAATTAAGTAGGCTTCAGGAGGTTATGATTATTAACCCAATTAACATAACAAATCTTTGTGGTGTGGAAGGAGAACTGGAGTAACTCAAGAAAATCCCATATTTAGGTGGGAAGAAACTTCAAGCTCTATAGACTGTTCTGTCAGGATTCATTTAAGTAGTGTTAGTATGACATGACACTCAATGATCAGTTAATGTTGGTTAACAGCATTATGGGGCATTTTGTAGGAATGTCTAAATTAAAGTAAACTATAAAGTACAATGAAATACAGCATGGCAAACACAACTCAGTTTTTCTCACCTGCCTTTTGCTCTCTAAATTTGTGCTGTGTTGGCCACATATTTAAACAAAATCTATGATCAGGTATATAATTTTTAAAATTCCATAATGAGACAAATGCTCCCTAATCATTAAAAAATGAAATGTAAATGATTATATCATAGTTCAGTACTTACAGTATGAATCAGCTTGGAGGTACAGTACTAGCCTTATAAGGCACCATACAAAGAAAAAGTTTGTACAGAGCGGCTCCATGCCAGGAAAGCAGCAGCAAAAATTTATTTATTAAACACAACTGTACAAAACATTACATATTCGTATGCTGTACAAAATGATAAATGATTTTTTTTTTCTCAATACAATTTCTTTTATTTTAGGCCCTGCTTCAAGTTGCCAAAAACCTCTTTACACATTTAGGTAAGGTTTCATATTTTAATTGCATGGGAGATATGCTGTGAATTGCCTGTCTTAACAAAATGTCAGCAGCTCATCAGCGTGTACTCCCCTACAATGCTGAAGTCTTACATTTAAACAAAATTGCCTGTCAGTAACCTGTGGGTGCATAAGAAGGGTTACGGTGTCTGGAATGGAGTGAAGTGCTGTGCTAAATTCAGCCACAATTCCCAGATGTTATACTCACAGGCCACTTCACTTCATTTCTTACTGCACTAAGGTAGTTTATTGAAGATGGAAAGAGCCATTGGTTTAAAAATGACTATGTGAACTAGTATCTCCTTTGAATAAGTTGGGTCATAACTGGTGTGAAATGAAGCCAGAGACACCATAAGAAGGGTTGGGTTAGCCACCCCATATACAGTACAGGCCAAAAGTTTGGACACACCTCCTCATTCAATG
>JANRMT010062834.1:22889431-22900537 GCA_026402145.1 Polypterus bichir lapradei | reverse complement strand
AGGAGGTGTGTCCAAACTTTTGGCCTGTACTGTACTTGAAGATACAGTAGGTAGATTGACAAAGGCAAAAATAAAGCGATAATGATCGGTCTTTACAGGCTTGAGTCCAAAACAGAACTGACTTGCAAACACAAAAATGGTGTCTTTTAAAGCCTGTCGGAAGTACTAGGGTGTTGTACCGTGTTAGCCATTATGAATGTAGTGAGAAGTCAAGCAAAATGACACCTTTTATTGGCTAACTAAAAAGATTACAATATGCAGGCTTTCGAGGCAACTCAGGCCCCTTCTTCAGGCAGGATGTTTGATTACATCTTATGTAATGTAATGACATCTCACCTGAAGAAGGGGCCTGAGTTGACTCAAAAGCCTGCATATTGTAATCTTTTTAGTTAGCCAATAAAATGTGTCATTTTGCTTGACTTCTCAAAGCCTGTCAGAGGAAGTGATGTCAGTGGGTCCGGGGCTGGAAGTGATGTCATTGGGCCCAAGGGGGAATTTCCCGTAGCTGGTCTGCAGAAGAAAGAGAGAAAGGGTTAGTGAATCCAATGGTCCAGCATAGAATTACCTTCTTTTGAGCCCGTTAGTTGTCTCTTTATGTGCACGTGTGGGACACTAGAAAAAATATGTATATGCATTTTTTAAGTAATTAATTATCTTTTTATTTTTTAGATGAAAAACTGAGATCACATACTTACATGAGTGTGGTTTCTTTGGTTGTATTTCATGTTCAGTGCTTCTCTGTTTGTTTCAAGGTTTCTGTTATCAGACACTCCAACTGCAAGAATGTATATATGGTAACTTTAGGGATTTAGGTTCTAGGTTAAGAAAACAAGTCTGAAAATAGGTTTACTAAAATGCAGTACAACTTCCAATGTGCTGTCAGCAGGCACTAAGTGCAACAACAATTTGTTTCTAAAATGTTTCTGCTGGCAAATGAGTATGTATATGGGTTTCTAATTAATTTGGAGGAGCGTTGGTTCATAAAAAAATGGCAAAGCTGTACAGAGGCAAGTAACCTTTTGAGTTCTTCCTGAGAGTCTATGTTACTGTACTGCCATGATGGGAAAAAAATCAAAATGCAAAATTTCATCAGGTTCAGGGTATGAGGTCAAAAATCAGAGTTATAAACCAAAAGCAAGTATCTATAAGGAGATGAGAAACAACTAGCAACCAAACTGAAAATGCCAAACAGGAATTAAACTCAAAGAAATGTTTTAATTCCCCTAAATCATTTAGATTCGCTTGTTAATTGCATTGAGGTTTTAGCAACAAATCTGAAAATAGTGTGCCACCATCTTAAATGGCATCGGCCCAATGACATCACTTGACTGAAAGGCCGTGGGGCAGCAACAAGGTGCCATCGCTAACAACAGTACAGTCACAGCCATCTCTATACACAAAGTGGATGTGCACTGCTTAAAACCAGTTGATGAAATGGGGGCTTAGTAACATCGTGAAAATGACACTAAAAGATAAGAATCAGATTTGGAATTGAGTTTATTCACCAAGTGCAAACATGTACAAGGAATTCTATTTGGTAAGTAAGGTACATAAAGGCAAACAAAGATGAATGTCATTAAAATGAAAATATAAGAGAAAAATATGTGCAAAACTGTGTTCAGAGCCCCCACATCATAATAATTACACAATGAAAATTACATTTTTATTAGCATAGTCCAAATAAATCAAACTCTTACTATTTGAAGTGTCTTCTAAATGAACACATCTAGCACTGCATAATAGATGCTCAAGTGTTCAATATAGTCTTGTTTTATTATTTTTCCCAATTTTTGTTTTATAACTTTTCAATAACTGGTAATTGTTTTACATAGAAACATGCCGTTTGCCCAAAGAAATTACTGGCAGATGTCTAAAACAAAATGTTTTTAAATTTTACAGATGATGTGTCTGTCTTGCTTCAGGAGATAATTATAGAGGCCAGAAACCTCAGTAATGCAGAAATGTAAGTCTTTTTAATCATTTATCTTATTTTAATGATGTATAAATAAGCCTGTTTGCTATATCTTGCTGTTCATTTTAAAGGTCAAAAAAGAATCCCAGAACCTCAAAGGCAAAAATTATTTTAATGGAAAGCAAAGTTGCCATAGACTCTGAATTGATCCTTACAGTGGTCTGAATTAATTAGTGCTTTCAGTGTAAATATTCCAAGTAACATAACGTGCTTTGGGAGGCAGCGGACATATCAAGCCATTCCAAACCCAGAAATAATTCTGTGAAACCAAAGATACAAAAAAGGTTCCTTGTGTTAAAAACAAATAGGCATGGAAGCGGTTAACGGAAGGAGTAAATTAAATATCAGATAAACACAGAAAATACCAAATCCTAAGGCCCTCTTGGCCTTCCGAAACTTGACAGTCACCCTGTCTTTTAGTGCACTCCCTCAGTAGGAGGGAGTGCCCACCACAGTACCACACTACCTGTCATTTCTCTCACTGTCTTTCTCTGATCTTCTTGCCTCTCTTCCTCATGCCCGTCGAGCTTTTCCCCAACTCACCTTGCTTGTTCTAAGCTCAGTGAATGCTGTATTGGAAGTGCATTCCCTGAACCCTTTGGTAACCAGGAGTCCATCTTCCTAGAGCCCTCCCAAGCAGTCCGAGGTAGTCTTGCAGGCCTGAATTTCTAGCTCACCTTGGAAGGAAAAAACAACCTGCAGGTAGTTTGTCCACCCTAATGGGTAAAAGGGAGCTTTATACACAGTAATAGGTCTTCTTGCTGCCTTCAGTCAAACTGGGGGACTGCTATTCAATTTCACTGTATTCCACTTTAACACTATTATAATTTAGAATGACTGGAATAATTACTTTTAGGCCATTTGGGCCAAGCTTATCGCTATACAGTGTGTACAGTATATGGTACAAACAGATTCTCTTTTGCACTAGTAGTATAATACAAAAAAACAATAAGACAGGTAATGAATGCAAGACCATGTTTTCAATGCATCATTTACTTTATATATACGAGGGTAAATCGAAAGTAAAGGAAATTTGAAAATTACACAGTAATCATAATGGATAGAAGCTAATGCAATACCATACATTCATGATGGCTTATGGGTATTTCAACCACACACAGCACAGCACTCTGCTGTTAGGTCAAATGAGCATGGGTGATCTGTCACGGGATTGCACCATTGTTTATCAATGCATTGTAATGAGATTTCTTTGGGTGGAGGGTGTGAAATCTGCAGAAATTCCATCAAAGGATGCTGGCTGGTGCAGATCAGTAAGCTGTCCGAGTACTCTTGAACAAACATTACAGTGTCCCAAGTCATCATACACTACAGCAAGTTCAGATTTTTAGCTCTGTTCTTCCCACTTTAAACCTTTCATCCCATTCATAAACTTTTCATTGAGTCATGTGGTTTTCACTTTTGTGCTAAGCCAACATCCTTTGTTGATTTTCATCAGGTTTCACTCCCTCTACCCAAAGAAATGTCAATAAGCCACATTGTTCAACATTGATGCAGTCCCACAGCAGAGCATCCATGCTTAATTGACCATGTCTTCAACCAGACTAACGGCAGGGCACTGCACTATACGTGTTCGAACTACTCATAAACTGTGTGCTGTATTACATTGGCTTCTATCCGTTGCAGTTAAAACATAATTTTCAAATTGCCTTTACTTTTTGATTTACCCTCATACAAGAAACACTCATACAAATGACAGTACGAGTGACTGTTCAGTAGCCTGATGATCTCCGGATAAAGATTGTCCCTGAATCTATTGGTGTCAGTGCTGATGGAGCAGTGAGAATATTGTATGTGCAAGATGGCTAAAGTCTTTAATCTATAACACAACATTTCATTTAACAAAAGTGAGTTGGGTCCCAGAGATATTTTGGTTTGACTTTACCACCCTCTGTAGTGCTTTGTTAGGGTGAGCTGATGTGAGTAGGTGCTGCACCTGGAAGACGTGTAGCCAGTGACTATGGACTCCTTTTAATGTACTTGTAATAAGTTCATTTTCCCGTTCTGTAGTGCCCCCTTTTTACCTGTCATTCTGGTACTGACATGACATCTCACTGCAGCACTAGCACTACTACTGTAGATGGATGACATGTTTAAAATATTCAGATTAACACATTCATATTCTTCTTGTTACCCACAATTAAATCGTCTTCTTCTTCTTTCGGCTGCTCCCATTAGGGGTCATCACAGCGGATCATCTTCTTCCATATCTTTCTGTCCTCTGCATCTTGTTCTGTTACACCCGTCACCTGCATGTCCTCTCTCACCATATCCATAAATCTTCTCTTAGGCCTTGTTCTTTTTCTCTTACCTGGCAGCTCTATCCTTAACATCCTTTTCCCAATATACCCAGCATCACTGCTCTGCACATGACTAAACCAATGCAATCTCGCCTCTCTGACTTTGTCTCCAAACCGTCCAACCTGAGCAGACCCTCTAATGTTCTCATTCCTAATCCTATCCATCCTCGTCACACCCAATGCAAATCTTAGCATTTTTAACTCTGCCACCTCCAGCTCTGTCTCCTGTTTTTTGGTCAGTGCCACCATCTCCAACCCATATAACATAGCTGGTCTCACTACTGTCCTGTAGACCTTCCCTTTCACTCTTGCTGATACCCGTCTATCACAAATTATTCCTGACACTCTTCTCCACCCATTCCACCCTGCCTGCACTCTCCTTTTCACCTCTCTTCCACAATACCCATTACTCTGTACTGTTGATCCCAAGTATTTAAACTCATCCACCTTCGCCAACTCTACTCCTTGCATCCTCACCATTCCACTGACCTCCCTCTCATTTACACACATGTATTATGTCTTGTTCCTACTGACCTTCATTCCTCTCCTCTCTAGAGCATATCTCTACCTTTCCAGGGTCTCCTCAACCTGCTCCCTACTATCGCTACAGATCACAATGTCATCAGCAAACATCATAGTCCATGGGGACTCCTGTCTAATCTCATCTGTCAACCTGTCCATCACCATTGCAAATAAGAAAGGGCTCAGAGCCGATCCCTGATGTAATCCCACCTCCAACTTGAATGCATCCATCACTAACAACTATAAAAAAATCCTGATGGAAATATTAATCATCATGTTTGGGGCTGAAATGTAATAGCTCATTCAGTGTATTCAACAAAACTTCAGTGACTTAGTGAAACGATTTAATGAAATTGCAGTCCTCTTTTAAACAATACATACTACCAGAATTGGATGATTGTTAGTTAGACTGTAGACTAATATTGGTCTATTTGGTCATATATTGTATTAAAATCAGAGATTCAGTTATACCCCAACACCTTGGAAAATTCTATTTCCCAGACTTGACCAGTTATCAAAAATACCACAATTTACCACCATCAGAGCGAAGAATTTTGGTATGTTTTCTAGGTCTCTAATACAGAGTTTAATGTGCAAGACTCTGAACTGATCTTGTGCGAATCTCCTATTGACGTTTTGTGACTCGTGTGTCAACAGCTGCTCCGTGTTCCTATTGGACAGAACAAGCAGTGAACTGGTTGCCAAAGTCTTTGATGGAGGTGTAGTTAATGATGAGGTAGGTCATTTTATAATTCATTCCCAAATGTTTCAAACAAAGCAATCTAACACATTTCATTAATACAAAGAATGCCCTTTTTATAGCAGGTAAAATGATTGACAGTTTAGTACAGGAAATGTCAATGGTGAGTCCAGAGAGATTAAATATGCAAAGTTTTCATTTTAGAGACTCTAGTCTTGACTTGAATAATTTAGTGCAATGTGTGATTAATGTGTTGTGAGCAAAAGGGCGATCACTTTGTCTTGGTGACCCAGAGATGTGCAGCACTTCTCACTGGGCAGCCCAGCTGTTCAGATAAAACAACTGTTGTTAATGCCACTTCTACTAATGTGGCCTGGCAGTTCCCCCAGGAGACAGAAGCAAAGAGAAATCTCAACTGTTCAAAGTTATGCTTGGAAGTTAAACCGAGGAAAACAAGAAATTGTCGATTCTCCAGTCTTTTATGAGAAGTAAACTTTTTAAGAGACACTTCTTTCTGTATAAGATGGCCTAAAAAGAGGACTCGTTTTGTAGACTTGGTTCTTTCAGATTTCACCATTTTGTGCAAGAAGTCAACTGCCAAAGAACCCTAGGACTGATTTCAAAGACGACCTGACTGAGTCCTGCTGCTTCTCTTGCTATGAGGCTTTTGAATTTGGCTGAGTTGCAGTGTGAAGCCTGCTTCCATAGCACTGAAGTTTCCCTGCTTTTGTCTCTTTGAGTTTGAAATAATGTTGAGAGTTTAACCTCTCAAATTAGTCCAGTTTGAATTCTTTGAGCAACCATGCATCACACAAACATCGCATTGTATCTGTAAGCATTCCAAAGGACTCAAATAATTTAATAAGAATTTTGTCAAAATCCACCAATGACTGTATTGCATGCTTGGTGACAGTTTACCTGTAGGATACTCTTTTAAGTATAGCTCTGTAAAATGATTGCTGATATTTACTGATAAGCTAAATTATCATGTGTGGGCCACAGCATTTGAGTTTATTATTAGGTTGTCACAAAAATTATTTTATTTATAATTACAATGGCTAAAAGTAGTAACAATTACACACCAAAATGCTTAAAGCAGAGGTGAGCAACATGTGTCCTGGAGGGCCGCAGTGGCTGCAGGTTTTTGTTCCAACCCATTTCCTTAATTAGAAACCAGTCCTTACCAATAACAGATGTTCTTGAATTTTGTGGCCTGTTAGTGTTTTAACTCTGCCATTTTAGGTCATTCTTATGTCCATTCTTATTATCTTCCTAAGGATATAATTGTGAATTTCCCCTTGGGATTAATAAAGTATCTATCTATCTATCTATCTATCTATCTATCTATCTATCTATCTATCTATCTATCTATCTATCTATCTATCTATCTATCTATCTATCTAATCCAGAGGCCTAAAATGGACGAGTGATTCATAGTCTTTCACTTTTTTCTCTTCAGTTTCCTCCTAAATGTTTTATTAGATTAGATTTGATAGATTTTACTTATCCCAAGGGGAAATTTAGATGCATACAGCAGCAGAAACATAAAAAATTAAACGAATTAAACCATATAGTTCATGATGAGTATACGCAGAGTAAATGGAAACAAGTTAGATAAAGAGCTGCTGATTCCTTTGTCATTTGCATATTATCACAAATAAGTAGTATTTAAAAGTAGTGAATGTAGTTGTTTAAGATTAAAATACGCAATTAAGGTTGGGGAACCTTAACACGTGAGACAACTAAAATGAAGCATTTAGGCAACAAGTGCTTCATCTGCAATAATTGACTTGTCATTAAGAAACTGGGTTGGAACAAAAACCTGCAGCTATTGTGGCCCTCCAGGACCGACTTGCTCCCCCTGGCTTAAAAAGATTGTGCAAAGATGAGTCTCGATTTCAGAGCGCATGAAGAGCAAACATTAAAGATTACCTTATCACAATCAATAATTGTCAAAGGTCTTATTATTAATATAAATAAGTTTGCCTAACCTTTCTCTTTTCCACACAGTCACTTCCCTCTTGTAATCAGCAATAAAAAATAAATGATGTCATGGTGCCTGCTTCACTTTTAAATAGTGAGAAATGATATAAGCTACGAAGAGAAAATCACTCAATTTGACAATATATGTAATAAAATCTAAAATAACTGATTAATTCAATTAAAAGTTGACTGGCCAGCAGTTGTTTAAATGTGCTTAATGGGGCTTTGCCTGTCACAATCACTTTAGCTGACTGACTGTCTTACAAAGTGTGCTGTGCAGACAGACGTATGTTTTTACAGAGCTTGACGATAACTTTAAAGTTAGACAGAGACGTGAAATGAAGTATATTTTGTAAGATAACCAGTCTAACATTTGCACTGCCTGCTGTCTTACTAAGGCATTTTTTTTCTCGAAGTAATACATCAGCTTGTACAAAGTGTTTGTGAAGATCATTCAATTTGCATTAATTTAGATGTTTGTTTTTATTTTCATTAAAGAAAGAGTTTCGAATCCCAGCTGATCAAGGTATTGCTGGTCATGTAGCAACCACGGGGAAGATCCTGAACATTAAAGATGCCTACTCTCACCCGTTGTTTTATCGTGGTGTGGACGACAGCACTGGTTTCCGGACAAGGAATATTCTTTGTTTCCCAATCAAGGATGAAAATAATGGTAAAGAAACTATATATCCCAGTACATATACACAACATCCACCTGTTTTCTTGTTTCATTTTGAGGTTTGCTCAGAACCTATGAATGAAAAACTCTCCATAGAGTGGTTCATTCTTTCATTTATTCCAGTACAGGGTAATTGTTGGTTTAGAGCATTGGGTGCAGGGCAGGAGTCCACTCTGGATGGGACACCAGATCATCACAGGACACTTTTTAATTCACATAATGACACTTATTAGAGATTTAATTCAGTCTAACTTGCACATGTTTGGACTTTAGGTCAAAACACAAATTCCTGAAGTAAAACAGAAACGTGCAAGATAAATTTACAGTTCTGTAAATGTAGATTTTGAAGCTATGAGGCTAAAGTGGTAATTACTACCTACTATTCTGAAAAAAAAATCATATTATAAGGTCATAAGATTATTCATAGTGGGCTAGGAGGAAATAATGTTAAACTGTTTGACCTTTAAGTCAGAAATGCATCAAATGAAAGTACAATAATAAAATACATTAAGAATAAACCCATAGTTTTCATAATGTCCCCATATGGTCAGAAATATCCTGCGTGTTACTGAAATTTGAAAAGTTTAAAGTTTCATATTGTTGAAAACAGACATAAATCTTTTTGACTCTTCATTGTAAATGTAAAATCAATACAGAACACACGCCATGATCTATCAAGAGACAAAGAACAGAATTGGATTTCAGAGATAATTTATTATTACTAGCATACAGATTATCTTTAATTTATTGCTACAAGCAAGCAGAATATCTGTAAGGACTTTGTTTTCTCTCTGCTCACTAGAACATCTCCAGCTATTTAGAATCCATAAAGACTTAACATACAATATAAATAAAGAACAGGCATTTATATTAAAATTTCACATTTTTGGAAATATTTTTCAGGCTACAATGGTGCATAGAAATGAAAATCAAATTATGAAATTCAATTTATACAGGCCTTTGTAAGATGTAAAAGCAGCAAAATGGATGCTCTCCAGTTCTTTGGCAGGAAAATTACTCCTTTTGTTTCTTGTCATTTTGATAAATGTTAGGTTTTATTTAAATCCATTGAACTTTATGTAAGTTCATTGTTTAATAGCAATAGAAGAGTATGGATGGTTTGTGTGAGCAGAGAAAGCCAGTAATATTGCAGGCATTATTACACTTGGCAGCAATCATCTGTCGACCTCTGTAAAATAAAACAGACTTTAATTGTCAGAGTAATGCGTGTGACAAGCTACACTTGATTTCCTTCATTTTACCTGCTTTCATGTAAATGTTACAAAAAAAAAATCTGTAACAAATATACTCAGCAAAAAAAGAAATGTCCCTTTTTCAGGACTGTGTATTTCAACAATAATGTTTTAAAAATCCAAATAACTTTACAGATCTTCATTGTAAATTGTTTAAACAATGTTTTCCATGCATGTTCAATTAACCATAATCAATTAATTAACATGCACCTGTGGAATGGTCGTTAAGACCTTAACAGCTTACAGAAAGTAAGCATTTAAGGTCACAGTTCTAAAAACGCAGGACACTAAAGAGACTTGTCTACCGACTGTGAAAAACACCCAAAGAAAGATGCCCAGGGTCCCTGCTCATCTGCGTGAACGTGCATTAGGCATGCTGCAGGGAGGCATGAGGACTGTTGATGTGGCTAGGGCAATAAATTGCCATGTCCACACTGTGAGACGCCTAAGACAGCGCTACAGGGAGACAGGAAGGACAGCTGATCATCCTCGCAGTGGAAGACCACGTGTAACAACACCTGCACAGGATCGGTACATCCGAATATCACACCTGCGTGACAGGTACAGGATGGCCACAACAACTGCCCGAGTCACACCATTAACACACAATCCCTCCAACAGTGCTCAGACTGTCCGCAATAGGCTGAGAGAGGCTGGACTGAGGGCTTGTAGGCCTGTTGTAAGGCAGGTCTTTACCAGACATCACGCCGCCTATGGGCACAAACCCATCTTCGCTGGACCAGACAGGAGTGGCAAAAAGTGCGTGAGTTTCTGCAGGACAGCAATGTCAGTGTTCTGCCATGGCCAGCGAAGAGCCCAGATCTCAATCCCATTGAGCACGTCTGGGACCTGTTGGATCGC
Organism: Polypterus bichir lapradei; assembly: GCA_026402145.1. Taxonomy (NCBI): domain Eukaryota; kingdom Metazoa; phylum Chordata; class Cladistia; order Polypteriformes; family Polypteridae; genus Polypterus; species Polypterus bichir. The sequence continues at coordinate 22,890,249 of JANRMT010062834.1, read as the reverse complement.
AGGGTGAGGGCTAGGGCCATTCCCCCCAGAAATGTCCAGGAACTTGCAGGTGCCTTAGTGGAAGAGTGGGGTAACATCTCACAGCAAGAACTGACAAATCTGGTCCAGTCCATGAGGAGGAGATGCACTGCAGTACTTCAAGCAGCTGGTGGCCACACCAGATACTGACTGGTACTTTTGATTTTGAGCCTCCCTACATTCAGGGACACATTGTGAAACATTTTTAGTTTATGTCTTATGGTGTTGACTCTTTTAGTGTTCATACAAATATTTACACATTAAGTCTACTGAAAGTAAAAACAATTGAAAGTCAGGGGACGTTTCTTTTTTTGCTGAGTATATATTGTTAGCTTTTATGTATATGCTGTTAAGTACTGTCATGAATTGTTTATAAAAGGAATGATACTTGCTGTACAAGAATTATTCAAGAAAATAAACCCTGAAAATTATACAGTTCCACAACCTGCATCAGTTCTTTAGAATGGATTTTAAATTCTACCTTCTAATTTCCTAAAAACTAGAGGGTTATTTAAGCATAGTGCTTTTTATGATGCTAGCTGTTCTACCCAGCTTCACCAGGAAGAGCAATAAAATGTAAGTTACATGCATAAAATGAATAAAAAGCATATCCGACACTCCAATCTCCTCGTTGTCACAGAAACACATGTAGATTTTAATACTATATTGCATCTAGTGCTTCTGACCTTATTAATCCCTTGAGAAATTTAAGATTTAGAGAAAGTAGTTTTCACATTGAATAACTCATACAACAGTAATAATAATTATCTCAATAGTTCCGTAATAATATCAAAATGTAG
>JANRMT010062834.1:22870800-22889421 GCA_026402145.1 Polypterus bichir lapradei | reverse complement strand
TAGTAATGTATAATACATGACGCTAACATTTGTATTAAATTACAGAGGTGATCGGCGTGGCTGAACTCTGCAATAAAATCAATGGCCCGTGGTTCAACAGGTTTGATGAAGACTTGGCCACTGCGTTCTCAATTTACTGTGGAATCAGCATTGCCCACGTAAGTAAATGCTATTTCTGCTTGAGCCCCCTTATGAATGTTCTGTAGGCAACCACAGCAAACCATATTAACACTAAGGTTAGTTATTTAACGTACAGAGTGTAAAGAGATGTATTTCATTTATTATGTCCTTTGGTTTAATAAGTTAATACATTCCTTAACAGGTATGAAAATGTGTATTTATCACATGCAAAGTCAGTTTTAGTGTCAGTTTCACATAACTCGACTGTATCGCTCATCACTAATTAGAACTATTCAATTAGCAGACACAATATAGCATTTAAGCGCAACAATGACTTTTAACCCAAAACATCACACGTGAAGTCCAAAACACATACACAGGACCAAATTCCTTTGGGAATACAGTATTGTGCTTATATTACACTTGCAATGCTTCCACACATTTTGTGTTTAAATAAAACCTGTCAAAACCAATAGAATGTTATTTAATACTGTTGCAAGAGAAAAGTCACTTTTAACCATCAACTGTTATTTTCAGAAAATAATCAAAGTGTTTTCCTTCCTTTCAGTCCCTGCTGTATAAGAAAGTTCATGAGGCCCAGTTTAGAAGTCATTTAGCCAATGAAATGATGATGTACCATATGAAGGTAAGAGGGCACATTGTCCATTTTTAAGTTCCAAATAAAGTACGGGTTTCACAGCAGTTATGCACTTAGCATTGGTTCTTTTCCTAGAAGGAGTAGATGCAAGAAATGCAAGACCTGCATGGTTACATGGGCCTCTATATATAGTATAGATTGTACTACTCTAAATGCATGGTATAGTTCAGTTGTCATTAAAGTGCATGAAATTACTTTCTCTAGCATGGAAAATGACATGTAAAGCATACATTATCTTCCTTTATTTGAAGAGTTTTGAAAATTGAGCACTCAGAGATATACTAGCAATCTTTTGGTTTACACAGTAGTTACATGGCCAAATTGTATTTCTTACGTTGCACATTCATCTGTGCATAAATCAATCTTAATTGATGTATAGAAGTGATCTTTTGATCTTTATACCAGGTTTCAGATGAAGAGGTTTCCAAGCTTCTAAAATCTGGAATTGAACCAGTAGATGAAATTCATCCCAGTTTTGCATATTTTACATATACGCCACGCTCTTTGCCAGATGAGAGCACTCCAATGGTAAGTTTCCAAGACAATTTTCCTTTTTGTAACTACTGTATGATAATACATGACACTACTTCCTAGCCTAGCTTTTTATACATATTTAACTCTTTGCTAATAAGACCACAACCTTTTCTTGCTATTGCATTTGTGAAGATGTGCAGAGCTAAAGCAAATTCCTGTTTAGTTCATTAAACAGTTTCATATACAGTCAGTAACTCTATGATCAGTGGCTCTTGCCAGCTGCAGACACACTGCCTTTGCATTTTCATTATGTATCACATTATCCACATAATATTATTATATTATCTACACTCACTAATGTAGCTGACAACGGGATAGAAAGAAAGACCTTATTTTTTATTAGATGGTCTCACAGCACAACCTACAAACAATAATCTTTATATAGCTGCTTAACAAATCTTTCACACACATAACACTCCATAAGAGCTGTATTTACGGAGCATAATAATAGTTGCCTCACATAGTCAAGTGCACCACACACAAAAGGTCTTACTCAGTCCTGCATTGCTTCTTAACTGTACTGTAGCGTTCTCTCCACTACTGCATCTTCTCTGCATCTTTTATGTTTTTGCCATCTTCAGGTTGTTTAACCCACCACATGGGACTCCATAGACAGCTTCATAGAAACTCTCAGGAAACATTATCCCTCTCCTTTCTCCATTGACTTCAGTTATTTTACAAAATGCAGTGTAGAAGAAATTATTGTACCTGAACTACCCAACAGAGGATCCCAGCATCAGCTTTCCATGAGTTCTGCCTGCTTGTCATGCAGTGAATATCCAAACAACTTCCAGAAAACATAAAAGTTTTTAGTTCCTCTTTCTTCGTCTGACATACAGCTGTAGTTTTCAGTCCTATGAGTCCTGTCACGTTAATATTCTATTAGGTAAAGTTACATTAACCCTTTTGAAAGTTCATGAGGCCCATCACTTTTGAAGTGATGTTAAAACTATTTGTGTTGGTAGGGTCACACCGATGCAGTTGGCTTGTCAGATGACATTTCAGGTGACACTGAAAGTCTTCAGGAGGTTTAGTTAGTTTAATCTTCGACTCTGGCTCAAATTATTAGTTTTGAGCGACATTGTTTAGAGTTTTGCTTCTTTAAACTATTACCTGTGACTTGAATTTGTTTCATTCACTCCAGTCCATATTGCATATTGCATCCTAAATTTCCCTTTGGGGATTAATAAAGTGTTACCTTATCTTATCTTATTTCATAATTGACTTTTCTTAAGTTGTGCCAGTTTTTTTTTTTTTTTACTTTCTTTGCCATAAGTCTACTGAATTCATTGCATTATGCATTATTATAACAATATATTATAGCATTATATTATAGCATTATGTTGAACTGATATCCAGTTTTCTTATAAATGGTCATTAGATGGTGCCCATATTGTTGTATTTAATTAGAACAGTCTCTTAGCATCAGCTGAGTTAGCAATCATTTAAAAATGAGCAGGGCATTATTAAACATTTTAATTTCTAATATTACAAATTTTGGGTAGCACGGTGGCACAGTGGTAGCGGTGCCTCGCAGTAAGGAGATCTGGGTTCATTTCCCGGGTCTTCCCTATATGGAGTTTGCATGTTCTCCCCGTGTCTACGTGGGTTTCCTCCGGGTACTCCGGTTTACTCCCACAGTCCAAAGACATGCAGGTTAGGTGCATTGGTGGTCTTAAATTGTCCCTAGTGTGTGCTTGTGTGTGTGTGTGCCCTGTGGTGGGCTGGTGCCCTGCCTGGGATTTGTTCCTGCCTTGCACCCTGTGTTGGCTGGGATTGGCTCCAACAGACCCCTGTGACCCTGTGTTAGGATATAGCAGGTTGGACAATGAATGACTGACTGACTGACTGACTGACAATTTTTTATGTATAATGTTAATTTCTTAGGTGCCAAATTTATAAGTATAGTTTAATACTTGATACATCAGAAAGCATATTTGCACTATATCTGTTTTCATGGCTACATTCTGACATAAGCAGAGTCAGCAGTCACTTTGGGCCCCATAGCCATTGGGGGCTCACATCACATACAGAGAGGAGAAGGCCAGAATCAGCCCTGGCTGTAATGGCATTTATTCTCCATTGTCCATTTCAAAATAAATTAAATTATTGTCTATAGTGTCAGCAACCATTGTACAATTCTAAGATATTACGAAAGAAAATGAATGGATGGATATTTATATTTATTTTCTGCACTTGAAATAAAATTAATTGCCATGCCTTGCTCTGAGCCTTGGATGTTGTCCTGTTTTGTCCTTACCTGTTGCCAGAATTACCCAGGCACGAACATAACAACTCTATTAATTACTTTCCTCAGTTTTTAATTTGTTTTCTGTTGTCCTTTTCTTATATATTTGATGTTTGTCTGTTTTTATTTGGAGGATGTTTTGCCTTATACCTCTAGGTTTCGCTAGTTAGATTTGTGGTTTAACCTCCTTCTTTGACTTTTGACTTTGTCCTCATATACCTACCTTGTCAGGTTGGCAGACACTTTGATTATCACGGCATGGCTCAACATTCCCCTGTTAATCCATTCTTCAACATCAAATGTGCGTTATCTACTCTATATATATAAAATCCTAAGCCTAAAAGTGCAACGATTTTGTGCAACGATTTTATGTGATGTTTTTTGTCACGCTTTAAATCGGGTTTATTTTAAAATCTACATAGAGTATATATGTTTTATATCATTCTTTTCAGACTTTATCAAACTTTAATGTGATGTGGTTAGATTTTCAGATTCTTATTCCGTTTTTAAATTATAAACTAAAAAATATCAAGAACTCACTTCCCGCTTGATAAGACTTTGTGCCAAGAGATTTAACCACACCCGGGGCCGGAAATAAAAGACAGACAGTAGGAAAGCTGCTGTACAGGCTTTTAAACGTTCGAAGCACCGCGCGAGATGCAGATCATGCGGCACAGCAGCAGCAGCAGCAAGCCAGCAGCTGATCGAGCAAAGTGGAGGTAAAAAAAAACTGTATTTGTTTCCCATTTAAGACGGGGTTTCGGAGGAGTGACTGCATCTCCTTGGGGTGCATTTAGCCCCCCTCGTCACAACATGAAAGGCAGAGACGCAAAGTGGCTAGCCTCCCCCTAGTTACAATATAATAAGATGCATTATGCCACCCACATTTAGTGAAGTCCTCCATATTCCTGAATGGTCCCTTGCCTGATAAGTCGTTAACTCTAAGAGCTATAGGGAAAGTGAAGAAGTGATGAACCATGAAAAAAATTACTCAACACTACAAAATTACAAAGACAAAAGGCATGTGAATGAAAGTGTCCTAACCTGTGAGAGTAATCCCAAAAATAGTCGAGAAAGTTGCTCAGACACAGGCAGGCAGTGAAACATTAGCATAACACCTATGAACACACTCAACAAAAAGGTATGCAGCCAAAAAGGATGTCGAGAATAAGTGTGCAGGAATCACTTTAGTGTAAATTGGCAGAAAATAAGAAGTTTGGGTCAAAATTATGCTGAAAAAAGAGTATAACATAAAATAACACTGATAAATATTATGAATTACACACCGTGAAAACAAATAAGCATGGTGTAAGTCTGCTTTTATGCACATTTTCAAATCCAACATGTGCAATATCTTGTTTTTTTAGCTATTAATTAACTTTAAAAAAATCATGGCGAGTATTCTAAACATTGTGTATCTGATGAAAATGTGCTTATGAGATCAAACCAGTTTGTGCACTGAATTTGTGGAGTGTGAAACAAAGCCCTTCTTGTGCATGTGTTATATATTTGTACTAAATTTTGGCTAAGAGACAGGCTGCCTCAAGGATACATGCAGTGCCAGTGATAGCTTATTTTGTGCCCTAGTCCAAGCTTATTAGTGTGCCAACTGACTGCTCGCTAGCTAACCCGAGAGGCTGGGTTTTTCCCCCCGTTATGAACTGTGCCCTAGGCGAATGCCTAAGGCACCCTAATGGTGGCACCTGCCCTGTGTGCCGTGTTGGGTGCAAGCGCCCATGAATAGTAAATAATATCGAAGAGCAGGTGCCTCTTGGAGATTGGCGAACATTGGACCGATTGTGAAATTGAGGAGCTGCCCCCTTGGAGAATGGCTTACTAGCAACTGCATGTGAAATACATGAATGTCTCCCTTTGTAGATCGGCACACTTGTATCTGTGGGTAAAATCGAAAAATGGTTCCCCCATGATTGTCACGCATCTACAGTGGAAGGGGAGGGAGCACTTTGATGGGTTTGGGAACCCCCCCAATTCATGGTGCCCCTAGTCCGGTGGCTACTCAGCCTATGCTTAGTGCTGGCCTTGGGTACGCAATACATTTTGCATCATTCTTTCATTTTGGGACATGCAATGCAGATGCTGATTCTACCCAAATAACAAGAGCTTAGATAGCCAAGCCCTCTGAGCTAAAGAGAACATATTTAAGATTTAAGTAAAACTACATGTTTGCAATGTTTAGAATGAAATATTTCTAAATAAAAAATACAAAACAATTAAAGTTGGATTAAACACTGAAATACCTGACATATTAATAAAAAAGAAAAAGGAAAAAGAAGAAACTTTGGCATTCAGACGTCTCATATTTAGAAGAGTGGGCAATTATTATTTTCACTTTTGTAAGGAATGTTTCATATTTACTGTAGATGTTAATAAAATACCCAGTATGCAATTTACTTTAGAATTATGAGCAGAAATGTGTTACTTATACATTTATATATTAAACATTTACATATTACAGAAATGCACATACTGCATACACCGATTTACATGTTATAGAAATATTTTTACTTACTGTACAAACTTACATGTGTGATCCTCACTAATTCTGTTTTCATAAGGTAAACTGCTATTACTGTATACATTTTTTTTGCCAACAGTGCATTCTAAGCATGTTTGAAGATATGGGATTCATCAATACCTACAAAATTGACCTGAATACACTTGCAAGGTAAATTTTGCAATTACCCAGAATTTTGCCTCAAGAGCTTAGGGATTAAGCAATTTGTTTTACCAGGCAGCATGACAGATTTTATAAGCTAAGCAAGGCTAGACACATTGCTGAAAATGTTAGACTTGTATAAATTCAAGACAAAATATTAAAGTCAGCAGTCCACTGACTTTAATCGAGACTTACTTGTGCATTTGAAAGCATTTAAGTACCTGATATCCTGGAAATAATTTATCCATGGGCTTTCTTAGTTTTACTTTTGCTATCTCTTCTCAATGAATCAATTACTGATGAAAGCTCTTCTATTTTTTAGTGCCTCAGTATAACCAAACCCCATCATGGTTAATGCTGTTCTTATGTAGTGAATGAAAGGAGAACTCACACTCTTCTAGAAACTGATTCAGTATTATTAGCAGAGCAGCATGAAGGTACAAAGGTTAGCACTGCTGCCTCATAGATTAAAGAAATACATTAGAGATACTGTATATGTTAAGTTAACTGGAAGTTATAAAGTGTCAGGGTGTGCATGGGTGAACTCTGTTGTAATGGCTCTTCATCCATGGTTGCACCTTGAACTGAGCAGTAGTGTTAGAGTTATTGTTATCATTTATTAGTATATGCATTTCCATAATGTTTTCTTTTTTCTACAAGGTTCTGCCTGATGGTGAAGAAAGGATACAGAGACCCACCCTATCATAATTGGATGCACGCATTCTCGGTGTCCCATTTCTGCTATCTCCTTAATAAGAATTTGGAACTCTCTAAATACCTTGAGTACGATCACTTATTATTTTTTCTTCTTCATTGTGAGTAATAATTTGGGTTAAAGGCTGTAAACATAACAGTTCTGGTTAGTTTTTGATGGTTTTGTGGGGTCATTACAGTGTAAGTACTTAACGGAATTATAAGTACTTGTACCTATTGGGTAAATACAATTCTGTGTAGCTGAACTGAATTACAACTGTAGGCAGATTAATTACATTTCTCCCAAAGCTTCAGGGTAAAGATGTACAACAAAATTGTGATTAAAGATGAGAATTAATGGCAAAATACACTGAGGTCCACAGCAATTTTTTCAAGGGGGATAAATAAGCAGAAATGTGTGGTTTCCGATTTCCCCTGATAGTTGCAGCAGCAGATATTTGGTTAAAATGACAATGAAGCTTCAATTTAAAATAGAGATCTATTTGCTATTCCAGTGGAAAATATAAATTTCAGCTTTGCATACTTCAGTTTTTGTGAATTTTAAAATGTGTCTTCTCCCCTTGTCAAGCAGACAGTGACACTCTTCTGTAAAATGATTTGGGTGACAGGACATCTGTAACAATTTCTGAAATAAATATGTTAGATTCAAACAAATAATGTCTGATCCTAACAAATAATGTCTGCAGTTTCCTAGACTTCTATAGAGATGAATGAACATAGTCATTTATTACACTCAACGTTACAATTCTAATAACCCAGGCCAATTGACCGACTTCCTCCTGCTTATCTTTCAAATTCATAAATGCTGAAATCCAAAAGTATATAAAACTGATCTATAATAAGAAACAGGTTGAATTATGAGCTTAGCCACACTTTTAGATGTCACTTTCCATGGACTGCAGTAACTAAGCAGTGGAGCAAGTGCACCAATCACCACACCAGGATGTCAAGAAGAGCAAAAACATTAGAGAAAGGTCATAATAATGATCATGCTTTTACTTTCAATCAAACAACTAACTCATTGTGTTGCAATATGAACAGTTGATTGGCATCTCTTATTAGAGTATGGCAGGGCTGAAGTCTGATTCCTTAGCGTGTGTTTAAATGCAAAGCTCGATGGAGTATGTTAGGGGAAATTCTCTTTTAATAATAACCAAGATCACCATTCTAATGTTTCTGTTAGGAATTTTGTTCATATACCTTGTCATTGCTCTTTTGTGTGTTTTAGCACTTTAATTAGTTTTTTTCACCTCAAGTATTTGTTTCTCACCTCATGGCTTAGTTTTGTTCGTTTTTAATTTTGTTTGGACCACTTTAGCTACCGTTTTTGTTATTAACCAGCAACGTCATTTTGAGCTCTCATTGTCAGGACAGCATCCGTGTTGTTGGGTGGCGTTTCCTGCAAAGTTGTGAACCATCAATCCTAACATATCATGATTAAAGTTCACCTTCAGGGTTATTTCATCATCTGAGTTTGTGGATTCAAATCAAAACCTTTTCCTTTGTTAAATCCTTTTTCAGATGAAGTTTGTGGTTTAGATCTTTTGCTCTAATTCTTTGATTTGGATTTTTGTCTTGAGAGGTTGTGTTGGTTGCTGTGGTTTTTGATCTACTGGTTTCTGTTTTTGACTACGTCTTTTCTCATAGTCCAAAATAATCTCCTAACCAACAGAGCAGGATTATTACAACAAGCCTGAGAGAGCATAGCATACAAACAACTCAGTTATCTGTGAAATATGGAAAAGCATTTAGTTTATAAAGCCACAATAATTTCCATAACACATTTAAGAAATACATTAATTTTCAGCAATCAGAATTCATAATCATCAACATGTCAGAATACATAAATGGTATAATCAATAACATATCCTCTATCTTCATAGATCTAAAGGTCCCAAAATAGACAGATTAAATGTCTTTTGCAAACATTGTATCATATAATAGGAACTTCTTATATATATAAACTACTCCTTTCCTTTTTTAAATGAACACTACTTTTAGTAAATATTAATATCATATGATCTCATCATCTCCATGGTGAACATGGCACACTCACAGACACAACAGGGGTCCTTAACAGCAACAGGCAGAGAATTTCATAGCTTTAGGACCTTGTAAGCTTAAAAACTCAACTTCCCACAAGCGTATCTCTATAAGGTGCAGAAAATGACATATACAGGCTACATGTATTCATTATGCCATTATGCTGATGGCAATTCAAGAATCAATCTTTATGTTTTAAAATGTTGGAAAAATTCATTAGTTTGGACATTTAAGGCATTTTAGATACTCACAAATGAGATTGTATAAACTTTGACTTCCTTTGACTAACTGTAATAAGTGATGACTGCAGTGAAGTGCAATGCTGAGCTTCCAGAATGCAACATTCATAGTTCATTTTATCTATTTGATGCTGGAGAGCTTACATTATGCAAATCCTTGAAAGTGAAATTCATGCTCGTTTTCTTCTCATTGGTAATGATTTCAGTGATGAGGTGAGATCAAGGTCAAAGTTAAGCATTTGAGAGAATCTTAAAGAGAAATCATTTTGATGACACAGGCAAGGTCTTTAAAAAGACAAATTGAAGGCTTGTAAAAGATGACGGACTAGCAGTGCCACAGTTTCAATTTACGGAAAGGTAAGGAGACTTTCTTAATGTTACACTGATGAATTTAATGCTCTCACAGGGCAAGTCGCAAACCATATCAGCTTCTGATTTCCCTAGGGATGTCCACGATGCTCAGAGGAAATGAAGGGATCTCCATTAGGAATTACAAGATTAAACTTGTTCCACTGATTTTCCTCCTGTCTTTTACTGATAATGCACTAAACGTTATGTAAGTGATAAGCTGCCTAAGATTCGAGACCATTTTGTTCCAAGATAATCAAAAAAAAGTGAGAGTTTGTTTACTATAAGCAGTCAGTAGAAGTCTTGATTAAGGCCCTCTGGCTTTGTTTTTGTGGTTATCAGCTTTCACTATTAAGAGTTTGTCAATCAGCTTGACATCTTAAGTGAAAGAAAATTCTTTGAAAAAAGCTGTTTTGTTTTGCAGTACCTCTCAACATTTTCCTGGTTGCATTACAGAAGAGAATGTATGCTGACGACAGGGAGAAAGATTGACTTATTATTGCAGAGAGAATTTTTGTAGCTTGTGTATTCAACTTAAAATTGAAAAATTGAAAATTGAGCCTCCGTTGGTATTGCATATCTGTGCACAGTGCAAGTGCTTATTGTAAGATCTTTCCAATATAATTATTTTATTATGTGAACCCTAATGTTTCATTAAATACACAGTAAAGAAAATCCTACATTATTTATAGTCACAGCTGTATAATAAAGCATACAATGCTTTCTTGTCCAGTACAGTTGTGCTTGAAAGTTTGTGAACCCTTTAGAATTTTCTATATTTCTGCATAAATACGACCTAAAACATCATCAGATTTTCACTCAAGTCCTAAAAGTAGATAAAGAGAAACCAGTTAAACAAATGAGACAAAAATATTATACTTGGTAATTTATTTATTAAGGATGATCAAATATTACATATTTGTGAGTGGCAAAAGTATGTGAACCGCTAGGATTAGTAGTTAGTTTGAAGGTGAAATTCGAGTCAGGTGTTTTCAATCAATGGGATGACAATCAGGTGTGAGTGGGCACCCTGTGTTATTTAAAGAACAGGGATCTATCAAAGTCTGCTCTTCACAACACGTGTCTGTGGAAGTGTATCATGGCACGAACAAAGGAGATTTCTGAGGACCTCAGAAAAAGAGTTGTTGATGCTCATCAGGCTGGAAAAGGTTACAAAACCATCTCTAAAGAGTTTGGACTCCACCAATCCACAGTCAGACAGATTGTGTACAAATGAAGGAAATTCAAGACCATTGTTACCCTCCCCAGGAGTGGTCGACCAACAAAGATCACTCCAAAAGCGAGGCGTGTAATAGTCGGCGAGGTCACAAAGGACCCCAGGGTAACTTCTAAGCAACTGAAGGCCTCTCTCACATTGACTAATGTGCATGTTCATGAGTCCACCATCAGGAGAACACTGAACAACAATGGTGTGCATGGCAGGGTTGCAAGGACAAAGCCACTGCTCTCCAAAAAAAAACATTGCTGCTGGTCTGCAGTTTGCTAAAGATCATGTGGACAAACCAGAAGGCTATTGGAAGAATGTTTTGTGGACGGATGAGACCAAAGTAGAACTTTTTGGTTTAAATGAAAAGCGTTATGTTTGAAGAAAGAAAAACACTGCATTCCAGCATAAGAACCTTATCCCATCTGTGAAACATGGTGGTGATAGTATCATAGTTTGGGCCTGTTTTGCTGCATCTGGGTCAGGATGGCTTGCCTTCATTGATGGAACAATGAATTCTGAATTATATCAGAGAATTCTAAAGGAAAATGTCAGGACATCTGTCCATGAACTTAATCTCAAGAGAAGGTGCGTCATGCAGCAAGACAATGACCCTAAGCACACAAGTCGTTCTATCAAAGAATGATTAAAGAAGAATAAAGTTAATGTTTTGGAATGGCCAAGTCAAAGTCCTGACCTTAATCCAATTGAAATGTTGTGGAAGGACCTGAAGTGAGCAGTTAATGTGAGGAAACTCACCAACATCCCAGAGTTGAAGTTGTTCTTTATGGAGGAATGGGCTAAAATTCCTCCAAACCGGTGTGCAGGAATGATCAAAAGTTACCGGAAACGTTTAGTTGCAGTTTTTGCTGCAAAGGGGGGGTCACACCAGATACTGAAAGCAAAGGTTCACATACTTTTGCTACAATGATTTGTCCATTGATTGAAAACACCTGACTCGAATTTCACCTTCAAACTAACTACTAATCCTAGAGGTTCACATACTTTTGCCACTCACAAATATGTAATATTTGATCATTTTCCTTAATAAATAAATGACCAAGTATAATATTTTTGTCTAATTTGTTTAACTGGTTTCTCTTTATCTACTTTTAGGACTTGAGTGAAAATCTGATGATGTTTTAGGTCATATTTATGCAGAAATATAAAATTTCTAAAGGGTTCACAAACTTTCAATCACAACTGTATATTGAGCTTATTAAGTTGGATATTTAATTTAGGTTAAAGGGCATACTCAGTTTGCTGTATGCCAGTTGTGTTGAGTGATTTGCCTTCTTTTTCTATATATCACACAATCAGACATTAAGTTTGGACAGGGCACCTGCAGTGCACATTTAGAATTCATAGCAAATTTTAAATATTTCATATGTTTTGTTTATACCTGCCAGGTATAGATTATTAATTATTTTTACTTTTTAATTTTTGTTACTGAAGATGTATCAAGACTCAACAACAGTAATAATAATAATGCATTTTATTTATAATGCATTTTTCTTAACACAAACTGCTCAAAGGCATAACAAAAATGTAGAATAAAAGTATAAAACTAAGTAGTAAATGACTTAATGAAAAACAATCCAGAAAAAGAATAAAAAGTTGTGAGAGATGGCCGGGACACCCCTAAAATGGAAGGATGGGAGAAGGTAGCTACTTGCCTCCCCCAAAACACTATGTTGCAGCTTAACTGGAGTGTAGTAGTTGCCCGGATTCCCGCAGGGCATCCTTGGACTTGGAGTTCGGTTTCTCAGCCCTGTTGGATGCCCTGGGTGCCACCAGGGGGAGATGTCGAAGGACCTGGGGATTCATGCTTTCCCGAAGTACTAGGTAGTCACAAGGACGGAAGATTATTATTTAAAGGAGTTCTGGGAGCCCAGCAAGCGAGCTGGAGTCGGGAGGTGGTAGACAGAACTTGCTGGGAGGTGTGGAGGAGAGAATTGAGAGTATTGTGGTGACTAGTGAATTACTTGCCTGTGTCATTGTGGATGTGGTGCTTTGATGGCACTATTATTAAGAAGAAAATAATTAAATATCTTCTTGGTGCTTTTACCCTATGTCCGGAACATCTGTCTGTTGGGGTTAAAGGGGTGACAGTGACCCCTAGTGTCCACACATTTACACTGGCATAGTCGGCAGGATTTCTGGCCGTCAGTTGGGATGATTCCAATAAAATCCAAGTAAAAGAAAAGCAAATGAAAAAGCAGTTAAATCCTTAAAATCTATATCGAAAAAATGTGATTTCAGTAGTCTCTTAAAGCAGTCAAGAGTCGGGGAGTTCCTGACGCCTATTAGCAGGGTACTTTTCAAAGGGGTAGCACAGCAAGAAAAGCTCTCTCCCCCATGGGTCTTAAGTTTGCAACATGGCTGCTTCAGAGTGAGAGAGCACAAGGGAATGTAAGGGTTTGACAAAGTCAGAGATATAATAAGGGGCTGTGCCATGGACTGCTTTGTATTTAACAATATGAGTTTTAAATGTAATGTGTTCATGAACGGGGAGCAGTGTCAATGTGAAAGTACAGGGGTAATATGATGGTTCAGTGATACATGAGTCAGAATCGGAGCCACACAGTTTGCTGGAGCTTCTTAAGGGGATTTGCCAGAAGAATAATCTAAATGAGAGGTAATAAAGGTAAGAATAAACCTTTCAAGAGCAGTTTATGACATTTATGGTTGAAGTCTTGCAATATTACAAAGACAAAAGAAGAACATTTTGGTAACATTTTTAATGTGTGCTTCAAATGTGAGCTGACTGTCAAAAATACCTGCAAAGTTACGAGCATTAGTGGTAGGTAATACACGAATAATACTATCAACATAATTAGTCAGTCAGTTAGTCATTTTCCAACCCTCTATATCCTAACACAGGTCATGGGGGTCTGCTGGAGCCAATTTCAGCCAACACAGGGCGCATGGCAGAAACAAATTCCCGGGCTGGGCGCCAGCCCACAGTAGGGCACACATACAAACACACCAAGCACACACCAGGGACAATTTAGGGTCACCAGTACACCTAACCTGCATATCTTTGGACTGTGGGAGAAAACGGGAGCACCCGGAGGAAACCTACACAAACACGGGGAGAACATGCAAACTCCATGCAGGGAGGACCCGGAAAGCAAACCCAGGTCTCCTTACTGCGAGGCAGCAGTGCTACCACTGCACCACTGTGCTGCCCATTAATTTTCTGAATATATGAAGGAGTACCAATTAAACAAAAATAAAAAAGCTTAGATCCAGATGGAATAAGTGGCTGTCTGTTTCATTACTGTGCAGAGGAGCTCCCTCGAATATTCCACTCCATATTTGAAATGTCCTTGGATTTACAGTAAGTGCCCAGCATATGGACACAGGCAACTGTTGTAAACTGTACACCTCAAAGCATTAAGTGACTTTAGACCAGTGGCATTAATTTCTTATATCATGAAATCCTTTGAGAAGTTAATTAAGAAACAACTACTTAAAAAAACTGAGGCTTTTCTGGATCCTCACTAATTTGTACACAGAGCAAAGATTGGTGTGGAGGACGCCACAGCAACACTTCTGAATTTATTGTAATCCCTGGAAAGATCAAAAAACCATGCAAGGTCGCTGTTTATAGGCTTTTTGTCAGCTTTTAACATGATCCAGCCCCACATTTTAGTTGAGAAACCGATTGATCAGTTCTGTTTGGACCCTAACTTGGTGGGGTGGATTTTGGACTTTTTAACAAACAGAACACAAAGAGTGAGTGTCAATGGCTGTTTCTCCGATAGCCTAACTACATCTGTGGGCACTCTGTGAGGTTGCTGTTTATCTCCTCTTTTGTTTATCCTGTATACAAATTACTGCAGGCGTTTACACAAGTAAAGACACATCCTGAAATTTGCAGACAACTCTGTCATTGTGAGTCTTCTGCAAGATAAGGAAGACAGCCATGGACCTATTGTCAATGAGTTTGTACAATGGTATGATCACTCTAATTTAATATTTTTAAAACAAAAGATATGGTTGTAGAATTCAGGTACTCTCCACCATCCACTGTTTCAACTTTAATTAAAGGGGAGACAGTGGAGATGGCAGAGCAATACAAATATCTGTGAACAATCTTTGATAACAAACTAAACTTTGATCTTTACACAGCACAAATCTGTAAAAAAGGGCAGTCACGACTTTTCTTTCTTACTAAACTCAACTATTTTAAAGTTGACAAAACCATAATGACACTTTTTTATAAGTCCTTTATTGATTCCACTGTTATGTTTGCTTTTATCTGTTGGTTTGGCAACCTCAACAATAAGAATATAAATCATCTTAACAACATTATAAATATATGCAATAAAAATATTGTTTCACAGCAGACTGATGCTGGTTCACTGAAATGTATTGCAAACAGGTTAGAAAGAAAGCCAACTCAATTCTGTCAGGCAGTCGCCATCCTTTTTTCTATAAATTCCAGCTGTTGTCATCAGGCTGCAGATTTAGGTTTCCAAAGGTAAAGATCAAAAGATTTAAGAACTCTTTTATTTCTATAGCTATAAGCATTTTAAATTCTTTTACTTGTAGGGATGCTGCTAAATGTTAAATTCTGCATTATCATTGTGTGTACTGTTGAAAGTAATTATTCTTCTATGTATTGATCTTGCGTGTGTGTTTCTGCAATAACATTGGTTGTCAAATGTTGTGTCTTTGTTTATCTATTGGATCTCTGTAACTATGTGTTCCGTTTTAGTGTTTTCCTGCTGCAAATAAATTTCTCTCTGGGATAACAACATCTACCTAAACCTAAACATAAACCTAAACCTAAATTAACCTCAGTCCTTAAACAGTTTAGTTGAAAGAAATGTTTTTGCATCCATTCCTTTGTTTGTTGGATGAAATTGGTAAGGATAGAGGTGGAAATACTTGTAGGTTTTATATCAGGGGTCTCCAACCTTTTTCCCCCTGAGAGTTACTTTTACAAAATGAAAATGGCCGAGAGCTACTCCTTTTTTCTAACGTTTATTCTCATAGCTTATTTCAACCCAAGCAAACCGAATAAGCTTGTTTTGCCTGAACATTTACAAAATGTTGGTGTCCACAACTCACATTTTGCATTACATCATCACAAAAAATATTTAGTTCACTTGCAAGTGTATTTTGTATGTCTGTATACATTTTCTAGTGTATTTTACACTATTGAGTTAAAACATGAATGCTGTCAAAACAAAACAATGCAATTACAAATACACAGATATTACTTATTCATTTGTCATTTTGCTACATATCACTGTTTCACTTCACAAGAGTATTCACATGTCCAGTTGCATGTGTGATGTGTTTTTTAGTTAATGAGATGACTCAACAAGAGAGGCAGGTGTATGGTGGAGTGTAGCCACTTGGGTTCACTCTTATGGAGTCATTTAAATGTTCATCTGTCAGTCTTGTTCTGAACTTTGATTTCATGACGTTCATGTCAGAAAAGGCAGACTCACAGAGGTATGGAGGCCCAAACGAAGCAGACATTTTCAGAGCTGCTTGGTAAAGATTCTTATAGTTATCTGACTCTGCTAAACTCCAGAAATGCTGAGATTGCTGTTGAGACTTTAACTGCGCATTATTTTGAAGGTTTACTAATCTATACTAATAAAAGGCAAAGCCCTCACTCACTCACTCACTCACTCACTCACTCACTCACTCACTCACTCACTCACTCACTCACTCATCACTAATTCTCCAACTTCCCGTGTAGGTAGAAGGCTGAAATTTGGCAGGCTTATTCCTTACAGCTTCCTTACAAAAGTTGGGCAGGTTTCATTTTGAAATTCTACGCGTAATGGTCATAACTGGAAGCTGTTTTTCTCCATTTACTGTAATGGAGATGAGCTTGAAACCCGTGGGGGCGGAGTTTGACATCATCACGCCTCCCACGTAATCACGCAGTACGTAGAAAACCAGGAAGAGCCCCAAAAAGCGCTGAAGAAAACATGCATTATATAATTGAGAAGGCAGCGAAACAATAAGAAGCGAGCGAGTGATATATCTATAATAATAAAAGGCAAAGCCCTCACTCACTCACTGACTGACTGACTGACTGACTGATTGACTGACTGACTGACTGACTGACTGACTGACTCATCACTAATTCTCCAACTTCCCATGTAGGTAGAAAGCTGAAATATGGCAGGCTCATTCCTTACAGCTTACTTACAAAAGTTAAGCAGGTTTCATTTCGAAATTCTACACGTAACGGTCATAACGGTCGACAACGTCCGCCATGTTGAACTTTCTCATTTATGGCCCCATCTTCACGAAATTTGGTAGGCGGCTTCCCTGCACTAACCGAAACCGATGTATGTACTTATTTCGATGGTATGACGCCACTGTCGGCCGCCATATTGAACTTTCCAACGTCACCAATTTTCAAACTTCCCGTGTAGGTAGAAGGCTGACCCCATCTTCACGAAATTTGGTAGGTGACTTCCCTGCGCTAACCGAAACCGATGTACGTACTTATTTCGATGGTATGACGCCACTGTTGGCCGCCATATTGAATTTTCCAAACGTCACTAATTCTCCAACTTCCCGTGTAGGTAGAAGGCTGAAATTTGGTAGGCCCATTCCTTACAGCTTACTTACAAAAGTTAAGCAGGTTTCATTTCAAAATTCTACGCGTAACGGTCATAACGATCAACAACGTCCGCCATATTGAACTTTCTTATTCATGGCCCCATCTTCACGAAATTTGGTAGGCAGCTTCCCTGCGCTAACCGAAACCAATGTACGTACTTATTTCGGTGGTATGACGCCACTGTCAGCCGCCATATTGAATTTTCCAACATCACTAATTCTCCAACTTCCCGTATAGGTAGAAGGCTGAAATTTGGCAGGCTCATTCCTTACAGCTTACTTACAAAAGTTAAGCAGGTTTCATTTCGAAATTCTACGCATAACGGTCATAACGGTCAACAACGTCCGCCATGTTGAACTTTCTTATTTACGGCCCCATCTTCACGAAATTTGGTAGGTGGCTTCCCTGAGCTAACCAAAACCAATGTACGTACTTATTTCGGTGGTATGACGCCACTGTCAGCCACCATATTGAATTTTCCAACATCACTAATTCTCCAACTTCCCGTATAGATAGAAGGCTGAAATTTGGCAGGCTCATTCCTTACAGCTTACTTACAAAAGTTAAGCAGGTTTCATTTCGAAATTCTACGCGTAACGGTCATAACGTTCAACAACGTCCGCCATGTTGAACTTTCTTATTTATGGCCTCATCTTCTCGAAATTTGGTAGGCGGCTTCCCTACATTAACCGAAACCAATGTACGTACTTATTTCAGTGGTATGATGCCACTGTCGGCCGCCATATTGAACTTTTCAACAGTCTTTGTTACTTATGGGCCCATCTTCAAGAAATTTGGTACACGGGTTCCCAACGCTAACTGAATCCTACTTACGTACATATATACGTCCATAGCCTGCAGCTTGGTCACCATGTGAGGCGGCGTTGGGTCCCCCATCCCAACGCCTCCCACGTTGTTGGCTGCCTGCCTATATAAGGCCGTCCATCGCTCCAGTCTCTACATTCCCTTCCTTGCTTCACCACGGGATTCATGTCTCCCTGCTGATAACTACAGCCTTTTTGTTTAATCCACGGCTTCTCCGCTGTTTTATTGTTTGTTTATTACAATTATAGTTATTGTATAGGTATTTTACACTTACTTTACGTTACTCAGGTACCCATTTCCTTCATCATTCCAACCCCCATTACCATGTCTATCGAGGTAATCACCATCGATCAAAGAACTGTCACTTACCGAGTGGTTTCCTTGCC
>JANRMT010062834.1:22845008-22860800 GCA_026402145.1 Polypterus bichir lapradei | reverse complement strand
ATATGTATGTATATATGTGTGTGTGTGTATATATATGTGTATATGTATAGATATGTATATATATATGTTTATGTGTGTGTGTGTAAATATATATATATATATATATATATATATATATATATATATATATATATGACAGCAACACTCATCACTCACAACAGTGACAAAACAATTACATTGACAATCATGTTACGTTATTTTCAAAATGTTTCCTTTTCTTTTTCATTGCTTCTTTAACACACTACTTCTCCGCTGCAAAGCGCGGGTATTTTGCTAGTATATAATATATATATATATCACTCACTCGCCAGCTTCGGGGCGTGTTCCTTACCCCCGCTTAGCTAGCGGACAAGAGAACAATTGAATTCAACTTTGTTTGATATCTAAAATAAACTGTTACTTACAGTAGGTCTTGATGAGTTTGAATATGGATATTCCCTCAAGTGTATGCCACATTGAAAAGATAGATTGCAATTCAGATTGTGGATCGTGATTTTGTGTTAAAAGGATTGTGATATGATTTTTTGGAAAGATTGCCCACCCCTAATTTGACTAATCAAGTTTTCAAATTTATGTAGAATTCATTAACCCTTTGGCGAGCTACTTGGAAAGGGGTTGCGAGCGACATGTTGGAGACCCCTGTTTTATACCAATATAGATTTGAGTGTCATCTACATAACAATAATAAACCAATACATATTACCTTATGATTTGCTCTAAGACTAACATATAGATGCTGTACAGAAAGTAACTCTAGGGACACCATGTCATATTGGGGCACAGTGAGATATAATATTACCCTTGAGGGCATACTGAGAACAGTCTGATAATTAGTATCTAAACTAGTCAGGCACTGTACCAGATAGCCTAAGCCATTTGTCCATGTGGTCAGTTAAAAGAGCATGACACACTGTGTCAACAGCAGCACTGAAGTCTACCAGTACTAAGATGTTGAATACCCCTTAATATAATGAAATAAGGACAGAACAATGCCATGCAGATGTATTTACCCTCTACTCCCACAGCACCCACAACTCTTTTCAATGTACCCCATTTTGAGTCAGTGAATAGAACATTGAGCAACTAAGAGTTATCCACTGCCTAACCATGGTACCTGTGCCAGGAAGTGAGAAGACCATGGGGGACAAGTCAAAGGAAATGAAGCAGGAAGAGAACACACTTCCAAAATTTATTGTACTCATCAGAAGTAGTACAGGACTCAGTGGCCATAATGGATACTCTGTTGACCAGTAATAGGTAGATAACCAGTTATTAACGATAATTTCTCGTGTGAAGCAAAACTGATTTTGGCAGAAACAAAATCTTCAGGTGATATGCTGTAAGACTCTAGGACTGGTATTAGTTATTCTAAAGTTTTTCTTGTTTCTGCCCGTCATGAGGATCTATTGGCTATTGTCTATGTGTCACAACTCTTGTATCTCAACTCTGAATAAGTTATGTGAGAACTTGGTGTCTGCATTGTCCTTCTCCCACTCCTCTAAGAGAGCTTGTTAGGACCTCACTCAGTTGTACTTCTCTGCCTGGCTTGTGGGGTACTGTGTGTCAGACTTGCGTCTATTTCAGGCTATTGTCTTGGAGTTTATCATTTACTCCTAAACCGCATAAAAAGCTCTGACAAGTCAGAAATGCATGAGAATATTTAAATCACCCATTTTGTAATATAAGATTCTATTCCAGACACTAGCAGACCAAAGTAAAAGTGAAGTGTATTCATGTTAAAGTGTACTGTTCCAGCTTTAAATGATGTACTAATTGAGTATGAACTTAAAGTAAGGTTGTAGAACTGTAGGGTATGTGGAAGGCAGAGGGTGACCAGTTGGTCTAGCTTAGCCAGCAGACATGCCGCTTTGCTTGTCACAGAAGATCGTGAACTTGATCTTGATCGTGGTGTATTTCTTCTAGGAGTGCTGTTAACTGGACTTTTTATTTTCCTCGTTTTTGCTGTAATTTTTCTATATCTTTTGTTGTTTGGAAATTATGCTAACCCTGTCATTACCTACGTATTAACCAACAGTTCTGAATTTTCTATTATCGTTTTACACATTTAGATTTTTGAGAACTTTGTATGGCCTCATAAATTACTGTTACTGTTTTATAGCTATAAATCACTGAATTTGTACTCGGTGATGAGGGTATTTGAAATTATTACTGTGGTGTGCTGAATTAGTGGCAACTCAAGCTTCAGATGCTCCATACAATAAAAAAGGGTTTATAAACAATTGTTAGATATTATAAGACATATTAGCAAATTCAGATTTCTCTGTTTCTTAATAATATCATCCCTTCTGTCCATCATTTCCTCCAATAAACCTCCAGGTGCCTTTAAAACCATTGCAGATTATACACATGTAACAAGGTGGAGTTTCTTTCATCTCTATGGCTGCCCTCCCTTTTATCTTCTGGTTTAGGGTCCAGTGACCATAAGAGGCTGGACTGTTCACCTTTTATTACTCCCTTACTGGGTAGCACTTGAGACATTAGCTTTTGGTGTACCTCCTGGGTATGGCCTACCATGGAGAAAGAGCAGAACATGTACTGAGGCATCAGGAGTCCATTGTTCAGTTCCCTAAGGATCCCCTGATGCAAAGGAGGATAAAACTGACTTCAAAAGTTAGCATTGAGAAAGTAATGCATGCAGCTAATGTGTTGTTCATTCATGTAGTAATTAATACTTTTTCAATTTTTATCTTTCTAGGGATATAGAGATCCTTGCTCTTTTCGTGTCATGCATGTGTCATGACTTGGATCACAGGGGGACTAACAATTCATTCCAAGTGGCATCAGTAAGTAAATTGAGTATCCTTCTATGCAAGTCGCAGCAGGCATCTGTTGAGGTCTCCTTAAATCTCTGATTGTTCATTTATTTTGTCAGTAATGTTTAATTGGAGGCCTGGTTGAAGACACTTTATTTACTGTATTTTATTTCTAAATAGCTGCAGCCACAGTGTTCATTTCAGTTCATGTTCTCATAATAATTAATAATTGCTGTGAATATAAGATTGAAGGCTATTGTATACAACAGTTAACGAAAACAACAGAAAAGTATGAACTTTTAACACCACAATCTTTTAAAAGTTTCAGAATATGTCGATGTTTTTCTTCTATAGTCTTGTGAAATAGGCTAAAAAAATGTTTCTGTGAAGTAAGCACTGTGCATAACCAATGAGCCTCAATACTGCAGGGCACAAACATCCAGAAAGCTATAGGCTGTTTACTGTGCTGTACTTTTCCTTAGATTTACTTTTCTTTGAATAAATATTTTCTCCTCTCTCAATCAATCAAAACAGATTTTTATCTTTTTTATCTGTTTATTCTTTATTTAGCAGGTGCCTTTACCCAAGGCAACAAAGAAAATCAATATATTTCAGTGCTTAACAAGAACTACAAAGTTAACAAGTAGCAGAGAAGGAAACTTTAAAGTAGAATACACAGAGCTTAGTACTACAGTTCATTTCAAGGCTGGATGTAAGCTGTCTGTACAATAAAGTTTGTCATTGGCTGGTAGGGTCAAAACAGTTGGACAACAGGAGGCAGGAAAACCTTAACAGACATTTTGGTATAACGATCTCAGCAGCAATTGTAACTGAATGGAGAGAACATGGCAGAGGAGGCTTGTGAGTGAAGTATATGTGTAGTGTGTATATTCAGTATGTACTGTGCCTAGAAAACTAGGATCGACAGCTAGGCAGAGTGATGCAAATGAGCAAGTGAGATGCGAATCAATGCAATATACTATATATAATTTTATATAGAGTGCCTGTAAAAACTAGTCAGCCCTTGGAAGTTTTCAAATTGTGATACAACACTCACTCATAGTAAATTTAATTTGCTCTTTTGACACTGATCAAGAGAAACAGACTCTTGAATACCCAAAGAGAAAACAAATGCTCGATTGCACCCTCTTTTATGTGACACACCTAAATCATCACTGGTGCAGCCAGTTGGTTTTCAAGGTCACGCAGTTAAGTCAGTGAAGATCATCTGTCTGTAGTCTCAGGGTTTCCACTTCTGGTGGGTCAGTACGGTAGCCTAACCTACACAATGAAGGCACTCCAGGCAACTCCTTGAGAAAGTGATTGAAAAGCACAAGTTAGGCAATGGAAACAAGAAAATAGCCAAGTCACTGACTATCCGTAGGAGTCCAGTTAAAGCAGATGTTAAGAAATGGAAAGAGGACATGCTGTAAATCTGAACAGAGCAAACTGAGTGATTATGTAAGAAGAGACTAATGAGAGAGGCCCCCAGTAGACCGATAAGGACTCTGATTGGACTTACAAGCTGCAGTAGTGGAGACTAAAAAGACTGTGCAAACCACACCTGTTACCCAGGGGCTTCACCAGTTGCAGCTTTTTAGGAGAGTGGCCAAGAGAAAGCCACTGTTACAAAATGCACAGGGCATCTCAGCTAGGGTTTGCAAGAAGGCACATTGCAGACTCTGAGGTCAGCTCGAAGAAGGTTCCATGGTCTGATTAGGCCAAAATTGAGCTTTTTTTGCCATTGAACTAAACGGCATGTTTTGCGTAAGCTAAACACTGCACATTATCAAAAACGCAACATCCCCATGATCAAGCATGAAGGTGGTCACATCATGCTGTGCAGTTCTTCCTTGCAGCAGGCACTAGAAGGCTTGTGAGGAGAGAGGGTAAAATGAATGCAGCAAAATATGAGGAAATCCTACCTAGATGAAAAGTGGATGCGGTCTGCAAGAAACCTGAACCTTCGGAGAAGATTTGTTTTTCAAGAGGACAATGACCCCAAGTATAAAGAATAAATGGCTTATAAACAACAATGATAATGTCCTGGAGTGGCCGAGTAAGAGTCCAGATCTCAACGAAATTTGAAAGTTTGTAGCAAGAGTTCAAAAAGGCTGTTCACTCACAATCCCCATGCAACCTGACAGAAGTTGAGCAGTTTTGCAATGAAGGGGTGGCGGGGGATAGTGTAGTGCCCTGATGTGCAAAGCTGGAAGAGACCTGTACACGCAGACTTAAAATATTATTAATTATATTGTGTTTTATATTTATAATGAACTAGGGGTTTCACCCACTGCTTGCTTCGCTTGCTAACCCCCCCACCTGGCCTGCGCTACATGCCAGCCACTTCGCGTCTCTGCCAAGGAGACGCAGTCGCTCCTCTGAAAACCCCCTCTTAAACGGTGATACAATGGTAAACAAATGCAGATTTTTTTTACCTCCTCATTGTTCGATCAGCTGCTGAATTGCTGCTGCTGCCATGCCGTGTGATCTGCATCTCACACGGTGCTTCAAACATTTAAAAGCCTGTACAAAAGCTATCCTACTGTTTGTTTTTTATTTCTGGCCCTGGGCGTGGTTAAATCTCTTGGCACAAAGTTTCATCTTGCGGGATGTGAGTTCTTGATATTTTTTAGTTTTTAATTTAAAAATGGAATAAGAATCTGAAAATCTAATAATATCACATTAAAGTCTGATAAATTCTGAAAAGAATGACACCAAACATATATATGTAGTTTTTAAAATAAGCCAGATTTAAAGCGTGACAAAAAAGTGACATAAAAAGTCACATAAAATTCTTGAACAAAATCGTTGCACTTTTAGGCTTAGGATTTTATATATAAAGAGTAGATTTAGACCAATTTGTGGAGACCTGTTTTCACATTGACATTAATGAGTTTTTTATTATTGATCAGTGTCAAAAAAGCTCATTTAAATCCACTGGGATTTAATGTTGTATAAAAATAAAATGTAAAATCTCCCAAGGGTATGAATCATTTTCATAGACTCTCTAAAACAAATTAGATTATAAGAACCACTGTAAGCAGATGACATTATTCAGGGGAATTAGATGTGAAAGTAATAAAATAATATAAACAACAACGAAAAGTAAAAATATAATGTTGACACAGCTTGGTTTTATTGTAGCTTCACAGTCATTGAGACACAGTTCGTTCAACATTGTCATCTTTTGGACTTTTTCTCCTTGAGCTGACATGTTTCCTCCATTCCTCCCACAAGCAATAAACAAATCTGATAGAGAAAGAAGTGAGCATTCGACTCAGATTTATTCAGTCATTTTATAACATATTATGCATGAAAAAATTACCTAAATATTCTTAAACTACATTTTCAGTTTAGTTCCATTAAAGATAAAGGGAAGGAATACCTCAAAAGAAAATGAACAAAAAGAAATCTTATGTCTATTGTGAGTTTTAATACTTACTGCCATTTCTCTCCCAGCCTGAGTCTTGTGGATCACAGTGCCCTCTGGGGAAAGGAGCTGTTGCCGTAAACTGGCAAGTCAGTTAGATGAGTGGTGCTCAGTGCCCTCAGGCGTCATCGGTTACATCTGTATGAAAGCACCTAAGCTATGTTTGCTGCAGCCCCTACACACTTTTTAAAACCAGCTGAACATACTGTACTGTAAATGTGTGCTTAAAATATCCAGTGGGGAATTAAATAACTGCATATGTGAGGGTGCCTTCTGGGTTTAAGATTAGTGGTTTTCTTAGTGATGCTGTAATAAATATGAGATACAATATATCCATGTCACACTGGGCTGTATTCTACTACCTGTGATTTTACAGGAAACTGTTAAGTGAAGAGCAGTCTAGGCATTATATTTAAAAAAAAAGAAGATATTTTACAGGCATCATGTTCATTACGTTCTTTTGTGCAGTGTTTATCCTCCAAATTGTTTGATCAATTGATTATTTTTGCATCATTAGAATCTTATTCTGTATTTCACTTTGTTTTTACCACCAGAAATCTGTACTGGCTGCTTTGTACAGTTCAGAGGGATCAGTAATGGAGGTAAGGCTTGAAGGTCTTTTATTACAACCATCATGTGTACATCTCTTGTCTCATCTGAGAGGTATAATACATGATGAGTTCAGCTTTAAAGTACACACTGTGGAAGATAGGAAGCACTCTTGAGCTTTCCCCAAACCCAGAATGAATATCAAGAAAGCCAAAGAAATGCAAAATGGGATCATTATTATAAGTAAAGCACACCAGGGAAGGAGCAATAAAAATACAAAAATAAACAAAGGATTATGAATCTGGCTGTTTTAAAATTTACTGGCCACTTGTCTCAGCTTCGTTTTTGTCCATAGCTGTTCCCATTTTGGGTTCTTTGAGACACTGCAACATATTTTGAATTATTTTTTTATTATTAATATTGTTTTAAATGATTAATAAATTAAATTGTGCTGTTGCTGTCACCATTTTGTTTTAATGGGGTACCATAAATGAGAAAGTGATGCAAGTAATATTGATAGATATCCTTAAAAAGAATATTTTTTGTATGTGTGTACTTTAAGAGCTTTAGTGTTCCTAGTTCCTGATTATTTGCTTCTGTTCTCATTACTACAATTTTTGATTAGTGTTTTAGCTATGAGATATTATGGGAGAGATGTCTGGTTTTGATTTTGGCTTCAGTTAAGATTTACTCTACCAGTGACCTTCATTTCTTCAGGTATCATGTTTATTGTCATGTATAGATAACAATGGAACATCATTACTAGCAATGAAAAACTTGGACTCAGAGGCACCTCAAATTACACAGTAAAAACACTTAACATTAATAAAAAAGTAAAAAGAGTAAAAGTAGGAATGAAATAGCAATGTGCATGATAAAATATTAAATGTCTGTAGACCAAGAGAATATAGTGCATATATATGTATGTTCCCGCCTATGTACTGAAGGTAAGTCTAAAAATGATTAGTATTTAAAATAACTGTTACTGTTAAAGTGGGTAAGGATTCAGCACTTCAGTAGCCTGATAGTTTGTGGGTAGAGACTGTCCCTGAACCTGCTGGTGCGGGTCTGGGTGTACCTGTGCCACCTGCCAGATATCAGGAGCGTGAAGGATCTGTGGCTGGGATCAGAGAGGATCCGCTGTCACAGTGATTCATTGCACCGATCTGACCATCCTCTGTAGAGCATTGTGGTCCAGAACATTACAGCTGCCATACCAGGTCATGATGCAACCACACAGAATACTCTCGACAGTACATCAGTAAAAACTGAGTCCATGCCAAATCTCCTCAGCCGCGGCAGAAAGAAGAGCTGCTGTATTGCTGCTTTCGTGATCACACCTATATGGTGTGACCAGCTTAGATCCTTACTGATATTGATTTCCAGGAATCTGAAACAACTGATTCTCTCCACTACTGTTCCCTCAATGTGTACTGGGATGGGGTAGTAATACAGCATGTTGCTCTAAAGAGTCCTGTCAAAGGCACAGTCATTACAATTGGCTTATTTCATATTGTAGCGCCAGGCTGCTGTGCTGCACCCCGACCCCTAGTGCTGATGGATTACTTTACATCGCTCTAGGGTACTTACTCGCCTTTGCTGCACTAGCTTATGCGACTTTGATAGGTCTGCTGTTTGTATCCACTCTTCTATTGTATATCTGGTACTGAAGCTGATTATTTGCCTGATGAAATGCCAGCTCATACTATGGACAACTAATCCCATGGCAGTGTAAAAAAAAATAACTATTTTTCCTTCTTTCAGCATATGAACGCACAATTTTTTTTTACTTAAGTACAGCAAAATATTGGCATAAGCCAGCTCAGGGCTTCAGATTTAATAACAAATGCTGGCCAGTGAAATGTGCAGCTTTTCATACAAAAGGAGAAAACTTGTTGGTAATACATTACATTTTATTATAAGAAACTATATAACATATTTAATTACTTTCTTGTGAGTAATTTTTTTTAAACTGCATTCACCAACACTGGTGTTACATATGTGCTATTTTTGTTTTAAATGAAGTGAATTATTTACTGATTTTGTAATTACAGTGCAGTAAACATAATATTGTGAAAAGAACATCCTCGACGCACACAAAAAGGTTTGGGGCAGCCAAACATATATTATCCCTGGCTGCAAATGGGTTTTGTCAGCGCACTCATGTGCATTGGTTTGAGCCCTGAATTGAACTGATGTGATGATGAAATGATCACAGCTTTAAAGGCCAAAACCGGAAGTGACATTGTCCGTGGCGTGGTTGGTGGTGTGTCTGGTAGGTTTCCCCTTATGTGGCCTGCAGAGATAACAGAAGTGGGATTAGTGCACCCTGCCACCCCCTGGCCTGGCGGATAATTACCTTGACATGGTCCACTCAGCTTTCTCCTATTCGCACATGTGTAACAATATATACAACAGAGAAAAGTCAAAACATCTTGCCTGAAGAAGGGGCCTGAGTTGCCTCGAAAGCTTGCATATTGTAATCTTTTTAGTTAGCCAATAAAAGGTGTCATTTTGCTTGACTTTTCTCTACATTCATAATGGCTAACACAGTACAACACCCTAGTACTACAATATATACAATACATACAGTACCTAATACATATATTGTATATAATACAAAGTAGGATCACCTTGTTGAGACAGTCACTGCTCAATATGTGGATATGATTAACAAGTATTTTCTAGATCATTTGTGTAATATTACAGTAACATTTTTATAAACTGTGAATCACATTCTGTGAAACAGTAAATAATAAATTGACCTAATAATATAATTAAATTCATGCATTCTATAATTAATTTTACCACACACATTAATGAAAACAGCATATAAAACAATAAAGTGTTCACTTCTCCTGAGGTGTCCACTCAATAAAAAATCCATGCAGCAGCAGTTTTAAAGTACTTTGCATTAAATGTCCATTTAATTAAGTAAATAAATTGCCTACAAATATTTACCCAGTATTTAATTTTAAGCAGCCCATTCATGTTTCTGAAATAATATATCATTGTTAATATACTCAGCAAAAAAAGAAACGTCCTCTGACATTCAACTGTTTTTACTTTCAGTAGACTTAATGTGAAAATATTTGTATGAACACTAAAAGAGTCAACACCATAAGACATAAACTAAAAATGTTTCACAATGTGTCCCTGAATGAAGGGAGGCTCAAAATCAAAAGTACCAGTCAGTATCTGGTGTGGCCACCAGCTGCTTGAAGTACTGCAGTGTATCTCCTCCTCATGGACTGGACCAGATTTGTCAGTTCTTGCTGTGAGATGTTACCCCACTCTTCCACCAAGGCACCTGCAAGTTCCTGGACATTTCTGGGGGGAATGGCCCTAGCCCTCACCCTGCGATCCAACAGGTCCCAGACGTGCTCAATGGGATTGAGATCTGGGCTCTTCGCTGGCCATGGCAGAACACTGACATTGCTGTCATGCAGAAACTCATGCACTTTTTGCCACTCCTGTCTGGTCCAGCGAAGGTGGGTTTGTGCCCATAGGCGGCGTTGTTGCTGGTGATGTCTGGTAAGGACCTGCCTTACAACAGGCCTGCAAGCCCTCAGTCCAGCCTCTCTCAGCCTATTGCGGACAGTCTGAGCACTGATGGAGGGATTGTGTGTTCCTGGTGTGACTCGGGCAGTTGTTGTGGCCATCCTGTACCTGTCACGCAGGTGTGATATTCGGATGTACCGATCCTGTGCAGGTGTTGTTAAACGTGGTCTTCCACTGCGAGGATGATCAGCTGTCCTTCCTGTCTCCCTGTAGCGCTGTCTTAGGCGTCTCACAGTGTGGACATGGCAATTTATTGCCCTAGCCACATCAGCAGTCCTCATGCCTCCCTGCAGCATGCCTAATGCACGTTCACGCAGATGAGCAGGGACCCTGGGCATCTTTCTTTGGGTGTTTTTCACAGTCGGTAGACAAGTCTCTTTAGTGTCCTGCGTTTTTAGAACTGTGACCTTAAATGCCTACTTTCTGTAAGCTGTTAAGGTCTTAACGACCATTCCACAGGTGCATGTTAATTAATTGATTATGGTTAATTGAACATGCATGGAAAACATTGTTTAAACAATTTACAATGAAGATCTGTAAAGTTATTTGGATTTTTAAAACATTATTGTTGAAATACACAGTCCTGAAAAAGGGACGTTTCTTTTTTTGCTGAGTTTACATGTCATCCTTGTACACAAAAATTAAATATTTGACATACAAAAAACTTATTTCACTCTCTATGCAAATAAATATACATACGTTTTATTAAACTTTTTTTTCTTGAGGTATTTATTTATTTATTTTAATATTATATGGTGGGGGGCATGAATATATTTTTTATGGGCCGTGCACAGTTGAATTAAAAAGAGAGAACTTACTATAACGGACATATAAGAACTGGAAAAGGATTTACTTTTGTAATGGAAGCAATTGGATGGATAGGAAAGAAAGAAAGAAAGAAAGAAAGAAAGAAAGAAAGAAAGAAAGAAAGAAAGAAAGAAAGAAAAAGAAAGTGATATGACACAAAGTTTATTTTTGGAATTCATAAGCTGAACTGTCCGCCACATATCTATTAACATTTTAATTATGTTTTCTTTCCAGAGACACCATTTTGCACAGGCTATAGCAATTCTAAACACTCATGGTTGCAATATCTTTGAGCAGTTCTCCAGGAAGGTCAGTACAAAGAAAAGTAATACGAATAAATTTAAAATGATTTAATAGAAACAAAATCTGTATCAGTTAACAAATAGAAATTAACATTATGTGTATGCGTTGCATTGTATAGGATTACCAAAGAATGCTGGATCTCATGAGAGATATCATTCTAGCAACAGACTTGGCCCACCATCTTCGCATATTTAAAGACTTGCAGAAAATGGCTGATGGTAAGTGTTATTCTGCTTTTATAGCTTACAATAAACAATTAAATTAATGCAAATGGAATTTCTTTCTCTTTGCACACATGTATGAGGGTCAGTCGAATATGATCCAGGAGTCACTGGTCTATTTGCTAGAAACATGTCACGGGCAGACTACTTTCAGCAGTCCTCATAGATCTTCATTTGTGACAGTCATGCAGTTATTATTGAACTTGAAATCCATTTGTATACAATCCTTTGTTGTTTTCATACTATACTAGAAGTCTATTAATGATCTGTATACCTTCTGCACATTAAAAATCGATAACAACATACTGCTGTTCTTTTGGTGCGTAGAAAGGGGAGCAACCATGCTAACAATGTTTGGACCTTTGTGACAGCAACTTAGACAAACAAACCTCACACACTCACACACACACACATGCAACTACCACTGCAACTAATCTTATTAAAAAATTGAAACATAATTGCAGATATTTTTTGATTTGTATTATTCATCAAACGTCTATAAAACAAGCTTTTGAGAAAAACAACATTCTAGCTTTTGCTGTTGGCAGTAATAATTTAAAACAATTAAGTTATGTTTTGTTTATTAATCAATAAGTAAGCTATAGTCCTGCCTCTGGTAGGATTTGAAAGTTGTGCTGTGACTCTGAGAAAGTGCTTTACAAGGTGTCAAAGAAATGGATGTAGGAAAAGAAAAACAATTTAACTTTGGTACGAATAATAATGAATATCAATACATGGCTTCCATGAAAGGGATAAAGAATTACTTTAAAGGTGAAGTCCTCATATATACTGTAGTATCGTATTCAAAGTCTGTAAAGATGACTTTAGATGGATAGGAGGACAGAAAAAAATAAAAGAAATTCAAGATATGCTGGAGAAAAAACAAAATCTGCAGGGGTTCCAAAGCCAGAAAACCAGGAAGCCCCCACTAATCATTCTAGCTAACATGAATGTACTTAAGTTATTCTTTCAGGCTTCTTCCTAAAGGATTCTTTGTAGTGGGTCTCGTGAACAGACGGGGTACCGCCTTCAATCAAGCATCACAGGCAGCTGCACAGTGCCTCTATCAGGTAGTGGTGGCACTGAACACCACCACAAAAAAGTGCAAAAGAAAGCAAAGCAGAGATTAGAAATGAGTGCAAATACATGAAGAATATGATAATTCCTAGCATGTACAGTACATTCTTTTAGGAGCACCTATGAAAATGCCAAATTAAAAAGTGGGCTTTCTGGATTTTTTTTTTTTAATGATCCTTCGTGTTAGCTTGGCATATCTCTATCAGTTAAGTATTCCAGTTTTTTGTTACATAACTGCAAAAGGCCGCCTCACCACTTCATGATATTAGGAGTATTGTATAAAGTGGAACTTGTATTGACACTTTTTTTTTTATTCTCAAACCAGACATTAAAGTGTTATGCTGTAATATGAAAACTAGATGATAATGTAAGTGCCCTTACATTAAAGGAGATCATACACATTCAGGGAATTAGAGTGTTACTATTTCTAGTGTGAGATACATGTAAAATAATAAAAGCAATTATGAAATGTAAAGCATTAGAGCAGTTTCTTTGTAGCCATTTCTATGCACAAACTCCTTTTACCACCTATGTCCTAAAGTACATTTTTTCTTGAAATAAACCCCTGCTCGCTTCTGCTGCCCACCATCTCACAGCTTGAAGGGCATCAGTGCACTTGTCAGTTAGAGAAAGTGATTGTATTTAAAAAGATGGAATACAGAAGAGTATGTGGGGCACGGGAGGAAGACAGTTTGATCTTTACTTATTATAGATAGTGTCACAAAAACGACCATCAAACATTGAAAAGGTTTGGGGCAGCCACCTGTATAATTGTTCCCAGCTGCAAAACTGATTCATTATCAAAGACATGTTCATTGAACCGAGTCCAAAACAGAACTGATTCTCTGGAGACAAAATGATGGCTTTAAAGGCCAGTACAGGAAGTGATGTCATCAATACTGGAACCGGAAGTGGCATCATTGGCTGCCCCAGATCCGGGCGGGATTTCCCTAGAATGGTCTGCAAAAGATTGAGAGAGAAAATTAGTGCACTTCGCCACACCCTGGTCTGGCATGGAATTACATGTATTCAAGCCCTTTAGCTGTCTCCTAAACACACGTGTGTGACAATAGAAAATCAGTTACTTGAGTGTTTCACTACAAATGTCTATTTTAAATACCAATGAATAATAAAACATAGTAAAAAGTAAAATGTAATAAATAGTAATAGAAAGTAAATAAAAAATGTAATTAAATTAAAGCCTTGTCAAATCAATATTATGAATTACTTTATCCTTTTAACTTAAATTCTATAAACATTGCATTTTTGCATTTCTGTTTGCACATTGTTTGGATATTTTTCTCTTTCTCTTTAATTGGATTATTATCTTTGTTCTTGATCTTTATTATATGCAACACTTTTTTGTTTATTTTCTATTTTTTCAAAGTTCATTGTCAGCTCTTGCTGATAATTTTCTATCTCAATCTAAAATTCACCGTTCTTGAGTAGATAATTTGCTTTTCTGCCTCGTCATTATAACCAACTGCGTTGAAGGGCGAGTTAGCACTGAGTGTGTCACAGGGTGGTACACAGAGAGGATGTGCGCAATAGGAGTAATGATTGGGCAAGTAGTGTGGAGTGGTCAAGGCTGAATATCGCAGATGTGATGGAAAACTTTTTTAATATAATAGAGATATATGAATGAAATATTTTATATTTTGTCTGATAAACTTTTAAATAATCTCAGTGTGTATATAGAATAAATTAAGAAGGTTACTGATGTAAAGTTTAATTGTTTCAAAATAAACCTGGGTGAGATCCCTTTTAGATGTGCAGGCTGGGTTGCTGTAATTGGTGATCCTAAACTGGCCTTGTGAGAGTGGACTCTGAACAGGGTTCTTCCTTCTGAGCCCAAAATTAGGGATCAAATCTGCCCCCTGTGCCTCTGAATAGGATTTAGCAATTTGCCAAATGTTATTCTTTCTTATTTTTGCTTGCCTGCCGTATTCTAATAAACTATTTATTGTTGTGGGCAGTTTAAAGGAATATCTTTGCTTGACACTCCACCCATAGTTCATGGGCAGTGTCTCTGATCAGACATTCCTTAATATGCAATAGTTTCTTAAAATATATATTTTGACTCAAAGCATAGTTACAATTATGATCATTTTGTAAAGCAGGCCTAAATGTGTTTTGGCAAGTTACCAGGTACCTAAGAAATATTAGCAGAAGTGGCATTTATGATTGTGCAAGGGAACAAATGTTGTGCATATAGGGCTTTGAAGTGGACTCAATGCCACTTGAATGATCGATGACGCTTCGAGTGAGGTCACATCAGCAGAAAACAAGGACAACTGATGTGGTCCACATTTCTATACAGTATCACTATAGTGAAAGAAAAATGAAACCCCTCAGACACTCAGGGTAGATATAGATGGGGAAGAAGAACTCTTATCAGTAGTTTACATCAGCTAATGACAAAGTCAGTACCCATTCACCTAATGGAAAGCCATTGCAGGGCAAAAGCTACACAGCCTACAGTTCAGACCCTGACAGTTCTGTAATTGAGAGGTGTGTTTGAGCCCTATAGGGTGCATCAAGAACTGAATATGACTTCAGCTCAGCTTCAGTCATTGAGTATCATCAGAGGGTTCTGTGGTCTGGGACTTTTAAAGCTCTTCAGTATGTTGGCCCCCAAAAATGTTTATCCTGTGAAAAACATCAGGAACCCTAACCCTAATTGCTAATTACGTGGTGAGGCAGGGCATTTATTGGCTACTGAGAGATGGAATCAGTAGTCTCTGGCCATTGTATATACTCTAACCAAATTGTACAGCACATTTTACAAATGTGAACCTCAAAGGGTCTCACAAATAGTAAAAGAAAAATTAAAATAAAATGTAGATATAGAAGAATCCCTAACAGAGGTGAATGCAAATTAATTTACAATTCAATCCACGTAGGTTGTAGTCTGTAATGGTTTTAATAGGAAAATGTGGAGACCTCAAGGCCTAACACAACTGAGTGATTCAAAAAGAGCTGTTTTGGCAAGCACCACCTGAAGGAAAGACTGTACTGGTGAGCCCAATGGGACAGTAATTGCTATATATATATATATATATATATA
>JANRMT010062834.1:22823161-22840008 GCA_026402145.1 Polypterus bichir lapradei | reverse complement strand
CCTTAACACACTACTTCTCCGCTGCGAAGCGCGGGTATTTTGCTAGTATATATATATAATTGTTTTGTTTCTTGCTGTATTATCTATCATTCACTCCATTGAATATGTATGAGAAACACTTTTCAGAAATGATATTCCCTTGTCTTTTAGCTGCTGCCTACTCTGTTTTGTGAATGTGAATATATGAATTGGCTGGAAAGGAACTCTAAGACTTAGTGTAACATGTTTCAGAGTTACAGTATTAGTTCATTTTTCTTTTTTTAAGTTAGACATATCC
Source organism: Polypterus bichir lapradei (assembly GCA_026402145.1). Classification (NCBI taxonomy): domain Eukaryota; kingdom Metazoa; phylum Chordata; class Cladistia; order Polypteriformes; family Polypteridae; genus Polypterus; species Polypterus bichir. The sequence goes on along the minus strand of JANRMT010062834.1, from coordinate 22,839,731 downwards.
TATCCATAGGTGTGAGTGACTGTATTTCCAGTCAATTTCTTAAGCAGAGACTAGTCTCAAAATTTAGTGGCTTTCCAAGTCAGTTAGGTGGATTTATTTTGCAAAAGCAAAATATGTCTTTATTTATTTGACAGAAATGTAGATGATTTGTTTTCTGACTTTATAAAGTAGATTTCATGACTTCATACTATCTCCAAAAGAATAATTGGAAAAGCAGAATGTTAGAATGCGAGTGATACAGTAACATGTCTAACAAAATACTAAATTTTCCATTGATCTGAAATTGTAAAATAATATACTTCCCTCCAAATGTATTCGGTTACAGTAGGTGAGTATACCTTTCTTATGAAGAAGCTGATTTTAATTAGCAGTCAAAGGAGCCTAGCTATTATGCTGTTAGGATAGGTTCTTTTTGCCACAAATTACAAAATTAGAAGAGATCAGCTAAGAAACAAATTGCCTTAAATGAGGGGATCCCAATCTGGGGTGTTCACATCCCCAGGGGGTGCAAGATGGCATTTCAGGTGGTGGAACAAAGAGGGGGGTTTCGTTGCAAACCTCCAAAACTGAGTGAGGTGCGGTGTCTGACTTTATCGTTGTGCAATCGGTGTCTTACAGTGTGCCATAATTTGTACGTCACTTATTACTTACTGCTCCTGTTCTATGATATAAAGAGAATCAAGCATCCGCTCTCACAGATTTCTTGCTTCGGGTGAAGTGCATAAAGGCAAATACATTTTTTTAAGAGAATGGAATTTGGACCTTGTAATGATCCATAGAGAAGGGTAAGGTCTAGTACTGATTTCTGTGCAAGCCCTGATTGTGAAACATCACTGATTTTGAGGTCTGACTGACATTTTTGTTGGAAGGGACAAGAGGGACTGAATTGGATGCAACACTTGCTGCTTACACTCAGCCCATCTGTCCTGCTGGCAGTCCTGGTAGTAGTGTAGCAGTTTTACTGTCCGGCATACAGTTGTGCTTGAAAGTTTATGAACCCTTTACAATTTTCTATATTTCTGCATAAATATGACCTAAAACATAATCAGATTTTCACTCAAGAAAAGTAGATAAAGAGAAACCAGTTAAAAAATGAGAAAAAAATATTATACTTTCTCATTTATTTATTGAGGAAAATGATCGAATATTACATATTTGTGAGTGGCAAAAGTATGTGAACCTCTAGGATTAGCTGTTAGTTTGAAGGTGAAATTAGAGTCAGGTGTTTTCAATCAATGGGATGACAATCAGGTGTAAGTGGGCACCCTGTGTTATTTAAAGAACAGGGAGCTATCAAAGTCTGCTCTTCACAACACATGTTTGTGGAAGTGTATCATGGCACAAACAAAGGAGATTTCTGAGGACCTCAGAAAAAGAGTTGTTGATGCTCATCAGGCTGGAAAAGGTTACAAAACCATCTCTAAATAGTTTGGACTCCACCAATCTACAGTCAGACAGATTGTGTACAAGAAATTCAAGACCATTGTTACCCTCCCCAGGAGTGGTCGACCAACAAAGATCACTCCAAGAGCAAGGTATGTAATAGTCAGTGAGGTCACAAAGGACCCCAGGGTAAATTCTAAGCAACTGAAGGCATCTCTCATATTGGCTAATGTGCATGTTCATGAGTCCACCATCAGGAGAACACTGAACAACAATGGTGTGCATGGCAGGGTTGCAAGGACAAAGCCACTGGACGTGGACAAACCAGAAGGCTATTGGAAGAATGTTTTGTGGATGGATGAGACCAAAATAGAACTTTTTGGTTTAAATGAAAAGCGTTAAGTTTGGAGAAAGGAAAACACTGCATTCCAGCATAAGAACCTTATCCCATCTGTGAAACATGGTGGTGGTAGTATCATGGTTTGGGCCTGTTTTGCTGCATCTGGGTCAGGATGGCTTGCCTTCATTGATGGAACAATGAATTCTGAATTATATCAGAGAATTCTAAAGAAAAATGTCAGGACATCTGTCCATGAACTGAATCTCAAGAGAAGGTGGGTCATGCAGCAAGACAACGACCCTAAGCACACAAGTCGTTCTACCAAAGAATGGTTAAAGAAGAATAAAGTTAATGTTTTGGAATGGCCAAGTCAAAGTCCTGACCTTAATCCAATCGAAATGTTGTGGAAGGACCTGAAGCAAGCAGTTAATGTGAGGAAGCCCACCAACATCCCAGAATTGAAGCTGTTCTGTACGGAGGAATGGGCTAAAATTCCTCCAAGCCAGTGTGCAGGAATGATCAAAAGTTACCGGAAACGTTTAATTGCAGTTATTGCTGCAAAGAGGGAGTCACACAAGATACTGAAAGCAAAGGTTCACATACTTTTGCCACTCACAAATATGTAATATTCGATCATTTTCCTTAATAAATAAATGACCAAGTATAATATTTTTGTCTCATTTGTTTAACTGGTTTCTCTTTATCTACTTTTAGGACTTGAGTGAAAATATGATGACGTTTTAGGTCAGATTTATGCAGAAATATAGAAAATTCTAAAGGGTTCACAAACTTTCAAGCACCACTGTATCTCGGGGGACAAAGTTCATTGATTGTGTGTCATTGCTTAGTGGCATGATAGCAGCCATTGCTTCACTGGAGTCTTCAATCTCCCAAACCCCTCAATTGTTGATTGTGCCGCTTGATCGTCCTTTGTCTAAGCTTCACAGGAAAAACATTTACGTGACTAATGAGATTTATAATTTATGTACCGAGTTAAAAGCTTATTGTTTTCAGTTCAATTTGTTCACCTGCAGTACTGCAAGTGGTTCAAAAATTAGAAATTTCACTTCTTCATCTTCACATGTGATATTACTTTTGTAGGGGGTGCGAACATAAATCAAAACTTTTCTATGGGTGTAGGGCATAGGACCATAACTCTGTCAATAATAACATAAAATTCTCAAACTATTTTAAACCAGATCAACCCCAACCACCACCCCTTTTCCCTACAACATCAACTGCAAACAAGGAATCTTCACTGGTCAGGGCATTAGTCCACCTCAGGCCATACTCATGCACAGAAAACATTGGGGTCTAATCATCCAAATGTCTTTGGGAGAGAAAATAAGTCCTGAACAAATATTAGAACATTAGAAAAATCTAGAAAAGAACAGGCCATTCAGCCCAAAAAAGCTTGCCAGTCCAATCCAAATCGAGTTTTGAAAGTCCCTAAAGTCTTACTGTCTACCACACTACTTGGTAGCTTATTCCAAGTATATATGGTTCTCTGTGTAAAAACGTCCTAATGTTTGTGTGAAATTTACCTTTAACAAGTTTTCAACTGTGTCCCCGTGTTCTTGATTAACTCGTTTTAAAATTACAGTCACGATCCACTGGATTAATTCCCTTTATAGTGACCTCTGCATGACCAATATGGTATATTAGCCAAAATTTTTAAGTAAGGGCAGCAGCCTATGCATATCTTTTTGTCCTGCTAGACTTCACTTTTGCGCCAGATTTGGGGAATTGTTACTGTACAGTTCCCAGTACAGAATGAAGGAAAACAATGATTTAGTCATTAATCCTCCAGTTCTGCTCCAAGGTCACAGGAATGGCAACACCTAAAATAAGAATAATACTGGTAACAGGGAATATTTAGAAGACAATTGGCCGGCAGTTGACATCTTTTATGAAGTGTAACCTGTGCTTTTCTTAACTGTTGACTAGTGAAACAATTAAAAGTTGAATGCTAAAACATTTATGATTTTAATAAAAGTTATACTGCCCGTTATTGGATAATGCCTTGTCCAAGCTTGATCCCTGGCTTATACAAATGTGACCAAGTTAGGCTACTTCTGTCCACAACCCTGAAATTGGATTAAGCATGTGAAGTAGATAGATGGATGATTATGTTTCAGTACTTAAAGCTCAGTTTTAATAATACTATTTAGTGCAGAGAGCCGAGCTGTCACTCCTCCTATGAGTTCCAGTATGATTGTGCTTAGCCATTTGATTTTTTTGATTTCTTCTTTTTAGTGGGATACAACCCGTTGAAGAAGGGGCACCACAGTCTGCTTCTCTGCCTGTTGATGACCTCATGTGACTTATCAGACCAAACTAAAGGGTGGAAGACCACAAGGAAGATAGCGGTAGGTAGCTAATATCACATCAACCTTAACATGGTGATATCAGTCATTTTGAGGAACACTGCAGAGCTGATTCTCTCAACTACTGTTTAGGTGGCTCAACAAGTGCCAAAGTTGAAAAATGAGTATTTACTTTTTAAAAAGGATGAAAGATGTGATCTACGATTGAACGTTTGTCTGTTCTCCATGCTTTCAAGTACCCTTTGAGTTATAAGGACCTGACTGTGCAAAGTGACATCCTGTAACCCTATAAGTAATACAAGTTTCCTAGGCACTTTATTTTTTACACTTGATTGCAAAAACCATTGAAATAATAACCATGATGCAATATTAAATGCAGCAATGCTATGTAAATTTTAACATTTGTAAATTATGTTAAAAACATATTAATAATATGCTAGAAGTTTCGATGAACTGTTATTTTAACACTGAGCAACATTGGGTGCTTAAAGTTGATACAAACATAATGAAGAACACAAGGAAGATGATTAATGAAAGGAGCAACAAACTACAAAATTTACAAATTTACAAAAAGCAAAACCCTGCTTCCTCTATGAGCCACTTCACTGTGTTTTGAACCGTTGACTTTCTGGTAGAGCGTCTGATACACTTTCCAACCTAAAGGTCCCACTATCACATGTTCCTCTTTTCTTTCTCTTTTCACTTTCAGTCCCTCTTTCTCGCCAGTCAAATCTCGACCTACATACTGTATATCCCATATTCTGAATTTAGTAATGTGCAAGCCAGAAGGACCATTTTAATCACAGACCAAGAACATTCCAGTAAACATCTTCAATGGTAAGAAATGGCCTCTGGAACTCCTAGGGCTATCCCCTGGGAACTTGTGGCCAAAGTGTCCCTGCAAGAGCTGAGCACTAGCTTTTAAAGACTCACATGATCTCTGGGTAGCCTGCCCATCATAATATATAGCCTGGGTCATGTATAATATAATGGGGAACATTGATTCAATTATTAAATGATCTCCATTGCCTGCTAATACCTTTTTAAACTGTAGTTATTACTTCCAGAGTTTGCGTTAAACAAATGTGCTTTAGCACTTCTGATAGTATCCCCTTTGACTTCTCTGCTGTCTGTTGCCTGCAGTACTCGTCCCCACCTATTACCTGGACCTTGCCAACATTTATGAAGTAGCTGGGTGACATATTGGGACAACTTAGGTATTAACTAAACAAGAGCATTTGATAAGATTAATGGTTTCTTATCATTTGTCAAATTTCTTCTGTTCTTACCACTGTCGAAAGTGAAGGAGGTAATATGCAATGTTGAACATCATGAAGAAGCTAACATGAAATATTATTCTAGAAGTAGATGAAGGAATGACACAGTTCATCTTAAAATTAGGAGAAATACTGTAGGAGAGGAGTAAGAATATGACAATGAGGGGGCTTTCTAGTCTCTACAGTAAATGCTCATCCTATATTAGGTCCTTAAAAAGGGACTGAGGAGTGGGTATTAGTGTGGTTTTGTTCCACCAACATTCTATACTAGAAGACTTTTAACTCTGGGGGCCTTCAAAACAACTCCCTGTGATGATAATGGTACTCTGTCAGTTTTGATTAGATTTTTTTTGGTGCCTAATTATTGAGCTTCCAATGGGTGCATCTGTGTTTTGGGAGACTTCATTATTGTACATCCAACTTGATATGATAGTTTGTTCAATTTCAAATGAATGCCACCACAAAACCGTTTAAGTGTCCTGTAAAAGTTAAGGATGCAGTGACACACTCCATCATCACAACATCGTCTACATCAGTGCCAACTCCTTTGAAAGTCTGGCCAAGCATTTCCATAGAGGTCTGGTTGGAATATAGCTACACACTGAATTTCAGTTAATCCATACTCACTCTTTTAATGATAAGAAACTTAAGTCATATTGAACTTTAAAAACATCGCATTTATTTGATTACAATTTGGCGGTTTTTAAAATCCTGAATAAATCCCCTCTGGGTGGTAATTTTTCTGTGTCTAAATCACTCCCCATTGGCCAAGATGGCAGAAATGTAATTATATGTAGTATAAATATAAAGAATAGATTACCCATCACCCATCTGACTTTCTTATTAATATTTGTTTTGTACAGAGTCCCATTTTTCTTGTTTACTTGGTTTTGCTTTCTGCCTCAGTCTGTGATAGCTTTAAGACATTTCAGCACTAAAAAATGAATTACTAACTCTCTTATTTTGAAGACAACACAGTTTTCTCATTTGTATCAAAATGTGAATGCTCCTGCCCATATTCATAGAAATGCTCTGAGCTTAGCCTGCTTCACTGTTACTGACATATTACATTCGACTTGTGTTCATTTAAATAACTTAATTTAAACCTGGCCATCCTTTGTCCTTGGCTGAGTAGCTCTGTCTCGAAGATTTTTTTTTTTTTTTTGCTGTTCTCAACTCAGTGTGTGCTCCATTGAATATGCTAAGATAGAAATGTATTTGTCCCCACAGGGAAATTTGGCTTTTTACAGAAGTTATTTAAATAAATAAATATATAAATAGGTAGATTAGTAAATAAATAAATGAATATACACAAATATCTTGGTCTGAACACACACCAGTATAAAGCCAAAAAATTAAAGAGAAAGAAAAGTTCTGACTTGGCTATCACAGTCATAATGAGCTGTTATGCTGACATATTGCTGTTGGTAGAAAGGGCCCCAAGTAGCGTTTCTTGAGTGATTCATTAACTGAAAGTCCTCAGTGTTAGTGTGCCAGAGAGAGGATGTGCAGCATTGTTCATAATGGCATTCAGTTTTGTTTTAATTTTTTCCTCCACTATTACTCCACTACTACCTCCAGGGGGTCTAGTGTGCTTTCTATAACTGAGCTTGCCCTTTTAATTAGTTTGTCGATTCTGTGGGCCTCTCCTGAAGTGATGTTACCAGCCCAGTACACCACAGCATATAGAAAACTGAATTGGCCAACACATAGTTATAGAAGATGTGCAGGATGTCACTTACCACATTAAAGCAACACAGAATCCTAAGCACAAAGAGCCTGCTCTTCCCTTTCTTATATAGTTCCTCTGTGTTCCGAGACCAGTCCAGCCTGTTGATGTGGTTCCCTGAGTGCTTGTAGGAGTGAACCACCTCTATATCCACTCCTTGAATAGTGACCAGCTTTCAATAACCATTTCCTTGGTTTTGCTGATGTTAAGATGCAGACGATTCTCTATGCACCAAGACACAAAGTTGTCCACCTGACTCCTCTCCTCTGTCTCATCCCCTTTATCAATACTTCCCTTTAGTACAGAATCATCTGAGAATTTTTGCAAGTGACATGACCTGGTGTTATTTTTATAGTTGAAGGTGCGCAGAGTGAAGAGAAAAGGAGACAGGACTGTCGTTTAGTTTGAGAGATATTTCAAAATAAATGAACTCAGAAAATGTTACCTGTGGCTCCATATCTCCACCAGTATGATGATACGGCTCTCAAGATTCTTTATTTTTACTAATGTATTTATACTGAGTCTGGTCACAGGAATTGCTTTTTTCCACAATCTGCTGAAACCCTTGGCTAACTACTGATACTAACCCAGAAACATGGTAACATTTCTTTACTTTTCCTCCTGACAGCATTAAAGAAATTCAAATTACAGCAGCTTTCTTTGAGCAGCTCATAAGACCCTGAACCTACTTTTTAAAACATTCCATATTAGCTTAGTCCTTAATTTTCAGATGTTTTAGGACTCAACTGCTTTTACATTACTACACTTAAAAAAATATGAAAACATCCACCAGCACTCTGGATCCAGCTAATTCACAAACCCCTTCATTCTAAACATCCAGAGCTTGTTATGGCCACCCCAGTGAAACCCCTACACTAAACTCCACTAAAGGCTATTTGGTTTATCTGTTAAGCAGTTTGATTTTAAGGTTCTGTCTCCATATGGGCTTTACTGTGTAATCCTGAGCAAGTCAATCCACTTGATGCCTGTGCTCTGACTGTTAGATACTTCAGCATGATGAAGATGTTATATAAAAATATATGATTAGTAAGATTATTTGATTCTAGGTAACAACATTCCTGGTGGAAACAAATCCTCAAACAAATTACAACACACAAAGTCACAGTGCTGATGAAATAGGCCAACTCCACTTTTGGAATTATACAGTATGAAACACACAACTTTATAATCTTAAGTATAATGAGAAGCAGATTGAACCCTAGTCCTCCAATAACGTGGTTATCAAATTCAATGGGTAGGAGTAGTTTCATGGCAATGTAGTAGTGGCACCAAGTGTAACAGCAAGATAATGAGAAGTAAATCAAAACAGGGGAGAGTCATTAAGATTTCAGAATAATCCCTAAGCTTTTACTTTTGAAGTAATCACTAATGAACATAGTTGAAATACGAACAGCCTGGTTTATGTCTTACATTGCAGAAAGATAACAGCTGTAAATCAGACAAAATGGCACTTAAACATAGTGTCCCGCAAGTCACTCTTCTTGTTACTATCCTCCAGTCTACAGTAGATGACAAAGTCTGAACTGAAAATAAATCTTTCTGTCCTCAGCTACAGCTGTTCTAACTATCAAGATTATATGCAAATCACCACCTCAGCAATAACTGTTTCTCTCCAGGACACATTTTAATTTTAAATTAGAATGCCCTAGATTTTCTTTTAGAAAAGTTACATAAAGCTTAACTCTGGACTTTCACTGATACAGCATTTCTGCTTTTACAAAGATCTAGATCGGACTGTCTATACAAAAAATGAACCTTATTCCAAATGACAAAATCTTTCCAATAGAGACCACCTTCTGCTGATAATACAGTCCTCATTTATTGTATTGAATACAGTAATTGGAACAGCATCTTCCATAATATTATATTCAAAACCCTGACGAAAGTTTCAGTGGGTTCAGAATATTTATTGGAACTGATGGCCACAACTACACCCCGGCATGCGGTGAAAGTATTCTTTTAAAACTCCTGCTATCAGCCTGCCGCAGCACACCTTTCACCTCTCTTCCCTTTGCAAATGCCATAGCACAGCTTAAGATCCATAGACTGTATTCTTCTCATCATCTTGTGGACCAGGCCCAAGAGCTAGAGTGATGAAGTTTTTGTGAATCCTTCCTCTGCTTCCTGTGCTTCTTGATAGTCCCAGTGTTGTGTCTAGTAGTATGTGAGTAGAGCAAAACGTATGATGAAAAATGTTTTCATTTGCCTTCAAAACATTTGGATTGACAACAGCTTAAAAAAGTATGCCAACCCAGCTGTGAAGGGACAGCGCATGGCATAGGCATTATGGACAGTTTGCTACAGCTTGTCCCCTCAGTGGGCACACACTGACACTGCATCTGCCTGTAATTATATATAATTGCAAGAGACACCAAGTAAGCCAAAGTCTGTGACAATATCGAGAAGCAGAAGAAGAGAAAAATGATAAAAAAAAAAATAGACCCATTTAACAGCAAAACCATAGAATAGTATTCTGAGAAACTGTCATCACTTGTCCCTGGTATCAGAAAAGTTATGTAGAACACCAGGGAAACGCTGTTCACCAGGCATATAGCGAAAAATGCCACAGTTTAAAATAGGATGTGCTGCTGTATCTGGCTTACTTGTTTTTTTTTTCTTTTTAATTTGAAATTAATTCGTTTTGTTGTACTCCTTCTTAATGTAGGTGTTTTCCGTTCCTACAGGAATGCTAAAAAAATCTGTATTATTATGATTACAGTGAATGCATTTTATATTTTCACTTGCTGCAGCCTTAATATCTATGAGATCATTTTATTAATCTTATACAGTATGTAATTTTAAAAAATGTAAAAATTTGCATCCTAAAACTTATTATTTTCTTCTGCTCTTCCACTGATAGTGTTTGGCTGCCTTGATGAGTCTCCTCTGTCTTTGCCAACCTCTATACCTTCAACATGCCCTCCCTCATATCCTCAAAGACCCTTCACTGTCTGTCCAACTGAGCCTCTGTCTCCCCCTCAATTCTTCTCCAGACTCAACCAACTCCTCATTTTTCTTAACCATGTGACTGTGTTACAATGGTTTATGTTATACTCCAAGTCAAGTCAAGTCAAGCTGGGGAGCATGCACTGGTACAGTGTGTTTTCGCACCCACCACATGACGAAACAGCTCGAAATCCCGGTTGGCAACCCCCAAGGCAGACACACAGTCCAGTCCCACTCTCCAGAAATGACCCTCTATCTGCCGCAGCCAGGCGTTACGTGGGTAACCCCTTGGCCTGGTCCAGCCACTCGGGTCCCCAACAATGAGGCTCCTATGAGCTGGATTACCTTCAGGGAAACGCGCCACATGGCCGTAGTGCCGTAACTGACTCTCCCTCACAATTCAGATAATGTGCCTCATTAGGACTCCATGAGCAACCGCTCATTTGACACAAAGTCAAACCAATGGCACCCAAGGATTTTCCGGAGAGACACAGTAACAAAGGAGTCCAGCCTTCGTCTCAGGTTACTGGATAGCGTCCATGTCTCGCAACCATATAGCAGGACAGGAAGCACCAGGACTCTAAAGACTTGGACCTTTGTCCTTTTGCATAGATATCGGGAGCACCACACAACCCTTTCCAGCGACCTCATGACTCCACGTAGATTACAGCATCATCAGCAAAGTCAAGATGCGTGAATCTTTCTTCACCAACTGATGCCCCAGAGCCGCTGGACCCCACGACCTTGCCCAACACCCAGTCCATACAAGCATTGAACCGAGTAGGAGCAAGAAAACACCCCTGATGAACCCCAGAATCAACTGGGAAAAACACAGAGGTTCTGCCTCCACTCTGCACAGCACTCACAGCACCAGTGTACAGGCCGCTCATGATATCCACCAACCTCGAGGGGACCCCATGAACCCTCAGGATATCCCACAGGGCAGCTCGATTAATTGAGTCGAACGCTTTACGAAAATCAACACAGGCTGCAAAGAAACTCTGCTGATATTCGCATTTGCACTCCATGAGAATCCTCAGTGCCAAGATGCAGTCAATAGTAGAATTCTTAGGGGTAAAACTAGACTGTTCCGGTCACTGGTAGGTGAGCAAGTGATCATGGATCCTATTGAGGACCACCCTAGCAAGGACTTACCCGGCACCAAGAGCAGTGTTATCCCCCTGTAGTTGCTGCAATCCAGACGATCACCCTTCTTTTTCCAGATAGAGACGAAAGTCCCATTTTCCAGTCATTTGGGATGATGTCAGTCTCCCAAATGGAAGCAAAGATTGCTTGCAATGCCAGGAGGACAGCCTTACCATTGGCCTGGAGAAGTTCACTCTGGATACCACAGATCCCTGCAGCCTTTCCTCCCCTCAGCTGGCTCACCACCTGTGCAATCTCAGTGAGATTGGGTGGTTCACAGCTAATTGGAGGATCAGCCTCAGGAATCGTGGATCCAGAGATATCCAAAGTCCTAGCTGGAGGATCAGCTTTGAACAACTGCTCAAAATAGCCAGCCCAGCGGGTCAAAACTGCAGTGTCATCCGTGAGGACCGTTCCATCAGCCTCCCAGATTGTGACTCTCCGAGGCTTATACACTAAAAGGCATCATAAAAATGGCAACCCTAATAGGCATTCTGTATAACAGACTTAAAATAAAAATCAGTTTACTCCCATGGAGATGTATCACCAAAAAAACCATACTTACTATAGCATCCCATTCCCAAACTGCAAATAATTTGTCATCAGTATTTATATTTGACGTGCCTCTAAAAAGATGTTTCAGAAAATGAAACTTTTTAATTGGACATATGTTCATTGTTTACAAAAGACACTCATATGTTCATATTTTTGTGCTTTTCAGGAACTTATCTATAAAGAATTCTTTTCCCAAGGAGATCTGGTAAGTTCTAACTTATGTATTATTATTTCTACTTTGTGCCCAAGGAGAATGTCTATAAGAAAATTTTAAAAGCCTAGTGTTAGTTTTATTCTATTTATTTATCTTCTGGTTGAACAGGTTGAAGTGCAAACACAAAATTCAAAACCTAAAGATGAGTGATAGGTCAGTTGAACCAGTGAACTTGGTAATGGAGAAAGAAGTATAGTTGTGAGAATGCTTTAAGTTGTCTCCTGAAATTCTTAACAAAGCAAAACTTTTAATTCTTTTGTGAGACAAGGTATTTCCTTTTATGATAAACCTAACATAGGGATTATCAGCAGCTTCTTGCTCTTAAGTAACATGGCATCTACAATGTCAAAAATGGATGCATGTGATTCAATTGCCTGATAATGAGAGAGATGCCCTTAGAAACCAGCATGACACAACCTTGTATGAGATCATCCAGATCGTAACAAGATGTAAATTATAAATAAACATTCATTTTTAAATATCCAGATAAGGAAACTAACTCAAAAATAATGTTAACAAGCTGGAGAGCATGATATATGTAATATTTAATAGTATAGCAAAAGTACTTGTAACTTACAGTATATTGTGTATGCATGTGTGCATTGGTTTCTTTTTTTCTGAAATATTTTAAATATAATGAAAAAATAAAGCATTTGTATGTGTCCCTACTTTATTTGACATTCCATTTTAAGGTAATAAATATTTGATTAAAATAAGTCATAAATTAAGTACCAAATAATCCTTGTATCAGGAGACTGGGGTCTGAGCCCTGGTTGCTCCCAGCATGGAGTTTGCATGTTCAACCCGTGTCTTTGTGGGCTTCCTTTGGGTAATCCAGTTTCATCCCACAGTCCAAAGACATGCAGGTTAGGTGGATTTGCATTGCTTAGTTGGCCCTAGTGTGGGTTTGTGTGTTTGTAGGCCCTGCCATGGACTGGCGCCCCGTCTAGGTGTTGTTCTTGCCTTGTGCCCGATGCTTGCTGGGATAGACCCCAACTGTCCAACAACCCTTGCCTGGATAAGTGGTTTTGAAAAATGGGTGGATAATCCTCATATCCAGATTCTTCAGTTGAAACCCCTCCCAGTCACTGTCTGGGTTTAGTTTGCTTGTTCTCTCAGGGTCTGTGTTACTTTTTCCGCTGGGTATTCTGGTTTTCATCCTAACCCATGTGATATGTATATGATTAGAATTTGGGTGTGCTACAAATATAATATCCAGTGTTTTTTTTTTGACAGTAAACTGGCATTAAAAGTACAATTTAATTCAGAAACTAGACATCTCCTTTTAGTTTAAAAAGGATATTCCTTTCTCTGTCAGTAACAGTAAATGATTTTCCATTTTCTAAAAAACTGTGCTGTGTTTCTGCAGGAGAAAGCCATGGGTAACCGGCCGAGTGAAATGATGGACAGAGAAAAAGCCTACATTCCTGAGTTGCAGATAAGCTTCATGGAGCATATTGCTATGCCCATTTACAAGTGAGTACTGGAATTTAGAGGAGGCCAGAGTGGCATTCTGTGCTGATTATGTAACTATTGGAAAATATGGGGGAATTTGTGCTTTTGTGAGAAATAAAATGAATACCTCCACAAAACACAGAAGTTTACCAGGAGTACTTGAATTTGCAGAATTCATTAGAAAGACAGAGGACCACATGGTGGCACAGGAGTTAACACTTTTGTCTCTACATAGGTTTTCCTGCACAGGTTCTTCAGGTTTATCTCATTGGACTGTCACCCTGTTAATGCTTTTCTTCCTGCCTTACAACCCTAACTTCAAGAACAACTCTTTGCATTGATCTTTATTTACATTTTTAGGGATGAAATGCTTGAGATGATATAAAACAGCAGCTAGAAATAAAAAGGTTTGATCAGGAAGAGTATTTATAGAATCATAATCCTCATCTCTGTTAATGCAGTGATTCTGGCCAAATATGGCACATTCAGCATTTTATTGTGGTATTGGATATCCGTCTACCAAAACATTTAGGCAAACAAGTTAGATGCATTTATATTAGTTTGAGTCCTTAGATTGCTCTTCTTACTATTTATCATTATTATTATTACATCCTTTGCACCATCTGGAGCACAGGCCATTGCTTATACTTCTGTTCTGTGAAACCATAACTAGCTGCCACTGCCCTAGCTCTGTCTTCCTGTTTTACTCTTGCCTTGGGGGTTCTATTTCAATGACTTTCGTGTGACACTGGATATTGGTTTCCTTAAATTGCGGACAAGCCAGTCACATGTTTTCCACAGGATTTCCTTTTCTATTTTACGTTGCTGTTTTATTTGCTACTAGCAAAATACCCGCGCTTCACAGCGGAGAAGTAGTGGGTTAAAGAAGTAATGAAAAAGAAAAGGAAACATTTTGAAAATAACGTAACATGACTGTCAATGTAATAATTTTGTCACTGTTATGAGTGTTGCTGTCATATATATATATATATATATATATATATATATATACATACACATATATATAATATATATATATACACACATATATACTTACATACATATACATATATATACATATATATTCATACATATATACATATACATATATATGTATATATATGTGTGTATATATATATTATATTATATATATTTATAGATATATATATATATATATATGTATATACCCTTTGGGGTGCGAGCAGCTGTTGCTGGGGGTGCTAGAATCCATCGAGGAAGAAAAATGAAAAACATTTGTACAAAATCTTAATTAATCTATCCATTCCTAAATAATTAAATGGACAGACTATTTCGTATCAGTGCAACACGCTGCTTGTTAAAATGGATGACTCCCGCTCTTACGTGCACTTAGTGCTGCGTGGGTATTTTGAACTATTGTATCTGTTCAAGTTCTATTAAAATTTTAAATATAAGTAATTTTTATTTAGTCGACAGAAATATGTTTGGTAGGAATGTAAGTTAAATTTAGTCATCATTGCATACATTTTTCTTCACCATAGAAATTTAAAGACTAAATTTAACTTACATTCCTACCAAAGATATTTCTTTCGACTAAACAGAACCTACTTATATCCAAATAGAACTTGAAAAGATATATTTTTTCGAATCTGATCGTGCATTGTAGAGCGACTTGACACGCACCACATCGAGCCTGCGAGCTATTGAGCTGTCGCCTGCCTGCCTCAATAAGTGACCCTCGCTTCGCTCTTACTTTTTTACCATTCATTTAATCATGGGTAGTTGCGAAAAAATTAGAAAATGGAAGGAGGATTACACTGAGTAAGGCTTTACCAAAACAATTATTGATGGCGAATAAAGTATCCATTATTCATAAAGCTTCAATTGGTGATCTGTTTTTCTGCGTTAACCTCATGTTTTTTCATACTTCTTCTCAAACCAAGGGGGTAAGAGGGTAAAATGAATCGGGAAGCGCTGATTTATATATATTGAATATATTGAAATAGTTTTACTGTCAAATAATGCAAACAACACGCGGCATGTGTTTCGCCCTAATTCTGGGCTCATCAGGCGTACACACTCACTGCACCGCCTGTCGGGAATCGAACCTCGGACGTCAGCACTAGAGGCGAAGCCTCTCGTGTTGCGCCACGGCGTGTGGTTCGTTTATTTGATAGTATGTAGATCGGGAGATGTATATATACGTATATATAAAAAAAGATAAATGCCTTTATTGAATAGACAAACCGGGGTGAACAAGTTCCTTTCTACTGCAACCATAGCCGCGACATCACATAAAAAACATCAATAATAACTCATAAACTTGCAATATTATTTAGGAAAATCTCAACATTTTACTCACCAAAAAATCGGATTATTTGTAAACAAAATCCATCCTCCTCTCTTTCCTCAAAAACAGTTCAATTACTCTGTTGTACGGATTATCCGTGTGCTTCAGTTCCATCAAAATGTCCCTTTCTATCGCATTCTAAGCTAATGCTGAAAGGCGAACCCGACCTATGGTATTTCTGGCATAAGTCTGAATTTGCTTTAGGGCTAAAAATGGCGGCTCGACAGAAGCAGTGTACGCGGGAATGCTCACCGCCAAATATACCAATGTGAACAGCTGCCCCATGCTCTCATTCAGATTTTTCTGATGAAGGAAGTCAAGGAGATCAGTGGGAGATTTTCCTAAAAAATCATCCATGGCATACATTATAGTCAGTTCTGTTTTTAGCCGAGACAGATCAAAAAGCGCTCTGTGGCTCTTGTTTTAAACTGGAGAAGGCTGCATGCGTGAAATATTTCTTGTATTCCCGAAACTTCTGGGGCTCGAGGAGCATGACAAACATCAGGTTTTCGTGGTCTTGAAATCTGATCTGTGTCTGGCAAATAGTATTGTCCAGAATCTTGCCATGGAGTTGGCCGTAGTGCGCGCAACGATCTTTCACTTGGAGCGTTTGCGGAGCGTTCAGTGGCCTCGTAGAGTTCATATCGGCTTCTATCCAATCAATGGGTCTAAATACGGTGATGTTGCCACACGCCTGCTAGAGGGCCCTACTGACACAAACTCAAAATCTGATTGGTTGAAGCAACAGGTTAATTGACATTTATTCTGTGTTAGAGTGCCTACACAACGGATTGTGAAAGCCTCTCTGCCTGGCAACAAATGATGGCTGAAATGTGATTGGTTAAATG
>JANRMT010062834.1:22807662-22822853 GCA_026402145.1 Polypterus bichir lapradei | reverse complement strand
TGAGTGAGTGAGTGAGTGAGTGAGTGAGTGAGTGAGTGAGTGAGTGAGTTAGTCAGTCAGTCAGTCAGTGAGGGCTTTGCCTTTTATTAGTATAGATAAGTCAGTAACATTTTCTTACCAGTGAATGTGGAGAATCAGCATTGGTTTACAAACATCTCAGTCCTCCTTGTGATTGCCTTTAAGGTTCTCCACGGCAGTATGGATTTGCCATTTTAGTTAAAACAATTGCAATTTGGAACTCCAAATGTCTCTAAGCAGAATGAATGCTACATTAACATCCATGTCTGATCCTCTTTGTTTGTCTGTTATACTGCCCAGGTATGCAAAGGTTTCAACCTCCTTCAAGAGCATTTTATCCAGTCTGACTGGCTCTTTACAGTCTGTGTTCATCTTCAGAGCCTTTATTTTCTCTTGTGGAAGTTAAGTCCAGGCTGGGCAGAGACTGCAAGCAGGCCTAACAGCTTCTGTTACATTTTACAATGGCCGTGAGAACACACTGTCCTCTGAACTCCATTTCTTTTTTCTTTTTGGTAACTTGTCATAATTCAGTTTATAACCAGCACAAATAGAAACCGTGAGGGTAACCACCATTGCCTGATTCCATTCTTCACCACAAAGCTTCTGGTCAGCCATCCCTCATGCCGTGCCCTTCACATATTTCCTTCACATAAGTTTTGTATCAAGCTGACACCAATACAGCATCTTCCTTTTGATTTTTTAGACTCTGGCCCAATGAGCCCTTCAGTTTCTCCAGTGTGGTCCTATTGAATACTTTTCTGGGAGTGATGCCTCTATAGTTGGAACATTGGCTTGGGTCTCCTTTCTTTGAGATTTTGAGGAAATGTTCCTTTTTCAAATCCTCTGTGATATCTTCTTCCTCCCATATCTTTCAAACAGCTTGTATAAGATCTCTACA
Organism: Polypterus bichir lapradei; assembly: GCA_026402145.1. Classification (NCBI taxonomy): domain Eukaryota; kingdom Metazoa; phylum Chordata; class Cladistia; order Polypteriformes; family Polypteridae; genus Polypterus; species Polypterus bichir. Next base: position 22,821,937 of record JANRMT010062834.1, on the reverse strand, counting down.
GTTGTGTCTGCATCTGTCTTGTGTGCTTCTACCCTGACTTGGCCTGGTGCTTTTCCAATCCTAATTTGTGCTATTGATTTTCGATCTGTGCAATCATCTGTCCTTGCCTCTGGTTGATTTATTGGAGCTGGTCTCTTTAGCAGATCTTCAGAATGTTTTGCACATTTGCTAAGTGACTGCTCTAACCCCATCAGGGTGTTGCAATCCATGTCCTTAATTGGCCATTCTGCTTCCTTATACTTCCCTATGAGGTTTCTGGTTGTACAATACAGTTGTTTCACAATCCTGCTAGATGCTGCTTCCTGTGCTTTTCTGCGAAGATTCTATTCTTTTTTGGACACTTTTCAATTTGACATGTATTGCTGAATACTCTCACTCGGCTGTTTTTAACTGCCACTTTCTGTTTTTCTTTTCTTTATTGGATCTTTCTGTACATTCCCACTCTAATCCACTTTTTCTGTTGTGGTGTCTTTCTTCAAAGTATTGCTTCATAAACTTTATTAAATGTCTCTTTAATATTCTTTCCATCAGTGTCAATTTTCAAGTTCTGTTCAATATTACCAGTGTCTTATATTATTTTTTAATATTTTAGTCTTTTTGAAAACTGTTTTTATTTATTCTCTCTTGGTTCATCCAGTTCATCTTCAACTTTAACTTCAGTTTAGCTGCCACTGGGTGATAATCTTTCACATCAACCCATCTTTTCATTCTGACATCCAAGAGAGATTTTTTGAACTACTTAAAATGCCTACAATAAGGAACCTCAGACCCTTTGGTGCCATACAAAAAAGTAAAGTTCTTTTAAAAAGTCTGAATTACTTGTAAGCCACCCTAATTTGGGTGGTTCATAAGAAATCTAATGATTTGCTTCATAAGGTAGAAGGACAAAATAAACAAAAATCCAAAATATGTTAAATATTTGAAATATTAAACTGTGTACTTCAATTTTAATATTTAATATCTAAATGTTCTTGATTGTAATAGAAATTTGTCATTTTTCACCCGCTGACAGGGGTCCATAGACAGCTAGATCCCTAGTAAAGGATAAAAAATGAAAAATAAATTCATTTGTAATTGCTGACCATGAAATAACAATATCCCACATACTTATGTTTGAAATTTGTCATTTTTAGTCTTCTGCGTAGAGGGCTAGGACCACTGGTAAAAATTCATATATCAAAAATATTATATTTGTGATCAGCAACCCCAAAATATTATAAAATGACACTGCATATACCTATTATCGATCCCCATGTTTTTGTAAAAAAAGAGTAAAAAAGTTTTGTAAAAAGGAGTAACTTTGACCTTTGGCTTAGTTGATGTCTTTCTGATAATTTTTGCTGAAAACATCTATTGGTTTAATGTTTTTCATAAGAATGTCATTTCCTGCATGAAATATGATCTGAAAATGGCGTAAACATGAGGGGTTTTTGGGTCTAGAGAGCTGAACCCCAAAAAGCTAAACATCTCACATAAATATATATAAATATATACACTAGCTGATTACCCAGTGGCTTCACTCACTGAGTGCAAGAGAAAAAAATAAAATGTAGTATATAAAATATTAAACAGTAAAACATTAACGTGTAATAAGTAAAGATACATTGAGCAGTACTGGAGTGCTTTCGGGCAAAGTACATTTTAAAGGCGCTATAACACAACAGGTAAGTAGCACTAACAGCAGCTTAAATGTATTTGGATCATCTCTCGGTAGCAGATCCCTTGTGAAAGGCGCTACACGACCGCTGTGGTATAGAAATTACATTTTCTATGTGATCCTGCAAATTTCTGCCTGACAACCTTGCACTATGTGCCTGTGATTTAAGGGAAAAATTATTCTGAGAAATGTGGAGACTGCCCTTCCGTGCTTTACGGGCAGAAGGTCCAAACAATTCCCAAGTCCAAAACTTAACATGAAGAAGTCGGTACATCTTCTTAGATGTAAACCCTCCATCTTCTTAAAAGAATTTATCACAAAAGCAACATTGAATGTTTCGGGGTTTTAGTGACCTGAACTCACTTTAAGGGACAGTAAGTAGTCGTGAAGCGCAATTTACAAAGAGAGTCCTGCGTCAATGGCGCTGATTACACTCATTCGCAAAGATTTCCACTCTCCCAGGACCCAACGGGGCACTCGAAGTGTCACAAACAGTGTGAGAAGAGAGGACGCCCCACGACAACTGCAAAGCTCTCTACCCGGCAGAGCAGCATGACATTCCGCGCCTCTGAGCGTCCACTTTGTTCTCATGACCCCTCACCGCTGAAGGCAGTGTTGTCTTCACATTGTTTAAAGCTTGGCGCAGTTAAAAAGTAGAAAGACGCAAAGCTGTTTTCCTTATCTCTTCTACTATCAAGTACTGCCAATTAAAAAAAAGTTATAATGTGGCAGTTTCCACGAGTCACGTGGACGAATAAATAAAACTTCTCTGTCAGAATGCGCCTGGCTGCGAATGGGTCAGCGCTGGAGTCCAGAGAGGAGGGCTGGGAGAGGGCGACTCAAGGCGCACTTCTACGGGATAGATCGGTGTGTTTGTGTTTTTCTGTTTCAAACGCGAAAAGAATTATATATATATATATATATATATATATATATATATATATATATATATTGTAAAAGGCGCTATATAGCGCCCGACCCGGCACAGACTCACGCAGAGGCACGTGTAAAACAAATAGGGTTTTTTATTTTTCTCTTCAGCCGTGGGGCACGTCTTCCCCGTGTCCCACAGGCCCAACACAGTCCCAAAAGCACAAAACACAAACTCTAAACAACCCTTTCTGCCACCACCACTCCTCCTCCCAGGCAACCTCGTCCTCTTCCTCCCGATTCTGGCCAAGAATGAAGGGAGGTTGGCCCGCTTTATAGCCCACCCGGAAGTGCTACAGGTCCCTGACCAGCTGGTCTTAATTGCACCTCCGGGTGGGGCTAGTAAATCGTCCCTTGTGGCGGTTGGCTCTCCACAGCACCCCCTAGCGGCCACCCCATCTCCCAACCGGGCTGTGGTGGACTCCATGTCCCATGGAGCCACGGGGGAGACTGAGGAAGGACCCACGGCCAGGGAGACTGCCCCCAGGCGCCCCGGGGAAGGTATTGCACTGTCCATGGTGGCTCCCCCGGGACGTATGCAGCAGAGGCGTCCCGGCCGGGCATGGGATCCGGCTGTCCGTCACTATATATATATATATATATATATATATATATATATATATATATATATAAATATAAATAGAAATAGATATAATTACAAAAGGATAGGAAAGGATAAGTTAAGAAATGAGGTAGAACACAAACATTCAACATAAAACCTTATTGCACATGAAACACTATTACACAAGATGTCATTTTCTTGTAACTGGTCAAGCCCCAAACAAAAAAAAAAAAACCTGAAGTGATCTCAAAGCATGCATAACTTGAACACAATTTCTTTAAAGAACTCAAAAACAGCACAGAAAAGGGAAGGTATGAAGGAAGGGCAAAAATAGGTTTTGCCTAAAAGCAAACAAATACAAATTCAGCAAACCAGATAGAGCACCTTATATTAATTCATAAATTAATTTCATTTATACTGTATATAGTGCTTTTCTAGCAACTCAAAGCACTTTACATAAACAATAGGAAGCCACTTCAACCACCCACCATGTGCAGCAGCTTGTAATAGAAATGGGATGACCAGAGACCAGAGACCCAAATTACCTAGCTGTGGTGGACAATTTAACCAGGACATTAAGAAACACCTTACTCTTTGAAAGATGCCAAGAGATATTTTATGACCACAGAGAGTTGGGATCTTGGTTTTTCGTCTCATTTGAAAGATGGCACCAATTTATACAGCAAAGTGTCCCCATCACTGCACTGGGGTATTGGAATCCACACACAGACCACAAAGTCACCAACACATCTCCCAATGGCAACCCAAGCTTTCCTTGTTGGTCTCCCGTCCAATCACTGTCTAAGCCCAAACATGCTTAGTTTCAGGTGGATTAACTGTTCTGAAGTGCAAGTGGTATGGCTGCTGACAAAAGCAGGGGTCAAATCATCGATTGAAAAAAGGAATCTGAACAAAGCCATACTGAAGCCGCTAGTTGATCTGCACAGCCAGCTTAAGTACTGCTGAAGCAAGTTCCCTAATTTAATAATTAGGTGGCCCCACCTCCTTAGGTACCATATATAGGAGACAAGACAAAAAAATGCAAAACAATAATCCTAACATAATGCAAAAACTGAAAAATAATAAATAATACAATATTACATAAACATGGACATAACAAAACCAAAACAGGATTAATAATAAAATACATAAAATAATGTTCAAAAAACAACAAAATGTTTAAAATGAAAGAAAACACACTTAAGCCAGGGAAGAGGCCCTCACTGAAACATGACTAGATTACACTTCCCCCCCATCACAAACTTGTTCAAGGCACACATATCAGCAAATATTTCTTAATTTCTATTCTTGCTTCCCATTGCATGTTTGTCCTTCACTTCCTCCTATACTGCAGCAGTGGCTCCATCTATTTTGTTTAATTTTGCTACCAGAACATTGATGCCTCTGTTGCTCAGTTTGCCTGAAATGCTCTAAGACTTTTCATAGAAGTGTTCCTTTGTTCTTTCCGCACCTCCATTGATTACAGTGTTGCACAGATCCACATTTATCTTTAGTCTCTTCTTCTTTGTTGTAAAGGATGCTGTAAAGAAACATGGCCTTCTTGCCTTCCATCCCATGACTGCCTGTTATAGTCCTTTTCCTAAAATGAGAGCTACACCTTTGGTAAGGGGAGCATGTAATTGCTCATATTCTGAGAACTGAGTCAGATCAGCTGTCATTAGCCTTTTCTGACCTGACCGCATCTCACAAAGTCCAAGCAAAGCACGTTTATATTTCAGAATTTATGTTGCTATGTGGCTGTTATGAGTTTCCTGACTAAAAAGTGCAGGATTTGCTTCAGGGAGTAGACCTCAAAGCTCCACAGAGTCCAACTATAGCATAAGCAACATGAGTGGAAGGCTTTTTAAATTCCAAAACTGGAAAAGGAAAACTGTGAAACCAGAGGAAATACCAAAAACAATGATCATTTATATTTAAAAATGTTTATTACGAAAATTAGGGGGCAGCGTAGTGGTACTGCATGTCTGCGTGGATATTCCCCAGGTACTCCGGTTTCCTCCCAAAGTCCAAAGGCATACACATTAGGTGGACTGTTGATGATAAATTGGCCCTTGTGTGTGTGTGTGTGTGTGTGTGTGATGTGTGCATATGTGTAAGACAAACCTACACAGCCAAAACCAGTTCATAACTCAATAATCCCAAACTATACAGTATATTAAACTTATATTTACCGTAGATCCCGGAATATAAGCTGACTCAGTATTTAAGCCGACACCCTTCTCCAAGCAAAATTTTCTAAATTTCCTTAAAAGTGTCTCTTCAGGTATATTTATCATGTTTATCGGCGAGAATTTGAGACTGCCGGCATTTTTGATGGAAACCAGGAAGTGATTGCGGAGAAGTTTGGTAAAATGAAACCTTTGTGTTGAAACTATATATGCAAATACGGTACATCGGCGGGTGGATTTCCGGAGACTCGTTATAAATTTGATTAACTTAAATACGCAATACAGTGGACCCTTGACTTACGAACTTAATTCGTTCGCGAGGGCTGGTTGTAACTCAAGTTGGTTGTAAGTCAAGACTATTTTTCCCATAAGAAATAATCATAATGCGTTCTGAACCTCCCACTGCAACACTTACTTAACCTTTTCATAATAAAAAAGGGTTGTATAATGTGCATAATTTACCAAAAAACCAATAATTTTTCTAATGCACTAACCAAAAAGTTATAAAACGTGCCTAGCCTACCAGAAGTAGGCTAGATTAAGCTAGGAGCATGGCGGCGCACATGGTCGCAGCGGCTCAGGGCTCTCCTTTTCAGTGCACTTTTTTTTTTTTGCTTGTTTGTGCACGATCGGTTCGGCGAACATCCGCTACACCCGTCAGAACCTTATAGACATCGGTGTCCAGACTTAGACATCTGTTTCAAGTGTTTTTCATCACATGCACAACATCCCAGACAACATAGCGAGACCAGCGGGCTCTCCGTGGATTGTTGTTGGGTCTAGGAGACGACGCAGATGGAGGAGAGAAAGGAAGCGGAAGCGGGGCCGCAGATCCGCCGTTATGCTAAGGCCAAAGAAACAACCATACAAGCCCTTTACAGAACTTTTTTTTTTTGCAACTTCTTTGCATCTTTTCGCACCATTTGTTTATTTGTTTATTAACTTGTTGTGTTCTACACATATGTCTGCACTGAAGGTGCTGCTTTTAATCTCATTGTACATGTATATAGTGACAATAACATGCATTCTATTCTATTCTATTCTATTCTAGAAACAACAATTTCATACTGTACTCACCATTTAATTTGACATCTTTGGGCTGCAGGAAGAGAGGAGGAGGAGAATGCAAATCTTTTCTTTGTAAAATTGTCGAGATGGTGGATTTCGACATGCTGTACATATTAGCGAGATCGGTCACACGAACAGCACTCTCATATTTCCACACAATTTCCATCTTTGTTTCGATTGTGATCGCTTTCTTTACCTTCGTTACCTTCTCTTCCTTCCTTAGCAATTATGTGTCTTGCTTGCATGGTCTTAGTGAATTATATATATACTGTAGGTAAATCACTGCAATGACCAAAATTACATCCACAAACACATGTATCTGGGCTCCGACTGATGCTTACTAACGCTTTCGGTTGTTTGTTTACAATCGTGCAAGCGGATACACGTGACCGCATGTATCTGGGCTCCGACTGACGCTTACCAATGCTCTCGGTTGTTTGTTTACAATCATGCAAGCGGATACATGTGACCGCATTTGGGTCGTAATGCAAGATGTTGATCGTAAATCAAAACAATGGTATTTTATTTTAAACTTCCCGATAACTTATTATAAATTTTATTAATAAAATCAACAACTAAAACACTTTTTTGAATAAATTCTTTATTTAAATTAAAGTACCGGCATGCAAAGTTACTTCTTCATCTGAAAGATGGCGCTGTGGTTTCATAATTAATTACTTCAGTATTCATTGGCAAAACCGGTATTGCGCTGGAAATCTTGAATCTGAAATGATACTCCTTGTATAAGCCAACCCCCAAACTCCAAGCCAAAAATCTAGGACGAAATTTTCGGCTTATATTCCGGAATCTACAGTAAGTCAAAAAAACAAAAACATCGAAGAATTACCTAAGAACCAAAAAAGAAAGCTCTTATAAGAATAAGAATCCAGAGATGCTTTGAACAACAAGTCAATCGCTTGATTTGTTTACTGCTTGCCCAGACTTGATAGGCCAGAAGGCAGTCCCATAGCTAGACAGTCAGGTGGCCCCACTCTCTTAGGCTCAACATAAAGAGAACAGGGTGCATAACATACAGAACAAAAAATACAATAATTAAAATTATACAAAAAACAAATATTCAGTAAACAAAACACAATTCAATCATGAGTAAAACTGAAAAATTAAGTTTCCAAAATGTAACTCAAAAGACAACTAAATTAATAAATAAAACAGAAGAAAAATGATCCAGGCTTTAAACTCTGGCTGACCCCTGACAGTGGCATGCCTTCTCTTTCTCACATTGTCTACTTTAAAAAGGGGCATCAGCACTGCATCTTCATTTGGGTTTTCACTGCCACACGTCATACTCCTTGTGTGTGAAGGCCCTCCTTTCAAGGTCAGGGTCGTTTTTATTGTCACATATACACACAGTGTACAGTGAAGTTCTTACTTGTATTATGCTCCTTGCAGACAAAATAATTATCATAAAACATCAGTAAGAGAAAAAGCTCAACTTTAATAATAATAATAATGCTCACAGTAAATAACACTAAACACAACTTTACATAGAGAAGAATCACAGAATATTTGTGACTTCTTTTGCTCAGTTGATCACAGACAGTTTATCACATATGACAGCTGAGCAGCCTAATTACCTGCGGGAAGAAACTGTTTTTAAATCTCACAGTTCTGGTGTTTATAGTTCTAGTGTCCTGCCTGATGGAAGGAGGGAGAAAAATGTCCTTAAAGGATGACTGGGGTACTTCATGACTTGTTCAGCCTTTTCCAGACAGCACTTGGCAAATATGTCCTGCAGGGATTTTCCACTGTCTTTTAAACTGTTGTTCATGTTTTTGGCAGGTGTTTTACAGTTTTTGGTTCCTATCCCCACACTCAACCCACCTTGTTTTCCTGATGGGCTTAAAGCCATCCCAGGGAGACTTTTTTAATGATTTCTACGTTGTGTACAAACATTTCCTGTGTACTTTTTGCTTTCATTTTAGGCTTCTGCATGCTACATTAAGCAGCAGAGCTTTTTGTTACTCCCTGCTTAGTCTCCCCTTGAATACATGCAATACATCATAGTTGTTTATTAGGATGATTATACATTTTCTAATTAGGGAGACATTACATCTTTCTAAATCCTGTGGTGCTATATGCAGAAGGTAACACTTGAATAGTAATGTATCTCAAAGAGTATTACTGGGCTTCTCTTTGACACTTGGTACAAAAGTGGGAATGTCTTGAGAGGTTAGGTTTGCACATCTGTTACTCTTTTCTAGTGACCTACAAAAATCATTTCTAGAAGGACCACAATAAACCCATAAAGCAGGCTTTTAGCTAATGTCGTTCATTTCAAATTTTTTCACTGTAAAATAGTAACACTGTGGGAATATAAATTGTGTAAAAGTGATATAAACAAAATGATAATTATGAAATAGATAATCACATGCAAAATACATCAAAGTATATAAGTGAGTTAATATTGTATACAAAATCAAAAATTAAAAAGTCATCTAATTATTATGAAAAGTTATCTAGTTGTTTAAAATACAATACTTTTCTGAAAGGCTCTTTAGATGCCAGTGCTAATTTTTTTTCAGAATGCCTCTTTTCATGAAGGTTCCGTCACTTGTCAATCAAAACCAATGGTCCTATTGTTTAATCCTTTGGTGTCAATTTCTGTTGCTTGGTATTGGCAGTAGGTTACCAAAGATCTTTTAGCAGTATTTTTCACATTTAAACTGGCAAAACATTGAGGCAGTAAGAGCTGTGATAGTTAGCTTTGAAGATGAAATATATAGAGATAGTTTAACATATTGAAACTGTGCTAAGCAACGGGAGTGTCTATTAAATGGTAATACACTGTACATTTAAAGGCCTAATGACCTTACTGTTACTATATGAACCTTTACATTTTTTTTGTAAATGCTCCTAAACAATACCTTAGCCTAATGAATTTGTATTACATGAACACCCCACAATATTCCCTCCTAGTAACCTGAACAGTTGTAGGCTGCATGCTTCTGAGGAAAAGGCTTACAGTCATTCACTGTTCTTGCAGTTTCACCCAGTATTCCATCACTATGAGGGCTGCACAAAGGCACCCTCTTGTGTCCCTGCAGGACCTCGATTAGGAAGAAAAGCAACTCCTAACCCCTTGGTGATTGCTAGCATTAGTAAACATGGGGTTGTTTCAGTGAGGGAATAACAAACTTTATTTTACTTTAACCTATGTATCTTTATATTTTGCAGCGATACCAGACATATCAAACACTAGAAGTTAAATAAATGAAAACATACAGCCTGAACAATTTAATAAAATTTCCACAGAATAAGCTTTGTATCAGGCGGTTGGCCTTGAGCAGTTAAGTCAAGTCAAGTCAAGTCAAGTAGCCTCATTGTCATACCATCCACGCACAGTATTGCAGCATACAGTGGTATGAAATACATATCTCAAGGTCATGTCTCAACATTTACATAAACAAAGGACAAGTGCAAGATGAGTAATGAACTATACTATAATACATCCATTATCCAACCCGCTATATCCTAACTACAGGGTCACAGGGGTCTAATGCAGCTAACACAGGGCGCAAGGCAGGATACAAACCCCAGGCAGGGTGCCAGCCCACCACAGGGCGCACACACACACACACCCACACACCAAGCACACACTAGGGACAATTTAGGATTGTCAATGCACCTAACCTGCATGTCTTTGGACTGTGGGAGGAAACCGGAGTAGCTGGAGGATACCCACGCAGACACGGGGAGAACATGCAAACTCCACACAGGGAGAACCCGGGAAGCAAACCCGGGTCTCCTAACTGCGAAGCAGCAGCGCTGCCCACTGCGCCACCGTGCCGGCCACTATATTATATTATACATAGATAAATAGAGTTATGGAGTTCACAGTCATCTCTTTTTAAGCCAACTAAGATACTTGTGATTGTTGGGACCCTGTTGAAACACAGCCATGTTTGCAGTCTTTTGTTCCTAAGCCTGTTGAAATGCTTGTGTTCATTGGGACGCAGTTGTAATGGTCTTGTTACTCATCAGTGGGGCTACTCTTATTGCTACCATGTACCTCTGCAAAGATTACATTCACACTAAAGGTAAAGGACTCAATGACATTTTTTTGTATCTTCTGACAAACACACACTGGTTATTTCAACAGAGCATAAAGCTTGCAAAATCAATGGCACTGAATAAGCATTTGCCTTTGCATTACTTCCATCAGTCTTAGTGAGAAATCAAGCAAAATGACACCTTTTATTGGCTAACTAAAAAGATTACAATATGCAAGCTTTCGAGGCAACTCTCACCCCTTCTCAGGCAAGATGTAATTACATCTTGCCTGAAGAAGGGGCCATCCATCCATAATAGCTAACACTGTACAACACCCTAGTACTACAGACATACATCCCATCAGTCCTGAAATTGTCTCTTAATATACAATTTGCCTGCTGACTTAAAAACACATGCCCAGCCCAGTCATGTCAAACTCCCTCACAATTAATACAATATTAGTCATTATATTATTATCTTTATAACCTTGTTTACACATTCTATCCATTTCAAAGTTATGTCTCATCTAAATAATCCTATATTCCTTTAGTCTTATTTCCACACAATGTAAAAAGCCATATTTTCACTCCAGTACAGCAGATAGCCATTGCTTATGGTTTTTAAAGTGTAGTAATATTCCAAGAGAGGAGGGCAGCTGGAAAGTGTCACCACCTAATTGTAAAGGTTGAAATCAAAGTGGAATTAGGAATGTTGTGTTGTGCCTGATGCCATCAGGGTGGGCTAATCCCTTGTAACCCTGGACTACAGTAGATGTGAAAGTAGATGTAGATTCATAGTGGATAAATGTATGGATGGATCCTATGACCAAGTGACGGTAAAGGCATCTGACACATTTTAAAGGATGTCTTATGCCACACTTAATCATCTTAGGTTTATGTAATCATTTGGTGAATAAGGCTGAGCATGCATTTCAAATTCATCCTTTACTGAATTTTACAGAGCAGGCATTAATAAAGGGTCTTTATATGACTATTCATTACCAGACAGAGCAACAGGAAATAACCTGTCAGCACAGAATTAATGAGGCACTCTGCGCAACATGTCAGTGCCTCTTGTGTGGAGAACAAATCCAAAGAGAGCTTAAACTTATGAAATGTTTTATTTATTTTCTCAAGGCTTCTTCAAGAACTTTTCCCCAAGTCAGCAGAACTTTATCAGAGGGTTGCAGCTAATCGGGAGCAATGGACCAAGGTGTCACACAAATTCACCATTCGAGGGTTGCCTAGCAACAACTCTCTTGACTTTCTGGATGAAGAATATGAGCAGCTCCAGCAGCAGACGGCAGAATCTCTAAAGATGAATGGCTGTTTGGATAGCCAAGGAATGATTGAGAGCTTAGAGGAATGAGTTAAAAAATAAATATTACTTTTGAAAACATAAAAAAGAAAATGGTTTCATAAAAAATGCATCTGAGAACTTTTCTGCTCTGTTTCAGAAGGATCTTACAGGCTGTAAAACGGTTTATACAGCTGTGTGAACAAAAGAGTGACTGAAAAAAGGTGAGCACGTTGTGTGCTCGGGTTTTGGCAACTGGACTGACATCTTTATTCTAGAATGAAATGCTTACAAAACAAAAATCTAGAATCACACAGAGTGACTTGTGAATACAGATCCACAACGACGAGTCAACGAGGAGGTCAATGACCTTAGTCCTGGATGTGGGTGTGTGTGGTAGGAAAAGCTGTGCATCTACCAAAATTACAGTCAGCTTCTCGTGGGACAGTCACACATTCTGTTATCATGGAAACATTCAGAAACTAAGCAGTTCTCTGTAATCCATTGCAACTAGACAAATGTAAAGCTTCTCTCAGTCTCTTTTATTTCTGTTTTATACTTAATATAAGTACAGAAGAAGAAAATGAAGAAACACTTTTTATTTATATTGATTTTGCCATTTTGTTTCACAGAGTTTTGTAGCTCCATTTTCTTACTTTTTCTATCAGTTCATCTGTAATGGAAATACTAAATAATCTGTGGAGAAACTTGTGCTGTGCGCCAGCTTTTATATCAAGAAAACACATGCCCTGCCAATTTAACATCCTTCGGTTTTGTTGCCAGGCTTTCTGAATTATGGTGTAATTTTGATTGCTTACAGAAAGTGCATTTCATTTTGTACATTTTAGTCAGAGACTGACATCAAATGTGGTTGTGTTTTTGAATGTTCTAAACCGAGTGGATTTTGACTTGATTGATTAAACCTGTGAACTCACTTGAGAGTTGCCATGTGCCAATGCTGATTGTTGTTTCTTGCTCAGTTTTCTACACTAAATATTGTTACAGTTGATGGCTATTTTATATTTACAATAGCTTTTCAATACATATGAATATTGAATTAGAACATAAAAATATTTTACATTGTTTCATACCCGTAAATAAATGCACAGAATTGTGAATCATCTTAAAGCAAATCTTTTGACTGCCATAATATATACTGAAATGAATTATTTCATTAGATCCCTGCAAATTTTTAATGTGTAAAATTACATTTAAATCAACAATCTTTTTTTTATCATTCATGTGTTTTTTAGATAGATAGATAGATAGACAGATAGATAGATAGATAGATAGATAGATAGATAGATAGATAGATACTTTTTAGATTAGAAGATAACTTCATTTCCCATATAGCACTGTTAATGAATTAAGGTAATTAAAGTACTTAATACTCCAGCCCACCGCAACTCTGGTTGAACGAGATTGAGAATGTTATGTTATATTTTTAATTGAGAAATGTATTTATGACTCTTGTTAATATATAGTTTCATCACTGTTCATACATAACCTGTTACACCAAAGAATTTAATGATACCACAGACTTTGCTGATGACACTTCAAAATAGGTTAGCACACCAAAATATACAGAATCCTGCTGATTATGATTCTTTGTTTTCTACTTACCAGTTGTAAATATGTGCATTTTACTTTTTCATACTTTCAGAACTAATATGTTAAATGTTAATGCCACTATAAAACAACATTTAGAAGTGGTATGCACTACATGTATGGTATGTGTGTATACAGTATATAGTGTAATATACGCACAAATAAACAAATCCTAATAGAGACAGAATTGGAGAGGGTTGCCTCAGATCCCAGACTTAAGTTCATAACAGACTGGGAGTATTTCTACATCAAAGAGTATTCCGGGACCCCTTCCGATGTGTTTGTGCACTTATCAGTGCCAGAAGGTATTGAAACAAATTAACTAAACATGCTTGATGGACTGAACAGTCTTCTCTTGTCTATTGAACTTCTTATTTCTTATATTCAGTGGATGCCACACCAAGTGTAAGACACAAGACGTTCCACAACATTGCTAAAAATGAAAGCTGATTAGCCTAAAACCTCCCATTTTTTCTTGTGAGGTATAAATCCTTATCAATACTGTTTATATTCTATGTCTTTTTTACTTCATCTTTACTAAGCTCATCTTATGTATATAAGTAAGCATACACACACATTATAATATAGGGTTAGGTGCCCACAGTGGGCATCTTGTTTGAGCTGTGGGTGAAAGAGAAAAAATCATTAGCATTAGCGCCCCCCCTCGTCCCAGAGTGCTACTGCTTACCTAAGTTGTTTCAGGAAGGTGGTTCCCAGACGCAGACCACACTTCAAACACTGGCCACTCCTACAACTAGAAAAGAAAATGTCCATAAAAAAACTGCAAATTAGTGCTTGAATTGGCAGCAACACAATGTATTCATTCTAAATAGGTTTCTACTGCTTGGTGCTTCAAGGAAAACAGAAGATACTATTAGCAACAGTACCCTCTACCATCTCAGGGTGGTTTTTATCAACTTACCACAGCTGTTCACTGTTCAGGCAAACTCGATG
>JANRMT010062834.1:22782642-22807262 GCA_026402145.1 Polypterus bichir lapradei | reverse complement strand
TTGCCAATATGTGAAGTATGCACATTTTCTCTGCACATACCCACTGCTAATATGTTTTCTATAATTTTGCGATGCTGCTCATTTTCAAGTTGTATATCTGGAAAAAGAGATAAATGATTTTTTTTTTTTTTATCGAGTTACACCAGTATCCAAATGACATACAGATTAAGTTGATTGGTAGCTCTAAACTGGCCCACTCTGTGTGTATGAAGGACTGGCATGCTGTGACCCTATAATGGAATACACAGGTTTGAAAAATTGGAACAATACAAAGAAATAAATATTTATTCAAAGTATTTAGGCATGATCCCTACTAAACTTATAGTGATTTATAATTTCAAGAAACATTAAATACTGTTGTTTATTTTATACATTTATATGGAATCCTCTGGAAATATATTACCTGATTGAGGCAAATTATGTAGCAGTGTGGCTATCTGAACTAAATTAGGATTTTTCTCATGTATGTGTGTGTCCAATTACTAAATGGCTTGTGATATATTGAGACACATAATATGTCATATATTCTTAGCAGACATTACTTAAGGGCTGGGGCTCTTTCCATGGAGGTGATTCCAACCTGAAATCACAGACACAATGTGTACTCTGCATTATTCATTTGCCTTACTTATCTCAGTTGCCTTTGGAAAAAAGTGTCTAATTTAAAATGACGATCCTGATATTAAGTGATTTCTATATGTGTGTGTTTGCTTTGGAGGTCATTAAGTATTTTGGTCTTACATTTTTATATTCAGATATGTTAAAAGGTATGAATATTCTAAATAACTCATTATTTTTTGCATTTGTTATGTTTTAATGTTTCTCTGTTAGTTTTACTTTTAATAATGTATAAAATCCTTCCTGCTCTTTGCAAAATTCACTAAATACATTTTTAAATTGTGTAAATTTCCATTTATTGCTGTACTTTAATAAATACATTGAAATCAATCTGTTAGCCTCATGTAATAACAACATATCTTCTAAGTTTATAAAGTACTGAATGTCAAAGCAAGCTTTGAAAACAAGAAAAATGGAAAAATATACAGTGCAGTTTGCTCACTAAAGTATATTACTTTTGAAAGCATTGTGTTTTATTAATGTACACAGTTCTGTAATAAATTATGCCAGACTGGCAGTGTGCCAACCATAAATATGGAACTGTAAATGTATTATTCCGATATGCTTTGTATATAAATAATTGCTGAGAGCCTTTGATGTGACAATTACTATATGTTGTTATTATTTTTTTAACCAGTGAATGAAAGCAAATTAATTTTTCTTCAGTTATACTTGGGTCTATAAATACATTTGTTTTTAAACAATTTTGTTTATATATAGAAACCTTAAAAAGTTGTCCTGCTGACTCAGGAGGTTGTGTAAATGTGCAAAGAGCAGACAGCTTGGAGGAAAAGGGCTGGAGCTGATGGCCTCATGAGGCTGTAGTAAATGTTATACTGAGATCATTAGTTCTACATTATTTTCTGGAGATTTATTATGTACCTTAAAAATGTTACTTTAAACATAGCAGGTCTGCTTTTAAAAATGTATTTTGGTGTCCTCCAACCTGTTATTAGTAGCTAGACAAAAAGAAGCTAAGTTGACCTGCCGAATGAACCCGAAGTCTTTTGCTTTCCTTTTCAGTTGGGTTGTGCTTTTGTTTGTTTGTATAGATATCTGTAGATACTGTAAAGGAAGTCTGTGCCGAAGAGTTTATTTAATGTCTCCAAGGGAATATGTTTGCAATGAAGTGTTTAAACTTAAAAAGGCATTGTTTTCTCAGATAACTGTGAACTGTGAAGTACAGTTAACTTTTTATCTAAATAAATTTCCTACATCAAAACAATCTTCATGTCATTTTTTATTCCTCTACAAAAACATTTTAAAATAATTGATGTTACGATCAAGGAAAAAATTAAGTGTTGTGCTAGTGTAATAAGAACACAAAGAAAAACATAAAGAGTTGGGATCCCAGCAGGGATAACCCATTTAATGGCAAAGATTTTGATTTGGTACTCAATGAAAAGGTTTAAAGAAAGGTTGCTACACTATTGGAGCTTATCTCCTAGCACTGCTCATATCAAATTGACATTTCTTCAGTGTGGGGCAGAAGAGGCGGTGAGACCAAGTTAACATCAGTCTGCAGATGGGACTCCTTTTATCCTGAGAGCAGGAATTAAGGTCAGTTAAATACAGTTTCACACTCTCTCCAGTCCCTCTAGTGTCCTGTTAA
This sequence comes from Polypterus bichir lapradei, assembly GCA_026402145.1. Taxonomy (NCBI): domain Eukaryota; kingdom Metazoa; phylum Chordata; class Cladistia; order Polypteriformes; family Polypteridae; genus Polypterus; species Polypterus bichir. The sequence continues at coordinate 22,805,032 of JANRMT010062834.1, read as the reverse complement.
CTCAGTCTCCATAAGGCACTCTTAGAGCCCACATGTTTGACACTAATGAGGAGAGAAATCACACTCAGCCTCTTTTTTTGATCACATATGATTTTTGTCATCCTGTCACATTCAACAGACTAATTATAATGCAGAAACCAGAGGATGAAACGTAAGTCAGTGTTGTGCCCAACACTAGGAAAGTCAAATGAAATGAGTGGAACTGACCAGGGGCCTCATGCATAACGCCGTGTGTAGAATTCGCATTATAACATAACATAAGCACAAAAGTCGAAATGTGCTTAAGCACAGAAAAATCCAGATGCAGGAATCTGTGCGTACTCCAACTTCCATGTTCTTCCGCTCCATAAATCCCAGTCAGCGTGAAAAGTAATACACATGCACGCGCCTGCTGCCCCGCCCCAACTCCTCCCAGAATTATGCCTCTTGGAATATGCAAATCAATATAAATAGCCCTTAAGCTATTTAGGATGACAGGTCATTTCACTGTGACAAACCACTCATCAGAACAATAACAAACATAACACATAAATGGTAATATGTTGTTAAGCCAAAGTGTTATAATGAACGATTGATGCTTTAGAACAAGCTGTATCACTTTCAGTCTTTCTGGTTTCGTCATTTTCTACTGTCCGTTATAAGGACCTAATGCCAAAACCGAACTTTTGAGTGATGTGCTTCAAAACAGTTTCTAGTGACAGAAGCAATGCGCAATAACACTTTGCATGATTTTCACCACCTTCTGATCAGTTGCCCCATGTCTCCCATTCCCTTCAGGGCTCTCACTTCTGGCATCAAGCGCCCAAACTGCCTTGGGTGTAGTGCAAGTCACGCCAAGCACAGTGACAGGTGGGAAATTTCACTAGGGGTGGTACACCTGTCACACTGTAACGCAGATGTCCTAAGGTGAACTCAGGGAGAAAAGAAACCTCCCGTGGAGCAGAAGGGCAAAAGCTGTCTTGTACTTTTCTGTATACACTAAGAATCTAACCATTGTTTTGAGTTGATCCCATGCTAAAGCACAACTGAAATCCTTTCTGATTTGTTATTGAAACCTACAAGAAAAAAACAAAGCTGACCTGCAGGTAAAAAAACATACAGTGGTATATTATGTGTGTATTCAATTACAGCGAAGGCCGGTATTCTGCGTTATGACAGCAGAGAGGTGTAGGGGCCTTTTGAGAACATACCTTTATGGAAGTGGACTGCAAGATTTAGAGAGTAGAGTATCATGAAAGTAGTGTAGTGTAACAGATATGAGCAGACCATTATTCAGGCCAGCATTGTTATACCGGCCTTTCGCGTATATCACTATACATCTAGCCCAAAAAATGGCCAGCTGGGTTCAAAGGGTTGAGAAAAATTATACAACAATTTGTACTCGATGTGCGTGATATAGTCATTTACTACACCCCCCATAATAAATAAGCCACAGTGTATCCCACAGTCCTAATGCTGGTAGTTAAAGTGTCATGTTGATGATGTCTTAATAATCTCCCTAGCAATCCATCGTTACATCCATGCAATTGAGTTTCAGGATGGAGATGTCTGGAGAAAAAGGTAAAATAAAATCAACATACTTAACTATTGTTCAAACAAATATAAAAGGAGGAGAAATTATTTCTATCTATATTAAAATCCCCAAAACAAGAGAAAAGAATGTAAAACATGCAAAATAAAGACAGGAAAATCAGTAAATCATAACAATGCTGTACATAACACAACTGTTACTTGCACTGTCTCTTCTGCTTTAAGATGGTGAAGTTTATTAAACACAAGATGGAACAAGACTAAAGCAGCTTTATATTCAACAAATATTTATCCCTAGTCAGCCAATGTTATGGCTGTAGAAAAAGAACAGCCTTAGATTAATTGGAGATAAACTTTGCTTAAAAATCAGGAATGTCATTAAGTCTTAAATATCAAAATGATTAGAACACCAAGTGCCAAAAGAACAAAACATTATCCAAAATTCAAAATGTTCACTCTTTGGTGTAATATTCCTCACTTGACTCCAAAATGCAAAAAAGAGTTGGAAGAAAAGAGGTAGTGTCTTCATTTCAATGCTTGGATGTCAGCATTGACCAGCACACCACCTGGGACCGGATGATGCATTATAATAATAGATTTATAATCTTTTATAATTACCTATAATAGATCATTTATAATCATTATATTATAATAATTATAATCCCACTGCCTCCTTCATCCAATACACAGTCCCTCTACACCATCCCTACTACCGCTTCAGTTGGAATGGCTAGTGATTAATCCACCTATGACCATCAGAGTGGACTGTCCATAACTGAAAGCCAAGTGAGGAGACAAATAAGGAAGCTACACACGGAAAAAGCTGCAGGACCAGACGGAGTCAGTACTCGAGTTCTTAAGGCCTGTCCTGACCAACTTTGGTGGAATATTCTGTCACCTATTCAGTCTGTCCATCCCTAAAGCTCCAGAAGGCTACTGCTGTGGAAAACATCCTGCATTGTTCCTGCAACAAAGGAGGTAGGTACCTCTTCATCTAATGACTACAGACCAGTGGCATTTACGATTCACATCATGAAGTCCTTTGAGAGGCTTGTCCTGGACTACAGTATATGAGTCCACTTTTGGTAGACCATTTGGGCCCACTGCCTATTGGACGAAGACTGAAGTGGAGGATACAATTACCCATCAGCTCCACCAGGCTTATTCTCACATGAACAAGGCTGGCAGCACTTTGAGGATTATGTTTTTTTGATTTCTGCAATGTATTCAATAACATCCAGCCTTCCCTTTTAAGGAGTAAACTCAGAGATACACAGGTGAATGAGTCTATGCTGTCTTGGATAATGGACTGACCACAGGGCAGACTACAGTTTGTAAGACATAAGGACTGTGTCTTTGATGCAAATGTGAGCAACACTACAGCATCACAAGGAATAGCCCAGTCTCCTTTTCTCTTCACTCTGTACACCTTCAACTACAAATATAACACCACTTCATGTCACTTGCAGAAATTCTCAGATGATTCTGGACTTATGGGGTGTATTGATAAAGTGGATGAGACAGAGCACAGGAGTCAGGTGGAGAACTTTGTGTCTTGGTGCAGAGAGAATTGACTTTCACCGCACCAAAAAGCCTCAATGTCCAATCACTGTTTATGAAGTGAATGTAGAGGTGTTACACTCCTATAAGTACTTTGGGGTACACATCAATGATAGGCTCGACTGGTCTAATAACACAGAGGAACTACATAAGAAATGGCTCTTTTGTAGGAGACTACATTCCTTTAATGTGGGCGATGACATCCTTTACATAATCTACAACTCTGTGGTGGCTAGTGCCTTTTTCTACACTGTGGTATACTGGGTTCCTAACATTACTTCAAGAGAAGCCCAATGATTCAAGAGGCTAATTAAAAGGGCAAGCTCAGTTATAGGTCAGTTAAGTCAGATTCAGCTTTGCACTAAATATTTTTTTCTTAAGCCTGCAGAATAAACACCAACATGTTAATTACAGACAAATTTCAACAAGTATAGTCCCCGTTTGCTTAACTGGACATATTTCTTTCTACTCTCACTGTGAAAAGAAAATTGTGAGATGAAGTGTGGCTTTTGCATGCATTTCTACATACACTTCTGCATACCAACTACATAGAAAAGGAAGAACTTTCAGGCACTAGAGAGAGAAAATTAAGCTAAGCTTGACATTTTAATGCTGGTTTAATTTCTCAAGTATACACAGTAGTATAAAGCACAGAAAGCAGCACATCATCTTAACATGAGTCTCTAATTCACAGTGGTGAAGGCAGGACATGCTGTCCCAACTGCCTCCATTTGGACTGTTTCTAAAGGATATCTGATGACTGGCAGGCAAAACGACAGAGAAGGAAGAATGCAAGTATCAGCCATCAGCTTTTGTACACTTTTAAGTCTGTCCAATGTTTATTCTTGAAACGTTATCAGTTTACAAATATCAAAAGTGTAGGTCTTCCGTGTTCTTTTTCTTCCAGTAGCTACTAGCAGATTTATAAAATCTCTCTATATATTTATATCCTTCACTAATTTTCTTTCCTGCGTCTGCTCAAAATTACAATCAATGCCTGTTAAATATTAAGTGTCCTTGGACTAGTCATTGTTATGCTTTTGATGAAACAGACAGAGAAGAAAAAAAGTGAGCAGAAGATGAAAATGACAAACATCAGCCAAACCTAAATTCAATAACCAAAAGTGTATCCTGTACTTCAACAAAGCCAAGAATTTTAATCAAAAATGCAAAGTCAGAAAATAAAGCAAGACTTCTTATTATCAGATAATCAAACATGAAAGCACACACCAATGAGAAGTCTTTTGTTTTTATCCAAACTCTAGATAACAGGAAATGGTTAGCATTGGCCATTACATCATTCACTTGTTGACATCATCGGCTGTAACCTCCGGTCATCCAATGGTGGGGACCACCCTAGCAACAGCACAGAAATACTCTAGAAAGTGGTGGCTCCCTAGAAAATCAAAAATGGCATCGGAAAAGCCACAAACCAAAATCAACATAAAAAAATATTCCATGTGAGATTCAAGTGCAGAAATTAATTTTGTGCTCAAAACAGCTAATGGAAAAAAAGAAATAACAAAGACCAACAAAATTAAATATGAAAGCCAGTCTTGACAATTATGCTTTCTCTATCTGATCCTACTTCTTACCCTTAAAAACATGGGACAAGAGGCAAGGTAATGTCCCCTCAAACAAAATAGTTATTTATATATACAGTATATAAAAATGTAAGGTAAAGGTGCATGCAAATGCAGTAAGAATTTTGTTGTTGTTATGTGAATTTTGAATTTGTGTTTTGGAGACAACAGAAGGTCACCTTTGATTTGCTACTTCGTCTACACAAAAAGCAAGTAAAGATAATTTCACATTTTTCAATAAAGCAAACTAAACATTTGATCACAAAAATTACATTTTTGGCTGACTTAATCATTTTATTTAATATTATTGAACTAGATGAAATATTAATGATGTGTCTGGTAGCATTGCTTTTAATGAATTAACATATTGAGAGCTACCACTTCTAAGGGTATTCACATAAAATATTCCATTGAAAAAACAATATTTCCCATCTGTCCAACAGAATGTGAATGTATCATATGACTAGGGCGGAAAGGAAAGAGGTTACAACACTTCATGTTGCTTTTACAGAGTACATGATTTGACTTCTAATGATTCACATGAAAAATACTAACAAAGCACACAAGATTGGAATCCCCCAAAGGAAATCTTTACTAATAACCAAAATAAGGAATTGTTAAGTAATGCAAACATGCACATTAACCAACACAATTAAAGAAAAATAAACTCCAAATGATTACATTAGAAACCTGGAAATATAAAGGATAAAGAAGCAAACAAAGTAACTAAAGGGTTAAAGAGAAAGGTACCCTGTAACACACAAAGGCAAAACCTATTGTAGAAACTAAAAAGGATTTCAGACTTCAGTTTATCATAGAAACATCTGACAAAAAGATCTAAAAACACTGAAGCAGCAAACTTTGTGAAAACCAATACTTGTGTCATTCTCAAAATCTTTGACCATGACTGTACAGTTTCTTTGAAATAAGTTTTTGTATGTCAGATATTTAATCCTTGTGTAAGAGGACAGCACTGAAAAAAAGTTATTTCGAAAACAAGAATAGGCCAGTTAAAATTAAAATACTGAGTACAATATCTATAGGTTATTTATTGATATTTTTAATTGAAAGACATTTAATGCAAAGTATTTCAAAACTACTGCAGCGTGGATTTTGTTATTGAGTGGGCACCTCAGGAGAAAAGGACGCTTGATTGTTTTATATGCTACTTTCATTAATATGCATGGTTATAATAATTACAGAAAACATAAATTGAATTGTATCATATCAGATCAATTTATTATTTTCTATGTTTCACATGGTATCATTTATAACTTGTATATCCTCTATTACAAACTAATTTGTCTCTCTGCTGAAGTCAGAAACTTTCTGAACAAATGTTTAGTGTTTAAATTAAACTTGCTCCATGGCTGGACAATTTATTGCAGTTCACAGGAAACCTGTTGTGTCATTAATGTATAATAATGAAATAATTTGAGACCCTAATTTTTACTTATTTCTATTGAAATACTGTATATTCTTATTTCTATGGAGGTCTGGGGCTGTCAGGTTTCTCAGCACATTGTTATAATTATGCTTAAGATCATCTGCAATGGGAAGAGGTATGCAAGGAGAAAAAGCAGAAGTCCTGTCACAATTGACAAAATGCTTGATCTGTCAGTAATCTGCTATGTTTATCACACTCAGTGGCAGTATTTTGCCAATTCTGTCTTCCACTGATGCTTTAAACAGAGATATTATCTTTAGTAGTTTGGAAATGTCCTGTTGTACCAGCTGCTTGCTTTGAGCAGCACTTAATTATTTACTTTTTCTTATCATGATGGATTTCTTCTTTGTCTACTAACTTATTTATGATTACACACTCTTGCCACATGGATTGGTAAGTATGAAAAAGTGGGAAGTTTTAGACTTTTGGGTTTAGGGGGGCCCATAAGCTTGGGTTTACAGTGGGAATTTCTGCCCACCCAACACAGTTGTTACATCCCTGAAGGCATAGCATAAATTTCTCTAGTATATAAAAGAAGTAGGTTGCAAAACTCTTGAGTCATTTTGATTAATCTTGATTGATCTTTTTTTACCCAATAACAAATTTTTGTTGATGATCTAATTGTGAAATGTGCAAGATTCCAGACAATAAGATGCCATACAAATAAAACACATAACAAGGTAAAGGGTTGCAGTTTATTGGAGTAACACCACTTTTAAATATTTCACATTTTGAAAACAACTTGTTTCCTGGTGAGTTAAGCAGGAGCAGCATGTAAATGGAAGAAGGTGAGATTTACAGTGTTGCATTGGGAACAAAAGATCATTTGCAGATGTCCAGTACTTAAACCAGAAGACTGATAAGGAGAAAAATTGGGGTTGTAGCATAGCAGTATTTATGTGGATACCAGTGATATATACATAACGAAAACTAAAACTAAAAATATTGTTTTTCATTTTACAAGAATGAGACCTGAAATTAAAGAAAACACATAAACTAAATAAAAATAAAAATTAGTGATATGTGAATGAACTAAAACGAGAACGAAAATTGAGTAAAAACGAAAAAAACAGTAATCGCATTTTCATTCAATCTGGTTCAGTTGTGAAGAGGAGTTTTTTGTAGGTCCCCCTGAGCCTTAAAGACCTTTGTTTGTTTGTTGCGCACATTTGGATCGTCGGGTTGCAGCAGTAAACGCTTGTGGTTGACAATGGTGAGTTTCGCACAGATGTTTGTGGGTAGAAAGCGAGAAAGTAACATGTGGAAATACTTTAATTACAGCGCAGTTGATAATAAAAGCAAATGTAGTCTGCGAGAAGAAGAAAAGGGGTTTCAGAGTTTCAGTGCAGGACCAGCTGGATCAGTACTTAGTGGAAGTCCAGCACTTCTGGACTCGGACTGCGCTATCCCTCACACACAGGGCTGATGCATTCAATTGGCGCATGCCTGTTGATGTCTATCTGTATGTCGCTTATATAATATTTGTTGACACTTTTATTATACGCCCTGACTTTCCACAGTCTGGCTAAACCACAATGAAAAGGTGCAAGGTGAAGCAGACAGTACTGTGCCGCACTGGAAGGGACGGATGTGAGCCCAACAGGTGCTCATTGCTGCTGTAATTCTACGCAGAGGCTCTAGGTGCTAATAAAGTTAGCGATATCAGAAAGTCAAGTGCACTGCAGCAGTCCGTTTATTTTATTTTTTGTTCCGACTGACTGCCAAAATTGAAGATTAAGATTTTTAAACTTTTACAAGAAAGTGACAGAGATTTTCGTGAAGAAGGATAGGCACATGGAATTCATTTACAAATAATGGTAGGCCATAAACCATTTTCAGTTTTATAAAAAATGGGATCAAACTAAGAAAAAAAAGCCAATATTTAAAAACTAAATTTTGACCTTAAATAATATATTCTTTTGTTTTCCTTGTTATCCTTTTGTAATACAGTCTGTATTAAAATTGATTAAAGCATCAGAATTAAAAGCTTTTAAAAACTAAACATTTCAATTGAGATCAAAATTGAAATCCTTTTTTTTTGTACACCACTCTATACTTTTATTTCTACAGTATTGAATAAATATAAATTGTGAAATTGCAACAGCAAATTTAGAACACATGGAGGGTGCAGAGCAAATGCGCTCTCTCGCAGCTATAAATGTAACGCTCTTTCTTAGCCAAATATGCGCCTTACCTATCTGTGTGTAAAGAATGCTGATGAGATTTGAAACATAACCAGTAGTCAATGGGCATGCTGCCAACTGAATAGTGAATAAGCTACTTTTTTGAGTTCATGTATTTGTATCTCTGACTCTGAAGGAGTCAGCGCCTCACCAGCCATGTACAACAACAACAACAACAACATTAATTTATATAGCACATTTTCATACAAAAAAATGTAGCTCAAAGTGCTTTACATAATGAAGAATAGAAAAATAAGAGACACATTAAGAAAATAAAATAAGTCAACATTAATTAACATAGAATAAGTGTAAGGTCCAATGGCCAGGGGGGACAGAAAAAACAAAAAAAACTCCAGACGGCCGGAGAAAAAAAATAAAATCTAAAATGTACAGTACCTCACCGCACGTCATCATTGCTTCAGTACTGGCAGCAGTAATCGTCCACATGCAATCTGCTGGCGCCAGTGGCCGAGGACCTTGTCTGTGTACCTGCATTACAAGTGCTCGTCAAGCGAATATTTTCACTGCGTGACTATCTGTGCAGTGGACGTCATTGCAACATGAACAAATCTCTCGAAATGCATGCTTGTTTAAAGCTTAACGGCAACATGCTTATACAGTTTCTTGGGTTGAAACATTTGATCTTGCTGACTGTATTCATTAGGCCACTTAATCTGTTTGATCATTGATAGTCAAGCTGTGTTTAACGACATTATGACCTGTCAGTGTATTTTGTTGACTGAAACATAACTTGCATTGAAATATTTGAAGGCCAGCATTTGTGTTTTTGCAACAGAAAAAAACGAAAAATGTACTAATATTATGTAAAAAAGCCAGAACTAAATAAAATAAAAACTAAAATTTTAAACACAGAACTAAATAAAAATAAAAATTGTTGACTCCACTGAAAACTAGAATGAATTAAAATATAATAATACATTTTATAAAATAAAATAAAAACTAAAACTACAATTAATATCAGAACTGAAACATCACTGGACTGGATACCATACATCAGGTGCTCACCTGTTTTGCAAGGGAAATACAGTCAGCACCCAGAGAATTTTCACACATGGAGAAGTTTATCCACCCATCCATCCATTGTCCAACCCGCTATATCCTAACTACAGGGTCATGGGGGTCTGCTGGAGGCAATCCTAGCCAACACAGGGCACAAGGCAGGAAACAAACCCCGGGCAGGGCGCCAGGGAAAAATTAATTTATTGTAAAAATCAATGACAAGTCTTTGCACACCATGATGATAACATGAATGCACTGCACTGCACCAGATATTGTTTTGACAGTAGATCTGATAAGTTGAGAAAACATGCACTTCTGTAAAATTTAATTTTCCCTTGGGGAAAAATATCTTTCATAATCCAATGACAGAGATAATACTGCTTTTGTCTTTCATCAGGCTCTTTTTTGAATTTAACATATTACCTTTTGGATTGAGAAAAGCCACTAACACTTTTCATTATCTTATGAAGCATACTACGGTTTTTAAATTCTGCAGTTCCTGATTGCTAGATCTCAATGATATTATTGATATGATCAAAGTGGAAAAGATAGTGAGAAAATTAATTGTTTTTTAATTTGAAATGGAGAGATAAACACAAAAGGATCATTAAGCATTATCAAAAATATTCTAAAGTAAAGACCAAAACAAATGTAAAATTCTTGAAAAGGCAGTCATTACACAACTGAATTATCACTTCAATAATCATACTATTCTTGATAAATTTCAGTCAGGTTTTAGAACAAATTACAGTACAGAAACTGCACTGGTTAAAGTAGTAAATGACTTGCCACATAATGCGCACAGAGGCCATTTATCTGTTCTCATCCTCTTAGATTTGAGTGCCACATTAGATACTATTGATCATAATATTCTTAGTCAGTGGGTGTGCCTCTCTGGCAGTGTCTTAAATTGGTCTGAGTTTTATTTAAAAGGTAGAAAATTCTTTGTTAGTTGTGGTAATTATACTTCAAAGACACATGATATTCTATATGGTGTTCCACAAAGATCTATCCTGGGTCCACTGCTCTTTTCGATCTACATGCTTCCATTAGGTCAGAATATCTCAAAGTATAATGTGAGCTATCACAGCCATGCCGATGACACACAATTGTATTTATCAATAGCGCCTGATGACCCCAACTCTTTTGGTTCACTGACCCAATATTTTGCTTGTGTTTCTAAGTGGACAAGTAGTCATTTTCTCAAACTAAATAAGAAGAAAACAGAAATCTTAGTTATTGACAAAATAATATTGAGGGTATTAGAAATAAACTTGATCCATTAGGCTTAAAAGTCAATACAGAGGTAAAGAATTTAGGGGTAATTATTGACTCTGACCTAAATTTTAAGTCACATATTAATCAGATTACCAGGACAGCATTTTTTCACTTACGAAATATAGCAAGCGGAACTTTGCAAGATGCTGAAAAATTAGTTCACGCTTTTGTTTTTAGTCGACTAGATTACTGTAATGCACTCCTAACACGACTACCCACAAAATACACCAATCAGTTGCAACTAGTGCAGAATGCAGCTGCCAAAATCTTAGCCAAGAAAAGAAAATCTAAGCACATCTCTCCAGTTTTGATGTCATTACATTAGTTACCTGTGCCACATAGAATTGACTTAAAAATGCTGCTTATGATTTACAAAGCCTTAAATAATCTCACTCCATCCTATATTTTCAGAATGCTTGTCACCATCCACAAATATTTTATTTTGACTGCCCTCTGAAAACCCAAGTTATGAAGCCTGGCCTCTATCACAAAGCATCACAGAGGTCTAGTGATATTAGTTTTGGCATCTTATTATTGGTGTTTGACATGTCATCAACTTGTTTCATAGATAAAGGGACTAGTTTTACTTGTGGACTGTTGGACCCAAACGGAGATGCGCTGTGCTACTTTTTCACCCAGACCCCCTCATCTTAACAGTTTTTATGGTGGCTTATTATGCAAGTAATAAGACAAATGAAGTGATACTGAGCCAGATTATGGTTTATGTGTGGCACTTGAATTACTTACGGGTTTTCCTCCAGGTACTCTGGTGACCACCTCTCCACAAACCAAAATACATTCAGGTTGGTTGACTGGTAATTTTAAATGGACCCTGTGTGTGTGTGGGTAGGCATTCTGATGGCCTGACACCCTATCCCTAGCTGTTCACGGATGTGTAACCAAGAAAAGGATCAAGCAGGTTTGAGAATGTTATATTATGCACAGGTTCTTCAGAAAATATTCAGACCCCTTCACTTTTTTAAACTTTTGCTATTTTGAAGTCTCGTGCAAAACTTGGTTAAATTCATATTTTTCCTCATTAAGCAACACTCAATACCCTAGAATGGCAAACTGAAAAAAAAGATTTTAGAGTTTCTTGCAAATGTATTAAAAATAAGAAACTGAAATATCACATTGTCACAAGTATTCATACCCTTTGCTATGACACTTGAAGACTGGCTCAGGTGCATCCCAATCTATTGATCATCACTGAGATCTTTCTACACCTTGTTTGCAGTCCACCTGTGGTCAATTCAATTGACTGGACAAGATAAGAAAAAGACACACACCTGTCCATAGAAGACCCCATAGCTAACGATGTTTATAAGAGAAAAACCCTAGCCTTGAGATTGAAGAAATTGCCAGCAGAGTTTAGAGACAGAACTGTGTTGAGGCACAGATCTGGGGAAGGGTAAAAAAAATCCTGGAGCATTGAATGCTCCCAACAGTACAGTGGCCTCCATAAATATTAAATAGAAATATGTTTGGAACAACCTCACTTCCTAGACATGGCTGCCCGACCAATCTGAGTAACTGTGGGAGAAGGGCCTTGGTAAGTGAGGTGACCAAGAACCCAATGGCCACTCTAGCTCGAGCCCCTGAGAACCTGTGTGGCAATGAGAGAAACTTCCAGAAGGACAACCACCACTGCAACACTATACTATTCTGAGCTTTATGACAGAGTTGCCAGAGTTTGCAAAAAAGCACTTAGAGCTTTCAAAAACATACCTAAAGGACTGTCAGACTATGAGAATCAAGATTCTTTTGCCTGATGGAATGAAGGTTGAACTGTTTGGCCTCAGTTCTAAGCATTATGTCTAGAAGAATTCAGACACCGCAACACAATTCCACCAGCAAAGCATGGTGGTGGCAGCAGCATCATGTTGAGGGGTTGTTTTTTAGGAGCAGGAACTGGAAGATTAGTTAAAGTTGAGGTAAAGTTGAAAAGAGTAAAATAGAGATATGATGATTAGTGTCAGGAGACTCAGTGAGGTGATTGGTGGCAGGAGACTCAGTTATTGGCGACTAAGACTGATATAGTGACATGCTGACATCATCCTTGTGAGGGGATGTGGAAGAAGTGCTGATTGTTTTGTGGTAGTGCTATGTGAGAGTTTATTAAAATACAAATTTTGCTCTTAAAAACATTGTTTTTTGGTTGCCTCCAAAGTGTCATGTGGGAATTTTTAAAGCTTTTCTCCCTTTACAAGGGAACTGACCATTCAATAAATAAAAAGGTGCCATTGTAGCAATGAATAGTTAAACGTAACAGTGATTCTTTAGTAGGAAGAAGTTAAAGTTTATAAAGAATATTTGGATAGAGCACTATGTAGCAGTTGTACTGTAAAGCATTAACACTAGTACAGTGCAAGGGCATATGTGAAGAAAGAAGAAAGCATTTATTTTAAGTGCAGGTAGGTGGATGACTTGAAACCAGTAAAGACAGGGGCTGTGAAGCATTTGGATAGGAATCTAGCAGGGAATCACCAATCAGGGGCAAGTGGAGGTAGAAACAGACAAGTGAATAAGTAAATAACTAGCGGTGGATATTTAGTATGAGACTTTTCTTATTAAGAAGGAAGTAGTGTATGAAAGTTTGATAGAACAGATGTATAGTTTACGATGTTCTACTTTAATGAGAAACTACGAGAATAAAGTCAACTTTAATCTCGAGATAAACAGCGAGAATAAAGTAGAAATGTCAAAAATAAATTGGAAATGTCGACTTTATTCTCGACATAAGCATCGAGATTAAAGTGGAAATGTCGAGATTAAAGTGGAAATGTTGAGAATGCGTACCTGTCGTAGTGCAAGTGTACTCTGAATATCCAACAGGCTCTCACTTTCCCACTTAAAAGTCTTATTCATAGTGTGAAAGGCACTATATAGCGCCTGACCCGACACAGATTGGACACGGGAGGCACGTGTAAAATAAAAGGACTTTTATTTCTCTTCAGCTGGAGGGCACGTCTTCCCCGTAATCCCCCCAGCCACAACATAGTCCCAAGCACCAGTAACCACCACTACAGCACAATCACTTTTTTCTTCCTTGGCACCACCACTAGCACCACCTAGCAACCTTGTCCTCCTCCACCCGACTCTGGCCGATGAGTGGTGGTTGCTGGCTCCCTTTTATAGGTCACCTGGAAGTGCTCCAGGTGTTTTATCAGCAAGATCCAGCGGCACTTCCAGGTGTGATGAATCTATTGCCCACATGGGCTCAGGAGTCCCAAACACAGCACCCCCTGGCGGTACCTGCGGGACCCAACAGGGCTGCCTCCAACTCCAATTCCCAGGGAGCCCTGTGGGAAACCAAGGCACTACACCAGTGCTGGGGGGCGGCCATCTAGCGTCCAGGGGGAGGTATTGCACTGTCCAGGGCTGCTCCCCATGAATACAGTGTGCAGGGGCGTCCCGGCTGGGCATGGATGCCAGCTGCCTGTCACAATAGGTCCTTTTAATTTTTTCCAAACGTTTTTACCAAAATGAGCAAAAAACGTGTTCAGAAAACAACACTGCTCAGTTATTATTGCGTCAAATCCTGATGTGGCAATTTCAGACAAAGACATTGCAGAGGCTGGTCCATCAGGGGACATTTCTTCAGCACACACTCTGCCAATTGATACATATAAGCACCGCTTATCCGGCATAAACAAACAATGGTTTAAAGATTTTAATTGGCTAATGGTCAAAGAAAACGGTATGTGGTGCACACGGTGCATGAAATATTGAAACAAACACCCCCCAAGGAGGGAGTTACCTTGGGTAAAAGTGCCATGAACAAGAATTTGAAAAGAAAGCTTGCTGGACCATGAAAAAAGTAAAATGCACATTGAGTCTTCTGCTGACCTTTTAGGAAAGTGTGTACTAGAGCAAACTGGAATTGGTCAAATTGAAGGATTTGTACAGTATCTATGTTAAATAACTTACAGAGAGATGCCTTTGTGGGAGCTTTAACATCCATGCATTGGTTGGGAAAAAATGAGTTGCCACATACAATGTTGTTTGAAAAGTTGTTGGAACACTGTAAAGAAATGGGTTGTTCCCTTTTACAACATCTCAATGTTGGTAAAAATGCATATTACACCTCTGAAAAAATAATGCAAGAGCTGCTGGATGTCTTAGCATCAAAAATAAAATCTAACATACTGAAAAATATACATGCAGAATTTTTTTTCAGTATTCTGTATGATGAAACCACAGACATCTCAGTTGTAAAACAATTAATTATTTAAATTAAATGTTTGCCAGGTCACTAAAGAGGTCAGAATTAGTTTTGTATCAACCCGCAATATGATTGATTACAAAGAGACTATAACCAACACACTGAGCAGGACTATGGAAACTCTACGCTTGAAAACCGCTAATCTGGTTGGACTAGGGTCAGATGGAGCTGCTGTTATGACTGGGAAACAGAAAGGTGTGGCAAAACTGCTTAAAGATAAAACATCTGGACTCTTGGTCAACTGCCACTGTGTAAACCACTGATTGGCCCTTGCAAGTGCCCAAGTAGCAGTTGCTGTACCTTACTTAACAAAACTGAATGACAGGCAGGCAGCTGTTCTACTTCTTCCAAAGTTCTTCATTTAGGATGGCTGGTTTAATGGAAATCCAAAATATTCGAAACATTCCCCAGATTAAACTGAAAATGGCCAGTGACACTAGATGACTGTCTCATGACTTTGCAGTACAGTCACTATGACAGCGTATGATGAGTGTCATAGCTGTGCTGGAAAGAGAGGCCACTGAACGAAATGATATCACAGCTGAAGGATTAAGCAGATGTATTAAAACGTACAATTTTGTTTACTCTCTGATGATGCTTTCAGTCATATTACCTTTATTGTCCAACTTATCTAAGGCTTGGCAAAGGCAAGATGTCAATCTTACCGAAATTGAGTCAATTTTGATCACCACAAAATTGTCCATGGAGTTGAAAGACACTCCTGGGAAATATTTTCAAAGCCTTCATCATTGTTTGGCAGAAGAATGGCCAGATCTCCACATTGTTTATACACAGAGTCATGTAATCTCATTCAAAACTGCAATACAGTATATGATAAATACCGAGAGACAGTTGTCAAGCACCTAGCTGCAAGATTCCCTGACATGCCAATTATTTCCAGCTTTTCAAAAGTATTCAATGCAGAAACTCACAATTCAAGTGAGTCTGCTGAAATTCTTTTCGATCATTACTCCAAAAATGGTAGCCCTCCAATTTTAAAATATGAAAGTAGCAGGCAAGAATGGACAGTTGTTTAAAAAATAATCAGGAGTCAATCATACAAAGACTTCAGTTCAAAACAGATTTTTTTTTTTTTTTTTTTTACCGTGTCCTGTTCGGCTGTGAAGCAATCAGAATTGATGTCTGAATGCTGGCGACTAGCCTTACAGTTTTTCTCTCAGGTGGAGCGTTACAGCTTCTGCTGACGCCACGCCTGATACCAAAACTTTATTAGAAATATTTTCAGATGTTTTTAAGATTCGAACCGGACACGGAGACAAAAATGAAAGAAAAAGAAGAGAGAAAAGGAGGAGATGGAGGTAAAGGGGGAAGGGGGGATTTTCGTATAGAATAAACAATAAATGAACCAGAATCCGCTTCTAGACCTGCAGAAAAAGAGGGGGTAAAAAAAAAAACAAAAAAAAAACCACAAGACAAAAACATTGATGCATCAGCTACATGAAGATATATCAAAGTAAAAATGTTTGCTAACAATCACACAGTAATTATTACTAAGGCATTTAGGGCCAACCACAGCCTTAGGTCATGTGCTGAAGATGTCCAAGTCATACCTATGAATGCACCATGTGAGCATCTGTGTGCGTACGCACGCTTGTATGTGTAAGGTTTCTCTATAGGAGCGTCCAATAGTGAGTGTGAAGGGCCACAGACCTGCCCCCAAAAACGTGCGGAAGATGGAGGGAGTTCCAAGCCCAGAAATCCAGTGGTCACCCCAGAGCGCGGAGACCCCAGGGAGACCGTCACCAGAGAAGCCCCAACCCCCCCTCGAGAGGCGCAGAGGATCACCCCGGGGGGCCACAACCAACAGCCTGCAGAGTCCCGGGAGACATCAACGGCTAGCCCCCAGGCCCGCCCGTAGCCGCTCACCCCGGAGCCGGCCGGGCCCAGAACCCAGCAGCCCGGGACACAAGGGCGACCCACCCCGCCGAGGACCCAACAGAGCCCAGGGACCCAGATCCCAACAGGCAGCCACCGGGAGCGACCAGACAGATGTTTAAAAAAAAAAAAAAAAAAGTGGCAGGGGGAGGGTAGGCGAAGATGTTGTAGCATTGCCAGATGTCCCAGGAGAGGGGAGGAGTCCAAAACCCCACCTGACATATACAGTCACACACAAACACAGTCATACACTCCCTCCCTCATGCTCTCACATACCCATACAACCCAAGACTTACAAGGATGTACGCCAGACACCCATTCACACTCCCCATACACATCCTACTAACTCTGGTCCCGGTGCTGCCGTACCGAGGGCACAACCATTCCCGGACGCCAGAGTTAGCCCCATTCCGCTGGGGTAATAATGAGCAGGCACCCCCGTCCAATGCAGAGCCAAGCAACCCACCACTCCAGACCACAGGCAGACGGCCAGCTCCCACTCCTAGTCTCCAGCCCCGGGCAGCTTACCGAGAACAGAGGTGTAATAAGACCTCTAGTCTCCCTCCGCCGGCTCCACTGTAATGTTAATGTGTATTGATAAGGTGCATTTTGTGGTTGGGGGGGCGCGGGCAGTGCTGGCATCATGTGGCCTACACCAGCTGATGCCAACACACAGCCCCACTTCCCCCCCAAAACCCTCCGTGACTAGGTGCAGTTTAAAATTGGAAGTGGGCACTGGCACTCGGAGTGAGGCTGGAATTTCCCCCCACCGGATGCCGTTGAGTGTGCTCACTCCCAAGACCCTGAGTGTGCATTTGTGTGAAATGTTGTTTGTGGAAGTGTTTAATGTGCAAATAAAATTGGGGGGTAGGCTGCCACAGGACTGCGGAAATGGGATCCATATCCGCACCCCCTGACTTACCCACACCCCAAGGCCCTATGTGCATATTTGTGTGATGATGTGAGGGAGCAGGAGGAGGGAAATGTCTGAGGATGGGGAGGAATGGCTGAGGGGCCTGAGCCCTCCAGGGAGCCAGCTCCCCTACTGGCCCCAATAGGCACCTCCGTTCCCAAAACAGATTTTACTAAAAATGGCAACAACATCAGAGCTCAAAGAGTCGCTTCCAAATTTAGCCAGACTAGCTCATATTGGGCTAGTGATCCCAGTGAGCACAGCTGAATGTGAAAGGGGGTTTTCTGCCCTTAAAAGGATCAAGACATGTTTGAGAAATCGCATGAATCAAAGCATGCTAAATAATCTCATGCTGATCTCCTTGGAGGGCCCAGATCCTGGGAATTTTGATTATGGGAAAGCTGCAGACAACTGGGCCTCTAGGAAGAAAAGAAGAATAAATATTTAACTGAAGACACCTTCTGCATATGCAAGTTGGCTTTGAAGAATATGTTTTAATTATTCTTCATTAGGTTTCCCCTACTTTTTTTCATTGTTTTCACTTTTCTTCCCGACAGCAACAATACTTGTGCCTCTTGGTTTATGTCACAACAATTGTTATTTAAATTTTTTGTTAGGGTTGCAGGGTCCTGAATTGGATACTTATTAAATTTAATAAATATATTCTGGCACAAGTGTTAAAACTTAAAAAAGGAAGTCATATTGAGCATTGAAAAATAATTAACTAATAAAAATAGTGCACATTTAAGTTTCCCCACCACCAAATTTCCCCGTCCCGCCCCAATCAGCTACTTTTTCATGCCACAACAGCTGGAAAAAATCTCTGGGGAGAACTCTGTCCTATGAGAAGGACCAAGGAGTCATTGTACACTCATCACTATCAACTTCCAGATAGTGTTCAGAAGCCATTCAGAAGGCTAACAGAATGTTAGGTTATATAGTACAATGTGTAGAACACAAGTCGAAGGAGATTATGCTAAAGCTTCATAATGTACTAGTGAGGCCTCATCTGGAACACGCAGCTTTGGTCTCCAAGCTATACAAATGACATAGTAGTGCTAGAAAAAGTCCAGAGAATAATGACTAGGCTGATTCCAGGACTGCAGAGGATGAAGTATAAGGAAAGATTAAATAGCTGAGCCTTTTCAGTTAAGCAAAAAGGAGATTAAGAGGTGACATGATTGAAGTGTTTAAAATTATGAAAGAATTTGTACAGTGGATCGAGACTGTTACTTTAAAATGACTTCAACAAGAACATCAGGGCACAGTTGGAAACTTATTAAGGACAAATTTCACACAAACATTAGGAAGTTTTTCTTCTGACAGAGAACAACAGACAAATGGAATAAGTTACCACATACTATGGTAGACAGCAGGACTTTAGGGACCTTCAAATCTATACTTGATATTCTTTTGGAAGAATTAAGTGGATGGCCTGTTTGTGTCACATTTTTTTTTAATGTTCTAATATTGTTAATGAAAACCTGCTGTGTAGCATTCCAGACCTCAGACTGGACTAAAGGTTCACCTTTCAATGGGACAATGACCCTAAGGACAAAGCCTAGCCATCCGAGGAGTGGCTTAGGGACATCTCTCTGAATGTCCTTGAAAGGTACAGCCAGAGCCTGGACTTGAATCCAAAATAAAATCTCAGAAGAGACCTGGAAACAACTGTCCACAGATGGTCTCCATCTAACCTGACAGAACTTGAAAGGATCTGCAGAGAAGAGGGGCAGAGAATGTCCAAATCCAGTTGTGCAAAGCTTATTAAATCATACCCAATGAGACTCCAGACTGCAATTGCTTCTATTGGGGCTTCAATGAAGTACTCGGTTAAATTGTCTGAATATTTATATCATTCTTTATTTATAAGAATTCGCAAAAATTTTCTAAAAATTTCACTTTGCAATTCTGGGATACTTGATGAGGAAAAATATGATTAATTTAAATGATTTTAACAAAAGGCTGCAGCATAAGAAAATGTGGAAAACATGAAGGAGACTGTATACTTTCTGAAGCCCTGTAATTATCAATATGAAGAAATCTTGATTTTCTGTTGAGTGGATTTATTTTGGGTCTCTGTTAACATTTGTGTATTCCTGTAGCCTTAAATGGTTCCCCTACCATATACTGTACATGGATATACTGTATGTTGAAATAATTTTGTTTCTACTGGTGGGTTAAATGGTAAGTTCAACATTTTTTGAAGTCAATTATTATTTAACAATTGTGACATACAGTATGATCATTTGCCGTGGAATGCTCCATTCTTAAGATATTATTTTGAAATTGAAAACTTTCCACCTTACTTTAAAAATAGCATTTTTCTTCGAAATTTACACGTATTCCTATTCTTTCTCGTTCAAATTTATGTAGCATCTTGATAGGCATATGAATTATTTTACTTTACCTATTAATCTGCGTGATCTGATTATATTTCGTGTTTCAACAGTTTCTGATATCCACCGAGGTTATACAAGTCTTGGCGCAATGGATATGACATAGGTGTATATATTAACTGCAAGATTTAGTCTCTAGAAATTATTTAGATCAAAAAGCTGCAGACCCTGTGTCTCTCCCAGAATAGTTTGAAAAGCATTCGCAGGTTTCTCTTTCTTTTCAGGCTAGAGTAGACGTTTTAGCGTCACGCTTTCTGTGTTCACCAGGGGGTGCTGTGTATACACTCACCCTGTTTTGTGTTTTAACTCTGCTGCCAGTGTAGAAACAGCATCAGCCGATGCCCATCCTGAGTGTTTATTTAATATTAACTGGCGTTGTTCATGGTTTATTTATTTGATCCTTTTATATAAATTATATAAATTAACTTTGTATTAATGTATGTATTATCGTTTGGATTTACTTTGGTATAAATGCGGCTAATTAAACTGCTTTTCACTACTTGCTCAGTATTACTCCATTGAAATAACAGAACAGCGCAGGCTTAAAAAACATTTTAATATTACGGTGTGTCCTTTGCAGAATAGTTATAAAGAAAATGTACACTAGGTCACGTAGTCCTTTCGATTCGTCCATAACGGAAATGTTGACAGACTAGATTTTTATAATAAGGTTGCATTGCGTCAGTGATTCCATTTAAATACTTTTTCTTTCTAATGTGTAAACTTCTACATCAAAATTACATTTAATTTTCTTAAACATTGGCCCGAATCCGAATACCATATACTTTAAAAAGGAGAAACAAAATCAGTGTAATCACAACATCCCATCCCAATAACCGAATAAGTTATATAAACTCGGCTTTAATAAAAGGTGAAGCACAGGTTACATTTAATTCAAATAACGAAGATTTGACACTTTCTGTGTATAAACGTTAAATCAAATAACAAAGACTTAACACTTTCTCTACACAAACTTTAAATCAAATGACGAAAAATTCACACTTTCTCTTTATAAACAGTCACCTGTAGAGATTCACCAAGCCTGTGAAGCGACTTGTCCGATAGACGGTATTTAATCTTTGATAGGGGTGAGTAAATATTTTTTTAATTGACATATGAGTCAGGATGCATTTTTTGTCAAGAAAGTGCTTGAAATAATTTAAACAGGAAAGTATGTTTAGATTGTGACGGTTGATGGTAATTTGAAATGTATCTGTACACTTTATGTTAAACATAATACACCCCTTACACCCTTAAGTTTAGTTAAGTTGGAATCTTCCAAAGCTTGCCTGTTTACTGGTGACGTCCGCAAGAAGCCTCCTCGGAACGTGCCCTGCACTTGTAGTTTGTTTTTCCGCGATAGACGATTGTTATGGCTGCAGCTGTTCGAGTTCGAGAAACTCTAAGTACTGACAAACAATCCTCCAGACCTGTGGAATGGAAACGACACATCATTCGGCAGTTAAAGCGACGGGACAAGTCTCAGATGTTTATGTACCAGGATCTCATAAAGTCATGTATGTTCTACTTTTAATCTCAAATATAAAATCATAATACAGTATGGCTAACAAATGCGGACAGCTTCCTAATCCAGTTTACTTCTTTGTTACTAAGTAAAAAGCAAACCAAATGCGCAAAGACAAGCGATTCCCTGGCAAGTGATGTTGCCAGCTTTTAGGGTGTTTCACGATCTCCGGTCCCAAAGATTCCTTGATGCTGCAAATTGGGAAGTAGATTCGTGATTGTGTCGGCAAAAACAGATGATAGATGTCCGGGCAGAGTCAACTAAAAAGTTGTTTCTAGTAGTGCAAAGGATATGTAGCGAAAACGGTTACAGTATTTTAAGTGATATTGTTAAATGTATAAGTTTAAGTTTAGATCCATAATCACGTGCAATTAAATTAGTTATTGAAGAGTCATTAGTTAAACGTGTTTTTTGCACACGAAATAGTTTGATTTATTTTAATAACGTCCTTAATTCTTAGGAGCCAAGAAGAAAGTATGTATCAAAGAGACTTAACGATAGCTAAATAACTTACAAACGTTTACAGATTTTTTTTTTAATTGGAGTACTCACCGGTTAAGCGACTTCTGTCAGGTTCTATCACAACTTCTGCCCCTTGGCTATTGGGACTGTAAGCTCTGAAATGCCGTGTCCACTCAGATTTGCTTCTAGCAGTCTATCTTATACACAGGACATCTGAAATTATTTATTAATAAGTAGTTTTCATTATATTAGTACTGTATCTATTCGTTTATTTATTATGTATTCCCTTATTTATTAGTATAGTGTACCATAGTTTGCAATAGTATAGTATAGTTTGTGTGTGTATATACTGTATGTGTGTGTGTGTGT
>JANRMT010062834.1:22723929-22742642 GCA_026402145.1 Polypterus bichir lapradei | reverse complement strand
ACACATTGAATGAGGAGGTGTGTCCAAACTTTTGGCCTGTACTGTACATACACACACAAATTATATATATGTGTGTGTGTGTGTATGTATGTATGTATGTATGTATGTATGTATGTGTGTGTGTGTGTGTGTGTGTGTGTATATATATATGTGTCTATATGTGTGTGTATAGCTTTGGTCACTGAGTGCAAGGGAAAAATAATAAAATGTAGTCTATAAGTTATTAAACAGTAAAACATTAACGTTTTAAGAAGTAAAGCTACATTGAGCACTACTGGAGTGGTTTTGGGTAAACTACATTTTAAAGACGGTGTAACACAACAGGTAAGTAGTACTAACAGCAGCTAAAATGTATATGGATCATCTCTCGGTAGTAGATCCCTTTTGAAAGGCGCTACACGACGGCTGTGGTATAGAAATTACATTTTCTATGTGAAAGTCCAAATTTCTGCCTCTGGTAATGTGCCTTACCAGCAATTAAAGAAAATTAGTTTTGTGTCCTCTGCAGTGTTAAGAGAGAAAGGCTTTGGTTTGGGATAAAAGGAAAAAAAGGTGTAAAGAAAGGAAAGTTGCCTTTTTCTTTTATATAGTGTAGAGAGATGTTTTCGCTGACGATATGAGCGCCTTTTGGGGACAGTCGCGGTGGGTCTTGTGCAGACTGGTGAGACGTCCCAGCTATTAATCGGCTGTGATGGCACTGTCAGTCCTTCACTCCTGTGCGTGTCTTCATAAGAGCTGACGACCTCATAATCGTATACGTGCAAAATAAAGTGCGAAGCGCCTTAATATTATTTTGCCGCAGAAGCGCAGTCAGCGTGTGAAAGGCCGGCACAGCTATGCGCGCGCGCCGGCTGCTCGACTTTGGCTGGGCAGGAGACGCCAGTTTTTGCAGACACGTTCACATGATCAAAAGTCTCCGCGCTCTTTGGAGGTCATTCATATACAAAATACCCGCGCCTCGCAGCGGAGAAGTAATGGGTTAAAGAAGTAATGAAAAAGAAAAGGAAACATTTTAATAATAACGTAACATGATTGTCATGAGTGTTGCTGTCATATATATGCCTGCCTAAATAAGTCACCCTCGCTTCGCTCTTACTTTTTTACCGTTCATTTAATCATGGCTAGTGGCGGAAAAATTATAAAATGGAAGGAGGATTACACTGAGTATGGCTTTACCAAAACAATTATTGATGGCGAATCGATTATTCATAAAGCTTGAATTGGTGATCTGTTTTTGTGTGTTAACCTCATATTTTTTCATACTTCTTCTCAAACCAAGGTGGTGCGAGGCTAAAATGAATTGGGATGCGCTGATCAATGTTATCGGTGTACCAGGAAATCATGCATTGACAAAAGTTCCCCTTTGATTGTAATGCAAAGTGTGATTAAATGCATTATTTTTTAACGCGTTATGGAGCACATGCATCGAAGCTTCTCAGCTGTGCTTGTGCTAAGAAAAGGCAAGATTTTAAAAATAACGTAACACGATTGTCAATGTAACCTTTTGTAAGTAGTGCCTGGAGGATTCAGTGTGGAGAAACTCTAGAGACAGCGTGTGTATTAACTTGTGGATTTTTCTGTGAATATATGGTGGCAGTGTGACGAAGTTGCTTCGGAAGACGGCGTTAGCCGCGGAGCTCAGCTCAGAGCGAAATGAGGTAAATGGGAGGGGATATGATGACGTGACTCCTCCACCCGCCTTAACTGTCAATCCCCCACAAACACAGTCTCTCAGAATTTGCATAAGCACACCCCTTCACCTGCAATTTTAACTTAGTTACAAAGTGATCAAAACTCTCGTTTATATCCTGCGTCCTCTCATTAAACTTCCCGCATTACCCGTGGGCATGAAAAACGCCAGCGGCAGCCTGTCTATTAACTTAATTTAAAGTTTAGGTTTATACCTTGCTTTGTTTCCGAAGTAGCTGTACTGATGAATATGGTAGTATATGTCACTCGCTCGCTTTTTATTGTTTCGCTGCCCCGCTAACTTAAAAGCCTTGTGCAGCGCCTGTCAGTTGAAAATTGATTGTTTGCTTGCTTTTATCGCTCTCTCTCTCTGCTCCTAGCGGAACTGTCATCTCTGACTTGTCATGGAGCACGTTTAAGCTCATGTGTTTGCAGTGTTTGAATAAAAATCCTTCTTGTTTCTACGACCTCCTGTGTCTCTGTGCAAATCTGTGACCCAAGCGTGACAATATATTCCGACGCTGACTTTATATATTCCAGCGCTGAGTTTATATATTTAAGTTTTGACTTTAGGTGGCAGTGTGACGAAGTTGCTTCGGAAGACGGCGTTAGCCGCGGAGCTCAGCTCAGAGCGAAATGAGGTAAATGGGAGGGGATATGATGATGTGGCTCCTCCACCCGCCTTAACTGTCAATCCCCCACAAACACAGTCTCTCGGAATTTGCATAAGCACACCCCTTCACCTGCAATTTTAACTTAGTTACAAAGTGATCAAAACTCTCGTTTATATCCTGCGTTCTCTCATTAAACTTGTATCCCGCATTACCCGTGGGCATGAAAAATGACAGCGGCAGCCTGTCTATTAACTTAATTTAAAGTTTAGGTTTATACCTTGCTTTGTTTCCGAAGTAGCTGCAATGATAAATATGGTAGTATATGTCACTCGCTCGCTTCTTATTGTTTCGCTGCCTTCTCAATTATATAATGCATGTTTTCTTCAGCGTATTTTGAAGCTCTTCCTGGTTTTCTACATAGTGCGTTGACAGTCAGTTCACGTGATTACGTGGGCGGCGTGATGATGTCACACGAAACTCCGCCCCCACGGTGGTCAAGCTCAACTCCATTACAGTAAATGGAGAAAAATACCTTCCAGTTATGACCATTACGTGTAGAATTTCGAAATGAAACCTGCCCAACTTTTGTAAGGAAGCTGTAAGGAATGAGCCTGCCAAATTTCAGCCTTCTACCTACACGGGAAGTTGGAGAATTAGTGATGAGTCAGTCAGTCAGTGAGTGAGTGAGTGAGTCAGTGAGGGCTTTGCCTTTTATTAGTATAGATAGCAAGGTAAAATACATAGATTCCTTACAGATGTTTAATTTTTGTCTTCCTTTTCATCCTTTCCTCATGTGAACCTGATTTTCTTCTTCCCCCTTTTTTTTTTTTTTTTTTTGTTGATGATTTGTTCAGATACTGTAATAACATGTTAACATACTTTATTTTTGAAGTAGTTTTTTAAGTGGAATGAATTACAAAATAAGACTACATTACATTTGAATAAACACATGGAAATAATTTATATTTTTAATGACTGTGCTTTGGTTTCAGTTGGCTTGTCAAGTTTTGGATCTTAAAGATCAAGTGAAGCTAAGAGATGGTGAACTAAATGAGCAGTATACCAGGTGAGGTGGAATACAGATTATGATTTCTTAAATAATCCTTCATTATAAATTTTAAGTGATTTCATTGAATGTGTGCTGTTCATGCACTCCATAATATCTCACATTCTTAAACTGCTTAACTGAGACATTCAAATAACAATATAAGATAATGTTTTCTCAGAATAGAAACAAACAAAAAAGCAGTTGCTCAGATATAAAAATAGACGCTTAAAGGCAAATTAAATCTTTGATCCTGCCTACTTTTTAAAAGATATTATTGTTTATAAATACATTTCAGCTATACTAAAGAAAGAATAGTGATGTGTAAAAGTGCTAACTATATGATAGTCTGATTGGCTTGTGATTGTAAAACCAATACATAAAGCCTTAAAGTATGCATTGTTTTAAAGGCAAATAACATCTCATGGCAGATCTACCCTAATAAACTACTGTAGCCGGAATATAAGCCAAAAATTTCGTCCTAGATTTTTGGCTTGGAGTTTGGGGGTCGGCTTATACAACGAGTATCGTTTCAGATCCAAGATTTCCAGCGCAATGCTGATTTTTTCCGATGAATACAGAAGTAATTAATGATGAAACCACAGCACCATCTTTCAGATGAAGAAATAACTTTGCATGCCGGTACTTTAAATTAAATAAAGAATTTATTCAAAAAAGTGTTTTAGTTGTTGATTTTATTAATAAAATTGATAATAAGTTATCGGGAAGTTTAAAATAAAATACCATTGTTTTGATTTACGACCAACATCTTGCGTTACGACCCGAATGCGGTCACATGTATCCGCTTGCATGATTGTAAACAAACAACCGAGAGCGTTGGTAAGCGTCAGTCGGAGCCCAGATACATGTGTTTGTGGATGTCATTTCGGTCATTGCAGTGATTTACCTATATATAATTCACTAAGACCATGCAAGCAAGACACATAATTGCTAAGGAAGGAAGAGAAGGTAACGAAGGTAAAGAAAGCGATCACAATCAAAACGAAGATGGAAATTGTGTGGAAATATGAGAGTGCTGTTCGTGTGACCGATCTCGCTAATATGTACAGCATGTCGAAATCCACCATCTCGACAATTTTACAAAGAAAAGATTTGCATAAGGAGGTTCCTTCTAAACAATAACCACCTTCCTTTTCATTTTCCTCCTCCTCCCTTCCTGCAGCCCAAAGATATCAAATTAAATGGTGAGTACAGTATGAAATTGTTGTTTCTAGAATAGAATAGAATAGAATAGCATGCATGTTATTGTCACTATACATGTACAATGAGATTAAAAGCAGCACCTTCAGTGCAGACATATGTGTAGAACACAACAAGTAAATAAACAAATAAACAAATGGTGCGAAAGATGCAAAGAAGTTGCAAAAAAAAAAAAGTTCTGTATAGGGCTTGTATGGTTGTTTCTTTGGCCTTAGCATAACGCCGGATCTGCGGCCCCGCTTCTGCTTCCTTTCTCTCCTCCATCTGCGTCGTCTCCTAGACCCGACAACAATCCACGGAGAGCCCGCTGGTCTCGCTATGTTGTCTGGGATGTTGTGCATGTGATGAAAAACACTTGAAACAGATGTCTGGCTCTGGACACCGATGTCTATAAGGTTCTGATGGGTGTAGCGGATGTTCGCCGAACCGATCGTGCACAAACAAGCAAAAAAAAAAAAAGTGCAAAAACAACAAAAAAAGTGCACTGAAAAAAGGAGAGCCCTGAGCCGCTGCGACCATGCGCGCTGCCATGCTCCTAGCTTAATCTAGCCTACTTCTGGTAGGCTAGGCACGTTTTATAACTTTTTGGTTAGTGCATTAGAAAAATTATTGGTTTTTTGGTAAATTATGCACATTATACAACCCTTTTTTATTATGAAAAGGTTAAGTAAGTGTTACAGTGGGAGGTTCGGAACGCATTATAGGTATTTCCATTATTTCTTATGGGAAAAATAGTCTTGACTTACAACCAACTTGAGTTACAACCAGCCCTCGCGAACGAATTAAGTTCGTAAGTCAAGGGTCCACTGTATTGCGTATTTAAGTTAATCAAATTTATAACGAGTCTCCGGAAATCCACCCGCCGATGTACCGTATTTGCGTATATTATTTCAACACAAAGGTTTCATTTTACCAAACTTCTCCGCAATCACTTCCTGGTTTCCATCAAAAATGCCGGCAGTCTCAAATTCTCACAAATAAACATGATAAATATACCTGAAGAGACACTTTTAAGGAAATTTTGAAAATTTTGCTTGGAGAAGGGGGTCGGCTTAAATACCGGTTATCGGCAAATACATGTAATTTAGTAGGTAGAAAAAGGGGGTCGGCTTATATACAGAGTCGGCTTATATTCCGGGATCTACAGTAAGTATTTTCATGTACTTCTTCCTTTCTGAAATTATGGTAAAATTATTAATTTGTAATTTTTAATGAAGATTAAGAGAAAGCAGTCAGAGTCTAACCGTATAAACTGTGCACTAACGATACCCTATTCCTAACGTAATAAAGATCTGTTGCTCTTTCTTTCTTTGCTTTGGTACTTGGAGATCCCAGTCATGAATGGATGTGACTGTTACAAAATAGGGGGAAGGGGCTAGGGGTTTCAGTTAAAATAAACAATAATAGTGAAAACTTTCATAGAGTCCAATGCTGGCATTGGTCACAGTGGTTTTTTAAGATGTTGAGTGCCTCATCTGTATCCTATAAATTTCACACGAGTTGAAGCCTTTTCATATATTGTTTGAAAGGCATAAACCCAAGGTGTAAACAGAATGCCAAGTAATCAGAAGGTAAATAACTGTAGCTTTTAATGGTTTAAACATACAGGTAGGTAAATCCTTCTCAACCTGTTAGTGGCCGCCCACATACCCAATTAAGTACCACAATGGTCACTCCAAGTATCACTTTTACCTCTCTGTCTCTGTCTCTCTCCCTCCCTAAATCCTGATCTACTTTCCATCCGTTTAAACATCTTTGGGCCATCAATGTAGAACTCTTTCCATCAGCCTCAGCTGAGCACCAGCTATTTATTGAATCCCACCTAGTATAGAGGAGAGGATCAGCTATAATACAAGGAACCCACATGTTGCCCTTTAGCTATCTAGGGAACCTCTGTTAAAGTAGTCTTCACCCCCCTCCCTGGAATAACAACTATTTGAGCACCTGCTTTAAATAAAGGCTTTACTGTTCCCTGTTGGTATTCTAGCATCTGCTCTGGCCAGATACTAAACTGCTTTGTCTTTTCTTATTCTCGGGATCTCACAAGGTGTGTCTCTGTCTTATGTCAATCATTTTGCCCTACAAACACAGACCTAACAAAGCACCCATTCTACAATCTCTCTCTCTCTCTCTCTCTCTCTGACCTGGATACAAGTCCATTGCTTGGCCAACTCATTCATACTTAGGCAATTTAGGATTGTAATTGCTCCAGCTGCCAAAAGACAAAAGAGTCAAAAACATGAATGGATGGATGAATTAATTACCAGTACTTTGCTGACTTGAATTGTTATCAATATCACTTTTAGGATAACACCTCAGTCATCCACACCCCACAGCCATGGACCCACCTCCTTTACATCTCCAGTCCCTTCACCTCAAACTATCATCTTGGTTTTTATTTAATTTACTTTGAGGTATTTTGCATGTAAAATAGCTTTCCATTTCAGAATTTTCTCCTTCAGTTTCACTTTACATTTTGCCTTAAAATTTGAGATCATCAGAGTACAAAAGTTTCCATGGCAATCCTTTATTCACTTCTCTGGTCACCACCACAATCACCATCTTGAAAAGCAATGGACTTAGAATGAAGCCCTGATGAAGCTCAGCTTTCATCTGAAAACTTGCTATATCCCAGTTTGCTGACTTGTCCACACATACTGTAAATTTCTCAATGATTACCTGACTTCATTTTGTAGCACCCTGTTAAATGCCATCTCCAGATCAACAGATGTATACAGCAGCTTCTGTCCCTTTGCTTTGTGCTTTTTCTGCTTTTTCCTGACAACAAAGATCTATTCTGTTGTTCTTTTCACAGACATGAAAACATCTGTGTTTTGCTTTCTTCCCATACCATTTTCTCTAGTACTATCTTGTCCTTCTCTTTATACTTCTCCTAGGTGTCTTTAATGTTTGTAGTATAATTTATGATGTTCTCTTCAGCATTTTTCAAACAACTACCTTCTTGTAACAATGCTACTGCTATAGCTACATCTTGTCTATCATTTGCCATCTCCTTTGCCATCTTCTTTTTTCTTCCTTCCTCTACAGATTACTTGCAAAAGGCCGTTTTTCTTTCTTTCTTGCTTTTTAAACTGTTTTTCTAGCATTTTTCTTTGCATGCTAATATATTTTCTTGTCACTTTTAAGATTTGTTTTCTGCTACTCCTTTTAGAACCTCATCTTTCCATATATTGCCATCACTAAATTAACATTCTTCCACCACATCTCCTTGTGCCTATGTGACCCCTTAGTCCAACTGCAGACTTCTTCTGTTGTTCTCAACCAGAAATTCAACATTGCATTCCACTTGCCATTCACACCAAATCTTATCTTGCATTAAGTTTGGAAAATACACATTGTAAATAGCAAAACAGCCCAAATCAGTGCAATTTAAACTTTTTTACTGTTATCTATAGCTCATTAGTGAAATACATGGAACAAATATGAGATTCATTATTTGAAGTATAGGTGGCATTCCTGCCATCATTCGTAACCCAAGTCAGAACTTGCATTGAAAATGTTCATTAATGTACATATCGACAACAGTGCACAATGCTTTATTACTTATTTTTACAGATAAAAAAACATTTGTTACTTATTAATAGAATTATAGTGAAGAAATATTACTTTATTTTGAATCAAAACACAAAAATAAAGTAAAATAAGCCAAAGTTGGGAAAGGTGTAATGATAACACAAAAAGTCACCACCAACTAATGATCATACCTCAGCAAAGATGATAGAGCTGGGAGAGTCACTTCCTCCTCCCAGCATCTGTACTCCCTGAGACACCATAGCTGCAAGGCATACTAGGATACTGAAACTTACAACCAAACTTACAACCAGCAGGTTCCAAACCCCCTCAACTAAATTAACATTTACCTTTCTATCTGTTTATCTGTGATAGAGCTTATTATTAAGCAGCATATGCTACCTTTAATGAGGGATCACTAAGTGTGTCACATCACCCTTCCAACAGATGTCTCTTTGGGACACATATTTAAGATACTGAGACTTACAACCAGTTGCCAGTCAAGCTGCTTACCTGTGACTGAGCTTACTGTGCATCCTGTTGGATGCATTTGGTGACATGTGCCCATGAATGTATAAAGTAATTGAAGGTGGTGATAATGTGCAGTACAGTTCCTCACTTTAATGACAACTGCTAAGCAATCATCTATGTCAAACTAATTTGCTTCATTTATAAATAAACAATTTATACACTAACAATTTTTCACTACATGAATATAGATTGAAATTGAAATAATAAGAAAATTTGGGGGTTTTATGCATTGATTTCTATCTGTGGAATTGCTATAACCCAAAACTACCTGTAGTAAAAATGCCAGCCTGAAAGATTTGTGTTTAATTTAATTTAATAAGTGTTATGTGGCATTAACATTTTGATTGAGCTTAGTGTCTGCAGGCTGTCAGAAAGGGCAGAGCCATCCTGAGATTCCAGCCATAAAAGAAGTCGTGTGGAGTTTGTGTGTGTGTGTGATTGAAAGCAGGGAGAGAGCCAGTGTGGGATATATAATTAAGCACTTAAAATG
This sequence comes from Polypterus bichir lapradei, assembly GCA_026402145.1. Lineage (NCBI taxonomy): Eukaryota > Metazoa > Chordata > Cladistia > Polypteriformes > Polypteridae > Polypterus > Polypterus bichir. The sequence goes on along the minus strand of JANRMT010062834.1, from coordinate 22,733,521 downwards.
CAATACTTACAACTCTTATGTAATACAATCCTCTGCTTATATCAGTTAGACTGGATACATGTTTACTGGTGACTCTCAAGAAGCATCCTGACATGGATTAGCTCATAGTGTGTGGAAAGTTGAAGGCAGATTGTGTTGCCTCTGACACCAAGTGAGAAGTATGAGGCAGAACCATTGATGTAAATGTGCAAAAAAATCACAGCATTGCATGACAAGGAGCCATGGAAGGTTGAAGTGCTTTGGGAGGACCCCTGATCAGTAGATGGGCTTCAGTAAACCACACAAAGAAATGTGGAAGAGACACTGTGTTTCACATTGTATTAGGGTATCAGTATCAGTGATGGTAAATTATCAGCCAAATAATAGCATAAAATTCACACATAATGAAGACCTATGAACATATAATTTTGTTATACGGTACATCCACCAGAAGACAGTATTAAAATACTTTCCATCATACTTCAAATAATAAATACTGAAAGCAAAAATGCAAATATTCATCAATGCAAATAGTAGCATCATCTAGGGGTATCCAATTGCCCCCATGTAGAGATGCCACTAAATGGTATTAATTTAATTGAATTTGTGAATATGATTTGTATGTCATAATGGTATAAAACAATGAGATTTTAATGTAGCAACACTCTCAGTGTGTATATAATATCTGAAACTGTGCTATTACTTTTGCACTAAAAAAGGGAGAATCTAATTTTTATTAATATATATATTCTTCTGTTGCCCAGGATATCCAAACTGATCACAGCCTTGGAAGATGTTAAAGCGAAAACACAGAAATTTCACAACTTGAAAATGGATATACTTGAGAAAAACAGTAATTTGAAAGAAAAATATGATGCTTTACTGGAACATAAACGTAAGATGGATAAAAAGTTTCAAGAGGAGGAAATGAATGGCTCTGAGTTGCTACAGAACCTTATGCGAAAGAAGGAGGCTGCTGCAGAAAATGTAAATAAAAAGAATGCCACAAGAATAAAGTGAGTGTTGTTCTGAAGTTATCTCAGACAAATATATTGCTGGATTATGTGCTACACTATATATTTTTTTTGTATTAAACCAGAAATAAAAGAGAAAAGAAATTTAACATACAGCAAACTGGCTACAATAATGACTTAAAGATGCAGAATAATTCATCACTCCTCCTTCCAGAATTAAACATCTAGTTAAAGAAGAAAGTGCTTGAAGAAACTAATGACATTTACCATGTTTTCCACTTTAGAAATCCATCACAATTTTAAAGGATCAAAACATTTTCAATAATGGTGATCTTTATATATGTTGGTTGTTATGACAACCGTAAAAAAAACCAAAATAACCATATGGTCATTTTCATACAATAAACAAGATGGCCTTATAGTTTCCAAGGTTTATGTAAGAAAAAAAAAACTGTGTTTTTAATTGTTTAACTAGAACCAAAAGACATCCTTAACTATTTAGTACTATTCTGTTATTTACAATGGTTAAGATTCTGATGTATACCTCTTTGAATCAGAAATACTTTACACTTTTGTTTTTATTCCAGAGTAAGAAATGTAATTCTTCAGCAAGAACTTGTTGTGGTGGCAGAAACAAAAGTGGACATTAAAGTGTAAGTGTTCATAACTAGTTACTGAAAATGTATTGCCTATAAAGCATTTCTATAAGAGGGTTGCATGCCAGCTTTAAGTGCAAAAATGATTGAATGTAAAGACAGGAATAAACCCTGCAATGTATGCATTGAGATCAAGGAAAACTTGGAAAGTAGCAATGTAACTGCATTTTTGAAAAAGCTGTGGCAGGTAATATTCCATGTATTACAAGGTTCGAGTGATGCCACAGGAATTATTTATTGCACAAAAATCCATTGCAACAGAAACTGCTGATGTAAAAAATTTTTAAATTAGAATTACTGCCTCGTGGTTCTCCAGATAGTAAGAAAAAACCCCCGTCTAGCAAATGAAGGCCATCATACCCTGTATCCATTTCTTTGCTGATTGTTTTGTTGCAGCTGCAAGAAAGACTATACAGCTTGCAGTTAAAAGCAATTGTGCTGCAGTTACCCCTTTCTTTCTGTACCCTGCATGGGTTAAGCTGTCCCATGCTTCAGGGAAAATTACCTTTGACAACTGGAAATAGACTACGGAGGCTATAGACAACTTTCAACTGACTGGAACTTTTTCTATGTCACCAGCATCCCTGCAACAGAAGATTTATCCTAGCAGATAATCTATATCCTAGTCTTACCTTTTCAGACTTGCTACTATAGTTGTAGTGCTTTAAGTCAGTAGTATTTATCATTCAGGTTAGTTTTTTAAAATAATACATTAGGTGTTTTATTATGAAAAACGAGTTGGCTTAAGCACACTGCCACCTGCTTCCATCTACAACTCTGCACACAAGCACTTTTGCCTTAGGTGAGGTATCTACTGATTTCATTCCTTTATTAGAACTCAGGTTTACTATTTTCAGTGTTATTCACTATCAAAGAAATACTTATATGATTCTGTACGCTGAATGACTTTTCCCCCCTTTTTTTGAGGAATTGTTTATATACAATATCATGCAGTTACTTTAATGTCTATTTGTGGGGGGAAGGCGTGCAGATGGCTTGATAACAAGATCAGAAACTGGACATTAGGGGTTTAGTGACATGCTTATTTTTCCAGCTCAGTGCATTTCTGTTGCAGCTAATTTTTTTCACCTTTGTAACACATATAAAGGATTTATTTTCTTTATTTTACATTGCACAGTTTAGTAGGATAGCAGGAGGGTAGTGTACATGTTCTAGTACCCTGTGGGTCTTATCTTAGTACTGATATATGTAACTACATTGAATGGGCATCTGGGGTTTGGTTGGTCCAAGAAACCAAGGTTTTAAGTACAAATGGTTGACTCCTTAACAAATATATCATGTTGCTCTATAATCTGTGAATTGTATAAAAAAATGTGAGGTACTAATTTTATTTTACCACCGTAAAAATAGATTGAAATAATAGATGGCAGATTGGATACCCAAGGAAAATTCTACTGTGTACTAGCAGAATTCCTATCCTATGCCATTTCAAACATCATTCAATATATACTTTACTTATCAACTCCTCCAATTAAAAGATTTTGACCTCAAGGCAGGGATACAAATGCCTTTATGATTCTACTTTTAAATAAATCACTAGCAGAATTGTTACTAATTTGTAACTCAGACACATTCCACTTCCTTAACACTAGAATTACCAAAGCCTATGATAAAACTCATAATCCCGGCCTACCTCAAATCCCTTCTCACCTCTCCATCAGCGTCTTTTGTGTTGTAAATGTGTCGATCAGCACAAGCAGCAAGCAGCCTGCTTTCCCATCCCCAACCCACCCCCCACCAACGCCACTGCTCAGTTCACAAAGAAGGTTCTCACTACTTATCTTGGAGTGAAGTGCCTGGAGTTGTAGAGGGTAAATAATATATCGTCGTTTGGAATACATACATTTCATGTGTGTTCTGTGTCTACAACAATCTATCTAAACACATTTTTTAAACAGAAACATTTTTCATGTTTTAGTAATAAATAACAAAATGTAGACATGAAGTGTATAATGTGTGAAGCCTGACGTCCAAATATCAAATAAACGCTTTCACAAAAGGTACAAATATAATATGACAGCTTCTGCAGTGCAGCGGTAAGAACTGCTGACTCGTAATCAAGAGGTTTGCAGGTTTGATCCCAGCTGCCTTCCAGATTTATCGTTTTGAGTGCTGAGCTGCTCTTATTGTTAATACAGTACTATACAATAAAAACATTAATTTGATTTGTGTCTGTAATAGCCTGTGTAAATTTATAGTACTTGTAAAAGTCAGTGTTTTTTTTTTTCCCACTTTTATTCTCTCAGTCACGATCATGATACAAAAACCACCCCAGATCTGACGCTTGTAGTTTTTATTTGAAACTGGGAATAACTGTGGATGAGTGGTGTTTTGAGACAATGGAACTGGAAATTCTCTGATCTGGAGGGATAAAAGCCGACACACAAACGCTGCAATGTACACACTTCTCTCCATGCTGTGGTTCAAATTACATTGATGGAGCACCTGACACTGAGTTTGCTTTCCTGGGGGAAGTGGCGGACTTGGAACAGGAGCTTATCAATGTTGCATCCTCTTTTTCTTTTTCCATTGCCTTTTCTTGTAAGAAGCGACGACTAAGTTTCTCTGCAAGGTGAGCCAAGAACATTCTTCTTTTCTCAGTGGACCCCGTACATGTCTTGTACAGTACATGTGCGTTCATCGCCGCCAGGTCAAGCATGTTGTAGAACACAGAAGTTTGCCACCTACATGTTCCTGTTTGCACTGAATAAGCATGCGCCTTCTGGTGCATGATGTCAAAGCAGCACTGGGGGGAAAAAGAAAGAGGCAAATATATGTGACATTTTGAAGAAATCATTGCATGACCTAAATAGTACCGATCCAAAAACATCATCGCACTAATGCAATATTATTTGAAAACTAACAGCGTCAGATCAGGAGGGGGGAGGGAGAGCGTGAATGTGACTAAGAGAATAAAACTGAAAAAAAGCTTACTTTTTACAAGTACCATAAATTTGCACCCGATCCGATTTAAGCCAGTAGGCTTAATTGGAAAAATAAATAAAATGCATTGTTATATTATACATGTACACAAAAATACCATATACATTCTGTAACACAATTACTCAGCCTTCCAACTCATGACATTTTATTATTATTGTCCTGCAAAGCACTGTTAAACATACCTCACATATTTTGACAAATTTAGAAGGATTCTCTCTCATGTACCATGCCAGAACCTGAAGTTCTGCGGCCCTCTTTTTTGGTTTGATATTTAAATGGGTAAACAAATGAAAATGAATTCTTAATGAAAATCTCAGGAAACAAGGTTTTTACAACATTTACAGACATTAAAAAACCATTTTAACTAGACATGAAAGAACCTCTTAGTAGATGGATATACAGAATGTGATAAAGTTCTAGATCTGTATGTGTATCTGTTGTGGAACCTGGCCCGGACACAGACAGGCGGACATCATTTTGTCACCCAACACACGTTTATTTACACTATTTTTACAATAATAAGGTGCACAAACCCAGTACCTCAGCACCAATCACCCCAAAGTCCAGGCCTCTTCCAAATGCCTTTTCCTTTCTTCAGGCCGCCTCTTGCCTCTCCTCCCGAGCTCTGTCCACTTCCACTCGACAGCCTCGAGTGGAGGGAGGCGGCCCCTTTTATATCCACCCGGATGTGCTCCAGGTGTCCTCCAGTAATCTTCCGCTGGCACTCTCCTGTGTGGCGGAAGTACCGGATGTGTACCCGGAAGCACTCCGGGTGTCCCCGATACTCTTCCCCCCAGCACTTCCGGGTGTGGCAGAAGTGCTGAGGTCCAGGGCTCCAAAGGCATCGGGGCGCCCCCTGGCGGTGACCCCAAAGCACCCAGGGTGGTCGCCCCCTTGTGGTCTGGAGGAGGCGCAAGCCCTCCTCCAGTTCTCCTGGGCGTCCCGGCTGGGGGTGCCACAGTACCCCACCACAAGCTGAGACCCCTAGGGCAGGTCTTCCACGGCGGGAAGCCAACACAGTTCATTCCAGGGCCCGGTCCTGCAAAATATAAACCAGAAGAAGGGGCGGAGACATTGCCCAGACACCGCCACTCGGCGTCCCGTCGTCTCATACTTGGGCAACGCTCTCCCCTCTGACCGGCACCCCAGCGTTTGCCACCTCGGCCCCCTTTCCGAGACCTCAGTGTCCCCCATGCTGGGACATCGGACGGGACCGCACGCGCCCCCATCACCTCAGTCGGCTGTGGGGTTTCCCTCTGCCTCTGCAGAGGGAGGCACTTCTCTGGACGTGAACAACCAGCATCACGTCCCTTCCAATTGGAGGAACCGGCATTCTCCCCTCGATTTCCTCCCTTTACCCTGGGACGCTATGACGGTCTGAGTCTCCTTCTGACATAAAAAGAGACATCATCCCATCTGCATCCCTGTAGAACAACGCGAGGCTGCCGCGGGCTCGGGGCATAAGGCGCTAGGACCCGGGGCACTCATCAGCCCCCGTCCTGCCAGCCCTCTCGATCTTTCACCCCTCGTCACGTGCACAGCACCCGCCTGTTGGAGATCCACCTACTAAGTTGTGATCATGTATTTCACGGGCCTTTTCAGTGAGACCTCCCGTTTGCTATATGGTGTCGGCTCTACACACCTTCCCCGCCGTACTGCTCCGGCCAAAGGATCCAGCATCGTGCTGTTCTGCCGCAGCATGCAGCGTCTGTAATGACGTGACCGCCTTCCCCTCCAGCTTCTGCAACTCTGCACGGAGAGCACTCAGCGCCTGCAATAATGGCCCTGCAAACTGAAGGCACTCCTCCAGTTCGCGCAGGGCCACAGGCAAGGACAGAAAGTCAGCTGACGCTGAGCGGCAGCGACTCCTCTCCAGCAGCTCTCCCTGGTGCCGCCGCATCAAATAAGCACCGCAGATCGGCATGCACCTGTCACCGACGTGGATCCGGGCAGCCCCTGCCTGCAACACACAAAACACACACAGCCCCCCAGGGCCAGTTGCCGGCAAGCAGGGAACTTACCTCCTGGGTCCTGTCTGTCCGAGGAGACGTCCTCGGCGTGGCCTCCCTAGGCGACATGCCGTCCCGGGCACCTCCAGCGACGGCGCGCTCATAGGAGCCCACTGTCCTCTTGCTCCGCCTGTTGTCTTCTCTCACCAGGGGAAGACAGCCGTTCCGCGGACTGGTGGCGGTCTGTGGGGGTCAGTCGCTCCCGCGGGGTTGTGGTGTGCCACTCCTGCGGCACGTGTGTGGGCTCCGCTGCTGAGCTGGGCCGTCCACAGAATGATTTTTTAACACAGGTCCCCGCCTTGAACCGGAGCATCCTGCCGACTACACCACTGTGGAACCTGGCCCAGACACAGACAGGCGGACATCATTTTGTCACCCAACATACATTTATTTACACTATTTTTACAATAATAAGGTGCACTAACCCAGTGCCTCAGCACCAATCACCCCAAAGTCCAGGCCTCTTCCAAATGCCTTGTCCTTTCTTCAGGCCGCCTCTTGCGTCTCCTCCCGAGCTCTGTCCACTTCCACCCAACTCCAGCCTCGAGTGGAGGGAGGCGGCACCTTTTATATCCACCCGGGTGTGCTCCAGGTGTCCTCCAGTAATCTTCTGCTGGTTCTCCCCTGTGTGGCGGAAGTACCGGCTGTGTACCCGAAAGCACTCCGGGTGTCCCCGATACTCTTCCCCCCAGCACTTCTGGGTGTGGCGGAAGTGCTGAGGTCCAGGGCTTCAAAGCCATCGGGGCGCCCCATGGTGGTGACCACGGACCCCTACAGGGTTGAGCTTCAAAGCTCTCTACCCACGGTCCCCAAAGCAACCAGGGTAGTCGCACCCTCGTGGTCTGGAGGAGGCGCAAGCCCTCCTCTGGTCCTCCTGGGCATCCCGGCTGGGTATCACCCCCAGCTGCGTGCCACACTGTAAATATATCTGAGTGTTTTCAAAGGTGAATGACTATACTGTATAGAATTATTAATTAAACAGTTAAGGGGCTATAAAGAAACTACTAATGAACATTAAGTGATTTACAAGGCCCATCATATGAAATCCAAAAGTTTGAAATATAACTTTCAATTGAACCCCTTCTTTTCACACCCACTGCACGCCCAACCTACCTGGAAAGGGGTCTCTCTTTGAACTGCCTTTCCCGAGGTTTCTTCCATTTTTCCCTACAAGGTTTTTTTGGGAGTTTTTCCTTGTCTTCTTAGAGAGTCAAGGCTGGGGGGCTGTCAAGAGGCAGGGCCTGTTAAAGCCCATTGTGGCACTTCCTGTGTGATTTTGGGCTATACAAAAATAAACTATATTGTATTGTATTGTAATTACACCAAGAAGCCAGGCAATGCTTCCAGCCACCCATTCTAACATAAAAATATATAAAACAAAACTGAAACTTGCATCCTAATCAAGGTTCTGATTAAAAGCAGTCATATCCCTTCATAACGGGTTAATCTGTACACCTCCAGGAGTTTTGTTATATGCAAGTCAAAGCCGCTGTAAAAAGAGTTGCTGAGGTTCATTGACACCAGCCTAGAGAATTCCACGGCAATCTGTGACACATCAGAATACAACATATTAGTGTTTTTCATAACTGCCAAAAGCACAATCAGTGAACAAAATACATAAAACTGTCAGTATGCTATGGAACATGAAATTGAATTGCATAAATAGGCCACATTAAACTACAAACAGTAAAAAAAAAATACCTATCTTTGTGTGAAAAGAGCTGGCCATCTGGTGGTACAAGTGCTAGCAGGTTCAACATAAACAAGATGTGCAGTGGTATACTATTCATTTCCAGTAACTTAAAATAAAAAGAATTTGGCAAAGGATGTCATCAAGAAATGTTTAACGGTTGGTTATTATTGTTTTGCCTTTTTTATTACATTGCTATCACACTTGTTATTTGAAACTTATGACTTTGTCTTTATTGATGGAAAATCAAAAATTGATTACAAAAAAAATTATTTAGCTTTAAAAGCTGCTGTTCACTGGCGGATACCAAGAGCTAAGTAGGATAATTAAAAATTCACTCTAACAACTTAGGACTAATCAATAAGCACATGCCTCTTCACACAGTGCTGCAAGAAAATGTTATGGCAGACATAATATTGATCTTTCCAAGATTTCTGACAGAGACATTTTTTCAAACACTTTTGTATAAGTAATATTATATAATAAAATAATCTAGCAAATACTTTGTTTCCCCAAAAAATGTGAAAATAGCAATTTACAAAGTAAAACTGAATTATTACAAAGATAAGAAACACTTTAATCCAAGCAATTTACTACTTTTACTAACTATATACTAGGGTAGAAGTTTTCAACCTTTTTTTGGCAAGCAAACCAGTTTTTAATGTGATTGTATGTATTGCATGAAACTTCTGTGTGATGCTGTTTAGAAGTACAAGATGTTGTGTGGCTTTCATTTGCAGATTATGTATCCATGTATGAGGAAATTAGTGTATGTAAGATATCTGTATCATAAGTGATAGCATTTTTTATAGGTAATTTTATATTACACAGTACCTGAGTAATCTTTCAGTGTTTAGCTAGTGATAGAACATTAACAGACACAACCTTGCCCATGATTACCACTGCATATTTTACCCACCGCCTCAAACTAATTAATGCTGTAAAAACTGAAAGAATAATAAGCTAGTTTCTATCACTTTAAACAAAGAACTGAACTTTCAGGTGGGCCGGAGTACAAGGCGTTATACGGCTATTCTTACAGGGAGAGTGCATATCTCATGTTTCACTGTTAAGTGCTTATTGCTAACTAAGAAAGGGCAGTAATCTCTCTCAAGAGAGTTGTTCAGCAACTGAGATGAGGTTGTTCTTATTGGGAAAATTTCCGTAACTGTTTTGTATTAGGGTAATCCTAATTTGTAGAGTATGTATGGCTTTTTATTCAGTTACCACTTGATCCAGCTATAATCCGTATAATACCTTATATGAAGACTTTCTTTCTTTCTTTCTTTCTTTCTTTCTTTCTTTCTTTCTTTCTTTCTT
>JANRMT010062834.1:22712507-22723919 GCA_026402145.1 Polypterus bichir lapradei | reverse complement strand
CTTTCTTTCTTTCTTTCTTTCTTTCTTTCTTTCTTTCTTTCTTTCTTCACAGCTTGAGCCAAATGTAACCATATTTCACATAATGAAATTGTATTGCTTCATTTTACAATCCTTAATCAATCTTTAATATTTACTTATCTGTCATGGCCTTAATTTGCTTAAGCAGGTGAATGAACAGTAACCAGTTCACAGTGATCAGAGAATGTTATTGTACAGTATATCAAAAGTGACCTATTTATGGATTTTACTTTTGATATAACGTATACTGAAAAACCATGCCTTTTATTTGGTACACACTATCCAAATTTAATGAAGAAAATGATAGTAAAGAAGACCAGTAGGTACAGTGGTCTTAATTAAATTTGGGGTTCATTAAAGAAATGTCCAGTACTTGTCATGAAGAGAGAGTTTAGTGTAATGTGACTTTTGCTGAAGATTATGATAGATTTCCTAAACTAATCCATTCTTCTAATTTAGGCTGCTAAATATTTGTCAGGTTCAAATACTGCTGCTGTTAGCTTGTCCCCCTTTTTTTCTTTAGAGCACTGGATTTATCAGGATTTAAGCCTCCATTTGGAGATATTCAGAAGCAAGATTGGACTGAAAAGAAGAAAGCAAGACCATTCAGGTATAATAGACATATTAAGGCTTAGGCTGTATGCATGTGCACAGCATCCTTGTTTTGTTTTTAGGTATCAATGTACCACTGGCGAAAGCAAAGGGTATAAGTAGTAAAATAATCAGGTCAGGTCAGGTTGGAGAGCATGCATTGGTACAGCGCATTTCCACACCCCCCTCAAGATGGAACAGCTCGGGTTCCTGGTTACCAACCCCCATAGTGCTGTCACTGACGCGCCCCCACAATTCAGGTAAAGTGCCTCATTCATGACTCCGTGAGCAACCCGTCATTTGACACAAAGTCAAACCAACAGTACCCAGGAATGCTGTGAAGAGACACAGTACCGAAGGAGTCCAGTCTTCATCTCGGGTCACTGGATTGCATCCATGTCTCGCAACCATATAGCAAAACAGGAAACACCAGGACTCTAAAGACTTGGACCTTTGGCACTCCTGATATTTTTGCGAAAAGACACACACCCCTTTCCAGTGACCTCATGAGCCCCATGCTCTCCCAATCTGTCTACTGACTTCATAGGAAGAGTCACTAGAGACATCAGTGTTGCTGCTGAGGTAAATAATCCTCTCAACAAAGTCAACACTCTTTCCGTAGACAGACACACTGTTGATGTATGTGCTCAAGTGATCATTAAAGGCCTGGATCATGGTTTTTATCCAGGGCACTTGCAAGCCCAAACAGTCAGACTCCTTGTTCAGTCTCTTGAGAGACCTGATCAGAGCCTCCATTGACTCTGCAAGCATTGCAGCATTGTTGACATAGTCAAGAACAGTGAATCTCTCTTCACCAAAAGATTCCCCACAGCTGCCAGACTCCACAACCCTGCCCAACACTCAGTCCACTCAAGCACTGAACAGAGTAGGAGCAAGAACACACCTCTGATGAACGCCAGATTCAACTTGGAAAAACGCAGAGGTTCTGCTTCCACTCTGCACAGCACTCGCAGTACCAGTATACCAAACAGCCATGATATCCAGCAACTTTGAGGGGATCCTGCAAATTCTCAGGATGTCCCACTGAGCAGCTATATCAACCGAGTCAAATGCTTTATGAAATCAACAACAGCTGCAATGAAACTCTGCTGATATTCTGCTCTGCTCTGGTCGCTGGTAGGTGAACAAGTGATCAAGGATACTATTGAGTATGACCCCAGCAAGGACCTTACCCAGCACCAAGAGCAGTGTTATCCCCCTGTAGCTGCCGCAATCCAGGCGATCACCCTTCCCATTCCAGATGGGAACAACAAGTCCCAGTCCATTGGGATTACGCCCATCTCCCAAATTGAAGCAAAGATTGCTTGTAATGCCAGGAGGACAGTGTTACCACCAGCCTGGAGAAGTTCACCCTGGATACCACAGATCCCTGCAGCCTTCCATACCCACAGTTGGTTCACCACCTGTGCAATCTCAGTCAGATTGGGTGGTTCACAGCTAATTGGAGGATCAGCCTAAAGAATCATGGACCTAGAGATATCCAACGTCCTAGCCGGAGGTTCTACTTTAAACAGCTGCTCAAAGTAGCCAGCCCAGCAGGTCACAACTGCAGTGTCATCCATAAAGACCGTTCCATCAGCTGTCCTGACTGCCACTCTCCAAGGAGCAGATTCAGATTTGTGTGATGCTTTAATTCCTCTGTAAGCAGGACGTGGGTCACTAGACCATAAATGGTGTGTCACAGATTCCTCTAACAAACATCTCCTTATGTGCACTCAGAGCCATCGCAGCTATCCTTCTCAGTTACTGGTATAGACTGGAGCTGCCATCAAGCCGTAAGCTGTGACTTCTGTTGATGATATCTAGGGGACCCTGTGAGACAAAACACCTCCTTCTAGGAACACAGGTAACACCAGCACAACCCTCAGCAACCTTCAGGGTCTTATCACGGAAGGTCTCCCACATCAAATTAGGATCAGCAGTCACACCCAAGTCTGTAAGTTCTTCAAACAAACTGTGTACAGACTCGTTGGAAACAGACTAATCTTGGAGTCTGGCTGGATTGAGCCTCACTTTCATAGTAGGTGGTAGTCTACTGGACCTAGGCTGGATCGTCTGAGTAGCAGCAACAAGTCTATGGTCAGAATTCACAAACTGGGCACTTCTGTAAGCCCTGCAGTTTTGTAAGAGCCTCCAGCATCTTCCCCACAATGATGTGATCGATCTCCCTTACCACACCACCAGTATTGGAGTACCGTTGCCGTTCAGGGTGCTGGAACCAGGATCCAGCGATCCGCAGCCCTTGACCTTTTGCAAAGTCAAGGAACACTTTCACCACGGTTGCGGTTGGGGGCCAACACAATCTTCATAGCCAGCCCTGTTAGTGCCAGTGGTTACATTGAAGTCACCCATGACCAGTAGAGTGTCACCTCGTGGGCACCTTTCAACCAACGAGCAAAGTTGAGAATTAAATGTCTCTCTCACCGAGACATAACTCACGGTGGTTGGAGCATACACTGAGACAACAGACAAGGCACCCAGAGAGTGCCTTAATCTGAGTCTCATAATACACTAGTTGAAAGGAGTGACATCGGACACCATCGGAAGGAGCCAATCTGCCACAGCAACAGCTACTCCCAGAGTATGACAGCCATCAAAGTAACAAGAACAGTAAAAGGTGTACCCACCTACAGAGATCTGGCCAGTCCCAGGTCTGCGCACTTCAGAGAGAGCCACTACTGAAATGCAGAGTTTATGAAGCTCCTCTGACAGCAAAGGAGGAAGATCATCATGCTGGAGAGACAAGACATTGCACGCACCTACCCAGATGGGCCGCTTCAAATTAGGACCCCATTGCTGCCGTGCAGTGGGTGATGCCTCAGCACCACACCAGTTCTGATTCACAACAGGCCTGACCCCACTGGCACTCAAACGGTTTTGACTCTTCCAGGGATGATGCTCCCAAAGGCTTTCCTCCATCCTGTTAATAATGCGAACAGCCACCCATAGCAGTGTTACTCACTTGGAAAGCTGAAAGGAGTCCTATCTGTCAACTCAGAGCTGCCACCAAGCCCCATGATTTCCCCGCAAAGTTTTTCTTTAATTGCAATGCATGTTTGACGCGCTTCGACTTTCGCGGCTTCACTCTATTGCAGATTTTATATGTAAGCATATCTAAATATATAACGCGTATTTTTTGCTACTTCATGGGTTCTGCGGACAATGGGTCTTTTTACTTCCTGTACATGATTCCTCAGTTGGTTTGACGGAGCACCGAATTCAATTCTGTGGCGTTAACCAGCAAGTCTTGTCTCGCTCATTCAGCATCAACGTGTTTCGATGTGTAAAGAGTTAACTTTTGTGCTCTTTGGTGTTTATCTTTGTGCATAGTCAAGCCATTCATTATGGCTCTAAAACGATCTGCTCCTGCTACTGCTTCAGGGGCCATGCCCAAGCGCCAACGGAAGATGTTAACAATTGCCGAAATGGTAAAAGTTTTGGATATGTTGAAGGATGGAAAAGCTACACCGCTGTAGGACGCCATTACGGCATCAATGAGGCTACGATTCTTTTTGTTTAAAAAGTAGGAAAGGAATATAAGATCTACGGCCGCAGTATCCTTTTAACCAGGGTGCAAAACGAGTTGTAAGTGGATGTAATATGGCAGTAGTCTAGATGGAATCTGCTTTAGGGATTTGGATTGAAGACTGCCGGAAGAAGAACAACGGCGGTGCTACACAGTCGCCTGAAGAGGCTCCTTTAGAAGAGCTGTAACACTCTCCTTTGTTGTGCAGTAAAACTAAACTCATCATTATCGGACAAGTCATCGTGTCATTGTTGGTGAGTAACCATAATTTAATTTTCTACTTACAGTACTTAGTACATATACGTACGTTTAGTATCACTGTACACACATTTACTGTATACAATTTTTCTTGCATTGTACGTATTTATTGCTGGTGGCCTGTCTATCGTAATGTCTGTAACATATGTGATATCGGAGATGCTCAATATCTTTAAAATAATATTTAGGTTTTACTGTATATAAAGTGTGTTTACATACATAATTTCAATGAATCTTACCTAATATCTAAGAGAATACAAAGGGCTTATGCTGTATAACTATGCGGGGAATATTTATAAACAGTGTGGGAGAGTTTTCTGGAACGCAACCCCCGCGATTGAGGAGGGATTACTGTATTTCCTCCACCGACCCACAAAGTCCCGAGTCGAGGTCAGCAGCGCACCATCCCCACCATATACGGTGTTGACACTGCACTGCTTCCCCCTCCTGAGACTCCGGACGGTGGACCAGAATCTCCTCGAAGCCGTCCGAAAGTCGTTCTCCATGGCCTCCCCAAACTCCTTCCATGCCCGAGTTTTTGCCTCCGCAACCACCGAAGCCACATTCCGCTTGGCCTGTCGGTACCTATTTGCTGCCTCCAGAGTCCCACAGGACAAAAGGGTCCGGTAGGACTCCTTCTTCAGCTTGACGGCATCCCTCACCGCCGGTGTCCACCAACGGGTTCGGGGATTGCCGCCATGACAGGCATCGACCACCTTACGGCCACAGCTCCGGTCAGCCGCCTCAACAATAGAGGCACGGAACATGGCCCATTCGGACTCAATGTCCCCCATCTCCCTCGGGACATGGTCGAAGTTCTGCCGGAGGTGGCAGTTGAAACTGCTTCTGACAGGGGACTCTACCAGACGTTCCCAGCAGACCCTCACAACACGTTTGGGCCTACCAGGCCTAACCGACATCCTCCCCACCATCGAAGCCAACTCACCACCAGGTGGTGATCAGTTGACAGCTCTGCCCCTCTCTTCACCCGAGTGTCCCACGACACGACCACAAAGTCGATCATCAAACTGAGGCCTAGGGTGTGCTGGTGCCAAGTGCACATATGAACACCCCTATGCTTGAACATGGTGTTCGTTATGGACAATCCGTGATGAGCACAGAAGTCCAATAACAAAACACCGCTCGGGTTCAGATTGGAGGGACCATTCCTCCCAATCACACCCTCCAGGTCTCGCTGTCATTGCCCATGTGAGCATTGAAGTCTCCCAGCAGTACAAGGGAGTCCCCAGAAGGCATGCCCTCTATCACCCCCTCCAGGGACTCCAAAAAGGGTGGGTACTCCAAACTGCTGTTCGGCGCATACGCACAAACAACAGTCAGGGCCCGTCCCCCCACCCAAAGGCGGAGGGAGGCTACCCTCTCGTCCACCGGGGTAAACCCCAATGTACAGGCTCCAAGTTGGGGGGCAATAAGTATGCCCACACCCGCTCAGCGCCTCTCACCAGTGGCAACTCCAGAATAGTAGGGAGTCCAGCCCCTCTCAAGGAGATTGGTTCTAGAGTCCAAGCTGTGCGTTGAGGTGAGCCTGACTATATCTAGCCGGAACCTCTCGACCTTGCGCACTAGCTCAGGCTCCTTCCCCTTCAGAGAGGTGACATTCCATGTCCCAAGAGCCAGCTTCTCTAGCTGAGGATCGGACCGCCTAGGTCCCCGACTTTGGCCACCACCCAACTCACTGGCCCCTCCCTTAGGTGGTGAGCCCATGAGAAGGGAGACCCACGTTGCCTCTTCGGGCTGTGCCCGGCTGAGCTCCATAGGTGCAGGCCCGGCCACCAGGCGCTTGCCATCGAGCCCCACCTCCAGGCCTGGCTCCAGAGGGGGGCCCCTGTGACCCGCGTCCGGGCGAGGGAAAACGTCCAAATTTTTTTTCGTCATAGAAGGTCTATTGAACCGCTCTTTGTCTTATCCCTCACCTAGGACCAGTTTGCCTTGGGTGGCCCTACCAGGGGCATAAAGCCCCGGACAACAGAGCTCCTAAGATCATTGGGACACGCAAACCCCTCCACTGCGATAAGGTGGCGGTTCGAGGAGGGAATAATATTACAAGTATAGATCAGAATTAAATAGTGATGATATAACATAATACGATTTGGATTTGTTCAGAGTCCTGGAGACCTCGGCCATCAAGCTGGCTTCCCCTATTGGCCATTCCAGGCTGAGTCAGCTCTAGGCCAGCCAATCTGATGAAAGGACCCTTCCACCCAATCATTCCTGTGATCCTCCATCAGAGATGACTTTCCCTTAGTTAGGCAAAACAACAACTATCATATTACTTATATTTTAGTGCTAATGACTAACAACAGAGATGTAGTATGCACAATTAATCATGTGCCGCACAGCTGCCCTGCTGGCCGTTGCCAGGAGTTGGTTTTGCAATAAATAAAAATAAAAAGAGAAATAACCTTGGAGGTCAATCGTCACCCCGAAAACAGATAGTAGACGTCACATAGTATATGTGTACCAAATTTCAGGTCAATCGTTCCAATGATTTGTGAGCTACAGGTGATTTAAAATCCTGGACAGACAAATGGACAGCCATGGTAGCGTATTATATAAGAAGTTATAGATAGATAATGTGAATAGGAAAACCTCCTTCCTGATTTCCTCTGTTTTTTCCTTATTCATAACATTTAATTGTTAAAATAATAACCTGAGTAAACACAAGACACACATCAAATGATCATCTGATCTATTTAAGGAAAAAAGTTCACCAACACCTGGATACACTCACCAAAATAACCTCTCTCTAAAACCAGAAAGTTGATAAGCCACTTTGAGGAGCTGAAAACTGACAATCTGTTCTTTGTGGAGCTGAAAGCTGAGTTCTAATCTTCCTGGCCAAGCACCGTGCCCAGTCTCAAAGGCTGGGAAGTAGTTATTACTTCAAGAAGGGGACTTCAGCATCTAAATTCTTATGCCAGAAAGAGTAATGTTTTTCCCTATTAAGTTGCAGACTACTGTGGTAGAAATGACTGTTAAGCAAAGTCAGGCAGGAGAAAGTTTAAGTCATATACATCAATCTTTATTACACAGCAGTGTAAAAAAGAGACTTCACAATGGTGCAAGCACTTAAACTAGGAAGTGCATCGGTTTATATTACATTTCTTATTATCTATGCAAAATGTTCTCCTTCTAGCTCTTTTCATCTACAGTAGCTGTTTTCCGTTACAGGAGTATGTATGGTTGGCCATGTCTTTGTCCTCCCATCCAAGGAAAGTGGACTTAGCCATCTTTTGAATTGTAAATCTGATCCCATTGCCTTTTTTTCTCTGCCGCCTCCTCAATACCAGCATGATTGTCCATCAGTTCAGACAGGCGGTGTTTCCAATCGGACACATTCTCATCATCCTTCTTTCTAACCTGAGTCAGTTTTGACTAGTCTTTGCCTTTTTTTAAATGTATTCTTAATGTTTTTTCAATTCTGGACATTTAGCATAAAAATCACCTCCACAAGGTGATTCATCCAGTTCCCTTTAACATCATTCCATCCATTTTTCAATTTTCTGCTCAATACCATAATCCATTCCTGCCTGCTAGGCACATATATATCATCTAAGCTTTGCAATCTCTCAACAAACATTTTTCCACCCACTTCTTGCACAACAGGAGCTCAGCTGCCACCTCCCTTAATTCCTGCATATCCCAGTAACGTTGGACTTCTAAGAACATTTGATTAGTCGGACCCACATCAGCAATCAGGTTAAGGCGGCATTAAGAATTTGGATCTTGTGCCTTCCTGCATGGGAGCCATAGGACTAAGCATTTCATTATGACTGCCTAAGTGCATAGGGTGTGTTTTATGCTTAAGTTTAGTAGAATGTTTCCTTTCTTCCTCCTTTTCAGACTTAAAGCCAGTAGTACCATAGTTTCCTTGTCACTACTGGTAGAATGAGGCAGTACCTGCAGCCGATTCAGGTTGCACAGGTAGTCATGCTCATTCAGGATGGCACATCCATGCATGCAGTTGCAAGAAGGCTTTCTGTGTCTCCCAGCACAGTCTCAAAAGCATGGAAGAAATGCCAGGAGTCGGGCTATTACATGAGGAGAGCTGGACAGGACTGTAGAAGGGCATCAACTCAGCAGCAGGATAGGTGTCTGCTACTTTGTGCAAGGAGGAACAGGAGCAACACTGCTAGAGCCCTACAAAATTATGCCAAGCTGGCTACTATTCTGCATCTTTCTGACCAAACTGTCATAAACCGATTTCATGAGGAAGGCATGAGGGTCTGACATCCTCTAGTGGGACCTGCACTCACAGCTTATCACCATGCAGCTCAATTGGCATTCGCCAGAGAATACCACATTTGGCAGCTCCACCATTGGTATCCCGTTCTCTTCAAAGATGAGACCAAGTTCACACTGAGACATAAAAGAGTGAAAGAGCCTGGGGATGCAGTGGCAAACATTATGCAGCCTGCAGTATCATACAACATGATCTGTTTGATGGTGGGTCAGTGATGGTTTGGGGAGGTATATCCTTGGAGGGTAACAATGCTGTTACAAATTTAATCAAAAATCTATAGACAAGAATAAAAAAAACTAACTTCAAAAGCAGGGGTTCTCAACCTTTTTTTTTTTTTTTTTTAGCATACCACCTTCTGTAATTCATACTGAGCAGTTATTAGTTAAAACTAAAAATATTTTTTGTCTGCCCCACTTACCCTCTCCCACACAAAATATATTAATAAGACATTACAGATAGTTTTTGCACGTGTATATATCTGTTGATTTTACCTAATGTTTTTAATTAGCTAATAACAGTGTGGTCAGGTCATGTCATTTTCTAACCTGCTTAATCCGGATTAGGCTCTTCGGGGCTGCAGCCTATACTAGTTGGCACAGGGGTGCAAGGCAGGAACAAACTGTGGACAGGGCACCAGTCCATCACGGGGTCGAACACACACACCCACACACAAAATACATACTAGGCCCAATTTATTGTTGCCAGTTCACATAATCTGCAGGTCTTTGGACAGTGGAAGGAAATCATAGCACCTGGAGGAAACCCACACAGACACTGGGAGAACCCAGTATGCGAACCCTTGTCTCAGTACTGCAAGGCAGCAGTGCTACCGCTGTGCAACCATGCTGTCTCAGTAATGTGGTTTGATATGGAATAAAAATTATAAAACTTAAAATATTTCCATACTTTTAATTTACAAAAAAAAAAGAGCTTGAATTTCATGTGTGGCAAAGAAGGAGACGGTGAATTTTCTCCCTTGGGTAACAACAAGTGGAGGAATCCTGTTAACCTTGAAGGGGTTTCAGGGTAGTGTTTATGGACAATATAATGCTCATTGTGGACTATCTGATTTGTCTTAATATTGTGCATATACTAAATGTATCCACTTGCAGTTTCTGTCTATTAACTTAAAAATAAATGCTGTTTAAAATCAGCAATAAAAAACTGAAATTCCAAATGTCATAAATTCACGATTCTTTAATTTTCAAAATCGTTCCCTCCTTTTTCAGATTTGTTTCAACTTGAATAGCAGTGATAATTCATAGGCTGCGTCCCATTCACTACTGTACAATCTACAGTAGCTATGTGTCATTTGTGCCGTTGGTACATTTTTCGCATTTTAGTTGTCATAGTAATGAAGTTCAATTTCAAAAACACTGAACAACACAAATAGAGTGCTGATTGTGTTTCAGTAATTTTCTTTTTTAGCAGCCCAGTTATCTGTTTGTCAGCAATTATGCACTTCATTACTCATTTCATGTCAATCTGCAATGGATAAATTGGTTATAAAATGCATGGGTGGTTGGATGCACACCTTTGCCATGTTCATTACAATTAAAGTATTAATGTAAAGCCTCTATTCATTTATCAAGGTTACAGTATTTATGGTGCTGTGTTGAAAGCCGACTGGCCATCACTTCCTTCATTCAAATGTGCAGCATTTCTAAGTAAAACAACTGCAAAAGACATCTGATTGATCACATCATTGCTCTTTCAAAGCAAACACTAACTGGATATTTTTTATTTTGAGCTAATTCCAAAAATGAATAAAAGTCATACTAATTAATGTTTGTTGTCTTATAAACACAGCAGGATTTTTATGCTTCTTAAGATGTTACTGCAACAACTTATCTCCGTCTCTGCCTCCGCTCAAGCTTACCGCTCTTAATTTTATTTTTTTCGTGTGTGTGTGTGTTCCTTCATGTACCATCCCTGTTTGTCAGAGATGGAAAGAGTTCTAATAAAATCTATTCAAGTAAAGGTATCATTACTTAGTCAAAACTCCACTTAAGTAAAAAAATATTTGACACCAAAAATACTCAAATAAAAAGGAAAAAGTAGGGTCAGAAAAAATTACCCAAGTAGAAGTACAATTCAGTTATTTAAAAAAAAAAAAAAACCCTGTACAGCAAATATACATAAATATTGATGCTGTGCCTTGGAAAGCATAAGCAGAAAATACACATCAAATCAATAGAATTTATTTGTCAAAAGATATATTGTTTACTTCTGGACACTGTGCAAGCAGCAGCCTTTTACTGCCTTTTGTTTTTGATCTTATTTACTAGACTAGTCTTATTTAAGACTAATAGTTATCTGGCTTCTGGTTTATCACAGATATTAGCCACTAGAAATGGGATAAATGGATTTTAAATTTTGCTACAAAGCGTAATGCACATAAGCCTACACTGCGCTTCAAGCAGGTTGTGAACTTGAATGGAGTCACAAAGTGGACCCGATGGTTGTCTTATGTCTTCAACACCTGGAATTGTAAGAGACACTGCCAAAAAAATAATAGGGTTTATTAAATGCTCCAATAACAGCTACTTATGCTTTGATGATAAGGTAGGTGCTAGGGATTTAGAAAAAACTAACCTCGTGAACCAATTTAATTTAATAGATTTTTCCCTCCCACTCACTGCATGAAAAGAGGTGTATCTGTACTAGGAAACTCCTGTATACACTACTGATTTTCGGAAGTATCTACAAGTACCACTGAGCGTATACATCAAAT
>JANRMT010062834.1:22690169-22712107 GCA_026402145.1 Polypterus bichir lapradei | reverse complement strand
CTTACTCGTCTTTTCCTTTGTCGGTTTTTAGCCCCTATCTTAATGGAGTCTCTTAGCTGGGACTTTCCTGGCTGAGACAAAGAGTATTTTCTCCGCAATGTCTCATAGTAAGTCCTACAGCATGCTGAATAAAAAAATAATTCATATAAGTGACAAAACCAATTCAAATTATTAGAGGGACAAAAATAAAGGGGACTTGAACATAATTATAATAACAATTCCCCTTTATATACAAATATTAAGTGTATAAATTACCCTTTATACACTCAGGGTCTGCATCTGCAAAAGTCGTCTTCAATTCCTCCAGCAGATATGTCATTACTGCCTGGTTATGAGGTGAACTTATTCTGTGTGGAAAGAGAGTAGTGTCGTTAATTACATTTAAAATGATTACATAAAACCCCATACATAGCATATTAAAAAAAAAAAAAAAAAACACTGCTTACCCAGTTTGTGGATCATATGTATGCGGGCTGTTTTCCGAATTATGGAGGCGCCTTACAGCTTCCTGTAACATTGAATTAAAAACGCTTTAGTAGATACACGCATACATGCATGGGAAACAAAGAATTTTCAAACAACATCGTATAATTCGGACGTGACAAACTGTTAAATAAGCTAGACGCAAGGAAGAAAAGTAGATGTGTAGCCAAGCGCTAACTTAGGCTAACTTGGCGAGGTATAATTTTCTACTATATTGTCGGCTAACATAAAGCTCAACTTACCGCAATGCCCACGTTATGCGCCCTCTTGACTCTTTTAAGCGCATGGCTTGACTCTTCCTGCCGTCTTTGCTCGCCGAACTTGCGCTCAAGCGCATCAAGATGCTGGATAGCCTCTTCGGGAAGAGCAGTATGCAGCACCCGGCTATGATAACAAAGACAACACCTCTACTTGATAGTCATTAACATATGAAAGGCTCTTACACCTCACAGCCATCACACCTCATTGCTAGCTGTGAGGATTCTTTGAAACTTCCACCGATTCCTGTATACATCCACATACATAAGGTATCTGGTTGTTGCACAAATTTCCTTTTGCATGCTACCTTTCCAAGCACTCTACCTCATACATCTGGCAGACGTAGAGTTTAGCGGAGATTTCCCATACCATATTTGTCCGGATACAGCTCTTTTCATGAAGTGACTGCCACTTTCTCGCACCATCCTTATTACAGCAGAAACTCCTACCATTAGAATGGCCAGACAAGTCCAATACTGACCATCAGAATGGATTGTCCATAACTGAAGACCAAGCAAGAGACCACTGAGGAAGCTACACACAGGAAAAGCTACAGGACCAGATGGAGTCAGTCATGAAATTTTTAATTCCTGTGCTTACCAACCTTGTCGTGTCCTCTTTCACCTGTTCAGTTTGTGCCTAAGGCTCCAGAAAGTGTTTCTGCTCTGGAAGATATCTGGCATTGTTACTGTTCCAAAGAAGATGAGCACCTCATCATCTAATGACTGCAAGCTAATGGCACTTATATGTCACATCATGGAAACCTTTAAGAGACTGTATCTGTCTTCTTTTAGTAGATCCACTGCAGTTAGCCTGTCAGGCAAAGATTGGAGTGGAGAATGCAATTATCTATCTGCTTCACAAGGCTTATTCTTACCTGGGCAAAGCTGGCACTACTATGAGGATTATATTTTTTGATTTCCCTAGTGCTTTCAGTACCTTAGAGATATGCAGGTGGAAGAACCTATGGTGTCCTAGATATCTGTCAGGTAGGAAACAGTTTATGAGCCTCAAGGACTGTTTCTCTGATACAGATGTGAGCAGCACTGGAGATCCTCAAGGAATAATCTTGTCTCCTTTGCTCCTCACTCTGTACACCTCCAACTATAAATATAACATCACGTAATACCACGTTGCAGAAATTTTCAGATGATTTGGCACTTATTGGTGTACTGATAAGGAGGGCGAGACGGAGTATAGGCGTCAGGTGGAGAACTTTGTTTCTTGGTGCAAAGAGAAATAAGAAATGGCAGAGCAGGCTCTTTTCCCTTAGGAGTCTGTGTTCCTTTAATGTGGGAAGTGACATCTTTCACACCTTCTACAACTCTGATGACCAGTGCAATTTTCTACGCTGTGGTATGCTGATCTGGTAATATCACTTCAAAAGAGGCCCACCAGATTAACAAGCTAATTAAAAGGACAACCTTCATTTTAGGACACATTCTGGACCCCCTGGTTGTTTTAGCAAAGAGAGAGAGTTAAAACAAAACAGAGTGCCATTATGAACAATACTGCACAACCTCTCTCTGACACACTAACAGTGAGGACTTTTAGCCAACAAGTTATTCAGCAGAAGTGTGTTGAGAAATGCTACTGGGGCTCCTTCATACGCCTGCATAATGCCTCATTGGGTCTGTGACAAGTCAGATGTTTCCTTTCTTTTTAAGTTTTCTTCCTTTTTTAGTCATTCTGGTGTGTGTTCAGACCATAGTGCGCGTATGTATGTATTTTTGGAAAATCTGAACAGACCCCACAACAGCCTTACTGATTTCAAAGTACAGTATAATTGTTACTGTATACCTCTAGCAAAATTGGCCCATGATCAATTGCAAAGCACATTGTAATTTACTCAACTAGACATTTAAAGTTATGAAAGCAGACCACGTATTTTTTTTGCTAGAAGTACAGAATAAAAATTAAAAATGATTTTAATAAAGCTATGTTGTTTGTTCAGATTTTGTTTTTTAAAAAGTTCTTTTAAAGTGCATAACCTCAATAGAAAACTTAAATGCAAAACAGCAACCGTCAATTTTTCTATTAGATTTCACTGATTAAATGTGAAAAGATCGAAAATCAAACAAATGTGACAGAAGGCTTCAGTGTTATCTCTGTTTGCATTTTTCTACTGGGTTTTCACATTTGAAAACCTCTTTCCTTTAAAATCAAATCTAAATAAACAGCTCAGTAGCCTCATTATTTTCAAATAGTAATTATTATTGTGTACTTTTAACGACTAGACCCTTCATCGACCACAGTGTCCCTCTCTCCCCAGGATTATATTTAAATTTATGATAACAACCAGCATATTTTTATTGCTACTCATGCACAATAATTATTATAATTTATAAACAGTATTAAGGCTTCTGTATTATTTATTTAGGTGTTATTAAAAAGTTGTTGACAACACTCATCTGTGCTTTTTACACTAATAGTGAACATTACAATCTCCTTACTGCAAAGCAGCAAATCTACCACTGTGGAGCATCCCTATGTATCATTAAACAAAGTAGTCTATAATCACAGTTACAAAGTATAATTTTGGACAGCAAAGATTTTGATGGTGAGGAAAGCTTATACTTTTACAAATAAAGTGAAGTAGAAGACATGAAAATTTTTAAAACACTACTGACATCCTCACAAATAAAAGGTTTTTGAATCCAGTTGACATTAGGAAAGTACAATCTGTACATCATATAGAAGCAAATTGTGAAAACTTATACTGAAACTTGAGTTTAAATAGCAAATTAGAAGAACACTGTAGATGGACAAAATACAGTAAAATTCTTTAATTTTGACACAAATACATGAGTCTTGAGATATGAAAAATAATGTGGGCTGATGATACAGGAGTTACCAGGAGATAAGAAGAATGACTTCAGTTTTGTAAATTGCTACTTAATTGAAATATGTGCTTAGACAATTACAGCACCCTGTCATCTATCAGTTATGTATTTGTCAATAAAATGTCTCAAGATGCTCAGACGATGTAATTCCAGGAATATACAATACCATCTCCTTTTTTTTTTTTTTTTTTTTTTAAGTATCACTGCTACCACTACACCAAGAACTTTCCTCTGCTTCCTCTACTGCACATATATACTGTATCTCCACATGAAGCAGAAACATAAAATCACTCTAAACTAAATTTAAAGCAGAGGTTTCTACAATGCACACTCAGTTTTTGGCCATTTCACCTCTATATATTGAAATGCACCCACTTACACAGCTGGAGAAAACTGAATGGCCATTGTGTTACTTACTACAACTTTTGTGATTCATGATTGTGTCCTACAACTCCAAAAATGGTTGGATGCAGTTTTATTTTAATTGACCACTGTGATTTCCAATTTTGAATATAGATATCAATTGTACTACGTAACAACCTGTCTTAAAAAGGTAAAAAAGTAGACTTCTTCCTAAATAATAATATTTTTAAGAGCAAAAATATTTGCATGTAAAATACTTTAAAAAATACAATCCCCTATGTAATCTACCCTGGTACAGCAACAAGAGTAAATCTAAATCATTACTTTACAACACTGGTCGGCATGTAAACATACTGTACCACAGGCTGAAAACCACTAAACTAGAAAATATTTGCCATGTTTCTTCTTAACTAAAAATTAGTTTTAATACATTATTCAGACAGTCTTTGGTCATCTTTTACCTTCCAATATTACACAAAAAAGTTACATGATTAAAAAAATCAAACATTAATAAAATGTTTAAAACATTTTAAAATAAAACAGCCTTTTGTGTACCTTCATAATTGTTGAAATGCATGAACCATTCTTAGCTGGAGAAATAAAGAATGGTTTATCAGATCAATACATTTCAAACAAGTAAAATTAATAATTAATTATCCAATATTCTGTACTCCAGATCTAAATAGTCAGCTCTTAAGATTTCCCTACAAATGCACACTTTCTCTGCTACCGCATGTAACAGCTTTGTTTGGGCATCTAAATAATTTCTTTATTTGTGTTTTTTTTTTTGTGATTTGTGTGGAGTTTGGAAAAAATTATGGAATGTCCCAGTTTCAAAACTTTGACGTATTGGAAAGGGGAACAGAAACATGAGACAAAGAAGATCATGATATGATACTGCAAACAGAGGTGTTGCAGTGACTGACTTCTGAGGTATGAGGAAGAGAAACTCCAACCAAACCATTGACACATTTTACTTTATTAAAGCCTTGCCAGCTCCATAACTATACATTTTCAAATTTAAAATTGACACAAAAGGACAAAATAGTTTAATAGATAAAAATTTTAATATAACTATTTTCTGATGAGAAAATAAAATCTTTAGTAGTTTGCCTACTACATACCAAATTGTATATTATAAACTTTTTTGTACTTGAATTCAATAAAGACTGCTGCAGTTTGTGACTTGCAAAAATATTAAGGCAAATAAAATATGTTATCTTAATACTAACCTTAAACTCCAAAGACATAAAGCTGAAGGAATTCCTTGGAACATGATGTAGTAAGGTGTAGAATGGTCATATTCTCCCCCTTCCGCAGTGGAGATGAGGCAGTATTCTAAGTTGGGTCTTACATGAATCTGGAATTAGAAATTAAATTAAGAATATGGGTTAGGGGATACTTTTAGGAAGAACAAAGAAAAGGTTGGAAAGGGGGTGAGAAAGTGAGGCAAAGTGAAAGTCAGTGATTGGTGTGGTACTTCATAATTAGCGTTTCAGTAAGCCACCAATGAGTCCAATGCAGGAAGGCCCAAAGAAACAGAAGAGTTTTGTTTTACTCTTCGTTTGTACTTTATATTCTGCAGTTGATAATGTATATATGTGCAATAATACTTACACATGCATACACACACATGTTTTTAGAACATTAGAACACTCTAGACGAGAACAGGCCATTCAGCCCAACAAAGCTCGCCAGTCCTATCCACTTATTTCTTCCAAGAAAACATCAAGTCGAGTTTTAAACGTCCCTAACGTCTTACTGTCTACCACACTACTTGGTAGCTTATTCCAAGTGTCTATCGTTCTTTGTGTAAAGAAAAACTTCCAAATGTTTGTGCGAAATTTACTCTTAACAAGTTTCCAACTGTGTCCCCGTGTTCTTGATGAACTCATTTTAAAATAACAGTCTCGATCCACTGTATTAATTCCCTTCATAAATTTAAACACTTCAATCATGTCATCTCTTAATCTTCTTTTGCTTAAACTGTATAGGCTCAGTTCTTTTAATCTTTTCTCATAATTCAACCCCTGTAGCCCTGGAATCAGCCTAGTCACTCTTCTCTGGACCTTTTCTAGCACTGCTATGTCCTTTTTGTAGCCTGGAGACCAAAACTGCACACAGTACTCAAGATGAGGCCTGACCAGTACATTATAATGGTTGAGCATAACCTCCTTGGACTTGTACACCACACATCATGCTATATATCCTAACATTCTGTTAGCCTTCTTAATGGCTTCTGAACACTGTCGAAAAGTCGATAGCTTAGAGTCCACTATGACTCCTAAATCCTTCTCATAAGGTGTACTCTCGATTTTCTGACCATCCATTGTGTATTCAAACCTAACATATTTACTTTCTATGTGTAATACTTTACATTTACTGACATTAAATTTCATCTGCCACAAATCTGCCCAATTCTGTATGCTATCCAAGTCCTTCTGTAATGATATAACGGATTCCAAATTATCTGCTAATCCACCTATCTTGGTATCATCTGCAAACTTAACCAGTTTGTTACTTATATTCCTATCTAAATCATTTATATATATTAAAAAAAGCAGCGACGCTAGCACTGACCCCTGTGGAACACCGCTCTTAACATTGGCCAGTTCTGATGAGGTTCCTCGCACCATCACCCTTTGCTTCCGGTGTCTGAGCCAATTCTGCACCCATCTAAAAACATCACCCTGAACTCCCACTTCTTTTAATTTGATGCCCAACCTCTCATGTGGTACCTTATCAAATGCTTTCTGAAAGTCCAGATAAATAATATCATAAGCTCCACTTTGATTGTATCCTTTTGTTGCCTCCTCATAGAATTCCTGCATGTTGGTAAAACACAACCTCCCTCTTCTGAACCCATGCTGACTGTTCAGAATAACTCCTGTCCTTGCCATGTGTTGCTCAATCTTATCCTTAATAATTCCTTCCATTAATTTTCCTGTGATGCATGTTAAGCTTACTGGCCTATAGTTACTTGGATCTGCCCTGTCACTCTTTTTATATAATGGGATGATATTTGTCATTTTCCAGTCCTTCGGAATCTCTCCAGTGCGCAGTAACTTCCTAAAAATATGTGTCAAGGGTTTATATATGTACTCACTAGCTTCCTTAAGAACACAAGGATAAATATTATCGGGTCCTGGTGATTTGTTTGATTTCATCTTATTTAATCTGAGCAGCACTCCCTCTACAATTTCCAAATCCCTCAGTACCTCCTTAGAGTCAGATTTATTATCTCTGGGAGGTTGTCCACTTGCTCACTTAAACACCTCAGAAAAATGTAAGTTTAGGGCATCCGCTATTTCACTGTCTGTGTCTTTTAATTTCCCTTTACTATTCCTGATGCACTTGACCTCCTCCTTGACTGTTCTTTTACTACTAAAATACTGAAAGAATCTCTTAGGGTCTTCTTTCACTTTATCTGCTATATTCCTCTCCAACTGTCTTTTAGCCTCCCTGATATCCTTCTTAATGGTTGCCCTCATGTTCTCATACGCTCTACGATTCACTTTGCAGTCATTAGTCTTATATGCCTTATAAAGCAGTTTTTTCCTTTGAAACTTCTTTTTTAAATCGTTATTAATCCACTGTGGAGTATTTTTTAGTTTCCTATTAATTCCAAATTTAGGTATGTATCTGTCCTGCATTACATTTAAAACATTTTTAAACCTGTCCCACTGCTCCTCAACTGTCTCCACACTTTAAAGCTTATCCCAGTGTATCCTACTTAGACATTGTCGCATCTGCTCAAAATTAGCCCTACCAAAGTTCAACTTAACAATTTTAGTCTTTGCATCTGCACTCTTACAAAATACTGAGAATTGTATTACATTATGGTCACTTGACCCTAGTGGTTCAATCACCTCTACACCCTTAATTCTATCCTGATTATTACAAAATATTAAATCCAGACAGGCTTCACCCCGTGTTGGTGCTTTAACATGTTGTGTTAAAAAACAGTCACTGATTAATTCTAAAAACTCCTGCTCTTGTGCTCCTCCACCTGCAAGGTTATCCCAGTTAATATTTGGATAATTAAAGTTCCCCATGACTATAATATCTCCCTGTAAACTTGCCTTTTTGATATTACTAAAAAGATGTGTGTTGAAATTACTGTCTGAACTGGGTGGTCTATAACACACTCCTAAAATAAGACCTGTTTCCCTAATATTTTCCAGGCGAAGTCACATGTCCTCACTAAGATGGGGCTCATCATCCAACTGAAGAGATCTTACATTTAAATCCTGTTTGGCATAAACAGCAACCCCACCTCCTTTTCTGTTCTGTCTATCCTTCCTAAAAAATGTGTATCCCTCTATGTTATACTCATCCCCATCTTTGTTATTTAGCCAGGTTTCTGTTATTGCTATAATATCATAAATATGCTCTGCTATATGCAACTCCAACTCACTTACCTTATTTTTGATACTTCAAGCATTAAGGCAAGCTATTTTTAATTTGTTACTCCTTCTACATTTAAATGTTTGCTTAGAATTTACATTACTATGCATTTTTATTTCTACACCATTGTTTGTTCTTCCATGTATAGATCTAAACCTGGCCTGTCCTAAACTCCCTGCCCCCCCATTCCCTAGTTTAAACAATCCTCGACTAGACTAGACATACGCCTCCCCAATACATTGGTGCCCCTCCTGTTCAGATGTAACCCGTCACTGCGGAACAGGTCCCATTTGTTCCAAAAGGAGTCCCAATGCCCCATAAACCTATACCCTTCTATCCTGCACCAAGATTTGAGCCACACGTTAAGCCTTCTAATCTCCTCAATCGTACCTGGACTGGCGCGTGGCACAGGCAGAACTTCGGAGAAGACTAACTTGTCAGTTCTGCTCCTCAGCTTGGCACCTAACTCTTTGAATTTGGATTGCAGAACTGACAGACTACCCTTATGTATGTCATTTGTTCCAATATGGACAATGACACCTGGATCCACCCCCGCTCTGGCCAAGAGCCTATCCACCCTTCCAGGGAGGTCTCCAACCTGTGCTCCTGGAAGGCAACACACCATGCCAGACTCTCTCTCTCTGGAGCACACCTGCGCTTCAATCCCCCTAATGATTGAGCCCCCAACTATCACTACCTCTGTCTTTTTGGGAACTGGTTTTGAGGTGGCCCTTTGGCCCGTTTAATAAAGATTTAAAAAAGAAGTTGCAACACAGGCCTGGAGCGCAACAGAAATAAAATCCTGCAGTACTTCTTTATATTCCCTGCTTTGTGCCCCTATAAATGCAAGTTATAGCCAATATACTAATAACCCAATTGTGCTTCACTCACTTAGAATATGGAACTGATGTAGGAAGCATTTTAAGTTGGAGAATCTTTTATCTGTGGCACCTCTACATGAGAACCACCTTTTACAACCCTCACAAACATATGCAGTTTTTAATATTTGGAAAACATTTGGGATTAAATTACTTAAAGATCTTTATATAGACAACATCTTTGCATCCTATGAACGATTACATTCCAAATCTAACTTTCCAACAACACATTTCTTTCACTATCTTCAAATTGGAAATTTTGTTAAACAGAACCTGCCTGATTTTCCTCATCTCCCACCTTACTCTATGCTGGAAAAAATATTGTTCAGTTTTGAGGACTCAGACAGCATTTCAGCAATATATAAAATTATTTTACAGTTCCTCCCTTTCGAAGATCTAATAGGACAGTGGGAAAAGGATCTCTTACTCAACATATCAGAAAAGGAATGGAAGGTAGCAATGCACAGAATTCACTCGAGCTCCATATGTGCAAAGCATACAATCATTCAACTCAAAATTATATATTGAGCACATCTGTCTCACTTAAAACTGTCCAAAATGTTTCCAGGGCAAGATCCAATCTGCGAACGCTGTAGTCAAGTTCCAGCCTCACTGGGTCACATGTTTTGGGCCTGCACCAAATTAACATCATTCAAGACAAAAATTTTTAAGTGCCTTTCAGACAGCCTTGGTGTCACAATACCTCCTATCCCATTAACAGCTGTGTTTGGTGTTCTTCCAGATTAGCTTAAAGTGGAGAAGGACAAACAAACTGTGATTGCCTTTACTACACTATTGGCACGCAGGCTTATCTTGCTAAACTGGAAGAATCGTAACTCTCCTCTTTTAAGTCATTGGGTAACTGATGTTTTATATTATTTGAAATTAGAAAAAAACAAATTCTCATTGAGAGGATCTGTGCAGAACTTCTTCTAAACCCGGCAGGATCTAATCAATAATATTTTAGAATAAGCTCTTAAAGCACTGAGGAAGCAGATTCTCTTCCCATTTCTTTTTCTTCTCCATTTATCTTTATCAGCTTATTAAACTCATCAATTTATTTTTTTTTTAACTAGCTTTAAGTTTTACTCCGTTGGCCATACTCTCTTTCTCAGGGGTGGGGGCTGATTTGTTTTCAATCCTATTTTTTGTAAAAATTGATCTATTTGTATGGAATGATTACAATAAAATCAATAAAATTATAAAAAAAAAAATTAAGCCAATTTCACTTTTGATTTCTGCTTTTTATTGATTTATAAAACTTCTTATCAAAAACATTTTATTATTGAAATCATTTTCAAACTGGACATCAATCTAGTATATAATAAAATGCCACAGTCTGTGTTTTGAAAGCATCCATAACTAGTGCAGGAGAGAAACAGCCTTGCAAATTCTGCATTTTTACTGTATTTGGTGAAATACTGAATGTGCCATTTTTGCTATTTTTGTCTTTATATTTTCAGTATCCAATATTTTTGTAAGATTTAATATTACATTATTATTAATTCAAAAAAATAGGGTTCCTCAAGTATTGGCCTCATTTATTGAAAGTAAAAACTGTTTTTTAAACATCTTGTTTGGCATTTAATGCTGTGTTGTACATAATCTGTCCTAACATATAGATGAATCTCTTTTGTACCTTGGGTGGTCAGAATCATTGATGTTAGTGTATGCTTTATTTTGGCAGCATTTGGTACTGTATAGGTCAATTCAGTTCCATGATTGGTTTTGTGCAGATATTGTAAAACTATATGTCTTTCTGTCTTATAATGCTACAGTATATTAACATGCTAAACATTGCTGCCACCAGTCACACTTTATATGGTGTGATGAAAGAATTTCACAGATACTATTGTATTTAGCATTTCATCAGATGCCTTAGAAAATGTAAATCGTTCTGTGCAGTTTTCAGTACAGCCATAGTATTGTTGTTCCAACCCATATGTTAATGAAATAAGGCAAGGCATGTTGCAAAGAAACAAACCGCCGAAAGAAAATTTTTTCTCACCAGCTGATTAACTGTACAGAGTTTATTTTCTTTTCTTTTAATTTATTTTTGTGTATATCCTCCAAGTCACAGCTATAGCAAAGCATATTAAATGGGTTTCGTTCAAGTAAACCAATTACTTTATATGATTTTATTTTCAGATCAGCATCTCTTACATCACCTAGGATTTTAGATTCTATCAAGGAACTTTTTGAGTAAGTTACCTTCCTTCATTTTATTTACAAATGACAACAAACCTAGCAGAATATGAATGAGCCATGAAAACATTTAGCAATAAACTTAAGTTTGTTTTATGAATTTTTTAGACTAGCAGATTACTAATTCATCATTACCCTACACTATTTGACAATTCTTTATGGCTGCAGGTATAACTGTAGTCTTTTAAGAGAATGCTTTCTTCTCTTGATTTAGCTCCTAATTTTTCCGTGGTTGATATAAAATGTCCCTCTCATGTATTTTTTTTTCTGAAATAAGGGTGGCACACAAAAGCCAGATTTAAGATGCTTATTCAAAGAATTGAATCAAATCTTCCATTTTGCTGATTACTCACTATCTATCTGATCTACCTGAATAGTTTCTAAGAGAGCTATCTGTGCAGTATACATGTATATATATACAAGTATATTTACTTATAAGCGATTTTCATTAAAAAATAATGGTTCAGCATTAAACAATAAGACTGGGAGGTTTATGAACTTTCTTTTTGTTCCAGACCAGACAATAAACAAAATAAACTTATAACTTGTATTGACAACAGGACCAAGCTTTTGATTTCAAAATCAGAAGCAGTGACAGCCATCAATAGCTGTGGCTGTGCAAAACTGAGAAAGAGTCTTTAACACTACAGTATTTTATTATGGTGGTCAAGACTTGTACGAATTCCCCAGATATGAAACATTACATAAAACCAAAAGCCATTTTTTTCAATCCAATTTCAATTTATTTTAATCTAGTGACTTCCAAAGGAAGCAAACTAGTTTCTACATGGATAAATACATATCTTTTGTCACTTTTGCTGAAGTAGTCAGCTACACTACATACTTTGTTACCATTTGTAGTCATTTAGTGTTTTTTTATGTCATCAAATATACAGTAACCAGATGTGAGTCCAGCCACACAATAAACTTACAGATAAACAGCTAGAATCGCAATTGGATATTTAGCTAAGCAGCAAAACCTGCTGCTTCTAATTCTCAGTGTGCTAAGAATGCTTTGCAGCCGTGTAGACTTTGGGAGTATAACTGCCGGGAGAGGGATGTGGCAATCTGAGTGATCCCTCAGTAGAGATTGCATGTGTCTCACACTCATCAATCACTGTGCTATCATTATACCTGTACTGTGTGATTATCAAAATCTGTAGGTTTTTTAAGCATAAGGTTGACATACTGTATATACTAATGTTTTGGTTTAGTTTAAACCATGTGTAAATTTCTTTCATTATTTTTCCTTTTTTATTTCATATATATGTACTTTACTATGTTTTGAATAATGTGCAATTCTAATAAAATGTTTGTTCATACTGGCAATGTGGCAGACTATGTACTGTTTTCCCATTTTCAGTAGCTACAGATATTTATCATTGCATAAAAATGTTAGAAATATATGAAATTAGTCATACACCTCTCTAAAGAATTCATACCATATTACATAACTGAAGGCTATAAATAGTGCATTCTTAATTGTAGGTTCAAAAGTAAGAGGAGAGGCAGCTCTGTCAGCTGCTTGAGTGAGGATGTCTTTGTGCCAATGAGGATGTGCATAGTTGCCAGGATACCTGCAAGGCCATTACATGTGCTGGTGAGTGGAATGACAGTTCTGCAACTCTGAATTGGATTAAGTAGGGTTAAAAATGTATGCATATGTATATGATGACATGGAATTTATTTTATTTTTAGTATCTCAATAGATAACTGTGTTTTGGAAAGTAGAGTGGTGCCAATCTTCCTAATTTAACATTAATAAAAATGTGTTTTGATGAATCTCCTTCTTCTTTACTATTATGCAGTTATACTCCAAATTAAGTTCAATTTCATCATATTCTTTGAATCATCCCCTTAACCCCAAGTGGTGCTTAAATGTATTTTAAATAATTTCAAAATAAGTGTAAGGTCCATCTTATAATTAAAATTCCAAGTTGTTGTCCATACACCGTTTATACTGAACTTGCCTAAAGGAACAGAGTTGAGAAAGGATATAAAAAATATACAGGGTGCTGAAAGAGCTCATGTCTACAGTGTTAGTGTCTACAGACAATAGTTCATTATTAGACAGCAATAAAGCAAACCGAGACCATGTGGCAGAATATTTTCATTTTTTCTTGACTTCAGAATTCTATGTCTGACATTTATTAGTCTGTTTGATTTTGTACCTTTTATGAAGCATACTAGTGGCAAAATAAATTTAAGTAATGCCTTTCAGCAGCCGAAACTGGTGTCCTTGCCTAAATAAAAAAAACAATATACACAGCAAAATACAGGCAAATCCTTAAGGAGAGAATGCTTTGATCAACAAAGACTTTAGACTTGCTTGGATGTTTTCAGATAAAATGGCAACACAAATGAGAAAAGTCCCTCAGCCCAAACCTGAAAAAAGTTGCACAATTACACTTAAGAAGACTCTGAGCAACAATGTTTCCCAAAAGTGCTTCTAAAAAGTATTTATTAAGAAAATAGCTGATGAGATTAGTATGTCTACTTGAGTTAGATAAAATTTAAAAGCGGAAAAAAGACTGTTGAAATACAGTACATAGGACATGCAAATTGGTTTGGAGGTCATTCAGTAAACTGAATTTTGTTTTTAATCCTTAAACATAAAAGTATATAATCAGTGTGTTTTACCTGTGATCCCAACTCAAGTATTTTAAGTTTTCTAAAAGTCATAGCTTTTATACCTAATATCTAGCCAGACAATGCCAAAGTCATCAGTGGCGCCAGCATTAGTTGGGACAGATTAACTCACACACCACCATACCCATGCATCCTACCACACAAGCCTTAACAGCCACATATATATTAAATTCCATAACACTCTGCAGCAACATAACCCTACCCCTAAAATAAAGAAAGGACCACCATTGAATTAACATCAACTGAGAATATACCCCCATAAAAATAAACACAATGACTCCAAAAAACAATAAAATATAATGCAGTCTTAAGCGCCACCCTATCCATCCAAGGCTTACAACAGTCCAAAAGAATAACAACTACAGTTGTAAGGCATAAGGAATAACAGTCAAAAATATTGATAGAAGAAGAAAACTATACCCTGGAGAAAAACCTGGACTAGTC
Organism: Polypterus bichir lapradei; assembly: GCA_026402145.1. NCBI lineage: Eukaryota > Metazoa > Chordata > Cladistia > Polypteriformes > Polypteridae > Polypterus > Polypterus bichir. The sequence goes on along the minus strand of JANRMT010062834.1, from coordinate 22,697,577 downwards.
AAGGCAGGAAGAACTCATAGCACTTGTAAGTATGAGAACAGGTACTTGACTCATTGCACATTTATGTGCAAATGTGGGTGGATCGGTCAAGTCCTCATTTGCACCTTGGAGCATGTATTTGAATTACCTGCACCCAGAAGCAATTTAAAAGGGAGCCTGCACAGCAAAATAGGGAGGAGACGATGAACAGAAATAGGAAGGCAGAGTTTATAAGAAAGGGAGTGAGAGAAAGGCATGATTGGGAGCCATGTTGTCTGGGATTTAGGCAGGTGGTCAGAAGTGAACCTCAAAGAGAAGAGCGCATGGCCAGTGCTCGACAAGGCTGAAGTGGATCGTTCCCACTGAGCACTTCACAGAGCTGGAGGAACCCATGTGCTCAGAGTAGGCTTCTGCAGAGGCTGGGGAATGGCAGGGGGCATAGGAACAGGGCTTGGGGGTTCCCCATGTAAGGCCGAGGTATGGTAGCAAGGAACACAAGACGGATCTGGATTGTTGATTCTACCTGTCGGTGAGTGTCTCCTCATGCTGCAAGATAAGCAGAGGAGTCTTTGTTTTAGAGTGCTGCAGTGGATCTCAGGGTTGAAGATGAAGGCCTACCTGGATTTTAACTCTTATTTTATGGATCATTTTATTATTTATGGGAGAGCACTGTACTATTTGGCACCATGTTGGTTTTAATGAAAGCACTTAATCACTTTTACACCAAACCTTGCTGACTGTGTGTGTCCTAATTTGCTCAGCTCATACACAGTTTCGTTATTGACCGTTCCGGGTGCAAGCTGCCAGGGACTGTGGAGCCAACATGAACTATCACACCAGTGTGGAATTACTGAGTGTGTACAATCCATAGTATCTCTCTGTAATGGGAGAGACATTAAGTCCAGGAGATGTGGGAACATGATGAGTCACATGTTCTTCAATAATTTCATGGGTCTTCAATTTTCCACATTTATTCTAAGACTCAATATACAGATGTTATTCCCATTGTTCTATTCTGTATGTTGATTAACTGAATAGTAAAGACGATCTTGACCTTCAGTAGCTTAATCTGATTATCGTGTGTGTCAACTGCAGTCAAACTCTTTAGTGCCCTTTTCCCTTCCTTAACTTCATTAATGTCCAGACAAAGCTAATCCTTGATTTCTTTAATGTTTAGCTTCTCTTGTGGCTGCAAAATATTTGGATATATGTTGTGTGACAGATTGGGGGCGCTGTCTTCTCCTTGAACTCTCAGACTAGATGCCAGACACCTGGTAAAAGTCCAAAAGTTGACTTTATTAACACAAACAAGTGCACAAAGCACCCTCCTCTCCACAATACTTATATACAATGCTCAATACACTAATCAATAAATCCACCACTCCCGGATGCGTTGTAACCCTTCCACTCAGCTCAGCTCAATGTCTGGTATTTTTCCCAGTCTTTTATAGTCCATGACCCTAAAATGCTTCTGAACTCCTGTCCATGTGACTTCCTAGCACTTCTCAGTCAGATGAAAGCTCTTCTTTTCATCTTGGAAGTACGTAATTCCTCCTGTTGCTGTGACTAATACGTACTTCCAGGTTATAGGGCACGTACGAGTCTGTGGGCCACCATGCAGCATCCTCTGGTGGCCCCCACGGTATCCAGCTGGGCTGTAAAGGAAAACTCCACTGTCCATGATTCCCTGCTGGCATTCGGGGCACCTCCCTGCTGCAGGGAGCGCTCCACCTGGTGGCCTGGGGGTATTGACTGGGATGATTGGCCGGCCATATTCCACAGTTGCTTCTTGTCCTCAAAAAAGGATGTACTATTAGCATGATTATCAGAGTCAGTATGTGGAACCTTCTTACAAGGGCTGGCCACATCAGAATTGGATTTTTTTGCCAAGGATGGTATTATTAGGGAGATAGTAGCAGGTAAACAGACTCTCTTGATGATTAATTTGACAGAGCCCAGAGAAAACTAGTGCCAAATCTCTTCACATTCTCTGTCACTTCCAATAAATATGTGTTTCATATCAGTCACAATATTCATCTCCTACCTAGTTTTAGAGAGCTATATGATCTACTGACTCAATATAAACTATTTCCTCATAGATGTAGAGATATCAAAAAGGTTACTTTTTTATTTAGGAAAAATAATAATTCTCTTCAAGTTATGATAAAGTTTTGGACTGTAACATATCCCTTTCCCACTGAGTTATACAAGGGTTGGTTCTGGGTGATCGTCAGCATTTTACCAAGTAGCAACAATAAAAGCTTTGCACAAGAAAATAATTGTTTTATTAATGAAGCTGATTGATGCCATTTTATTATGACTGTTGAGAAACTGTACCCATAAAAACTATTACACTGAAGAATTTACAATATTAAATTCATGTACCTGAATGTACTATATGAATAGGGCATGAGCTAAAACCAAGAAATGAATTTGACAACAAAGTTTAAAAAATACTGTAAATATGGCCGACACTTAGCTTCCACTCTTCGACGCCTGTTTAATGTAATATATTCACCCGCAAAGTCAAACACCCAAGAGATATTATTATCGTTGGATGCAGAAAATGCATTTGATATCATTGATTGGAACTACCTTTTCACTACATTGGAGAAATTTGGGTTTGGCGCGAACATTTGTGCATGGATCAAACTACCGTATACCAATCCAGAAGCTTCAGTTTGTATTAACAACATTAATTCAGACTACTTTAAACTAGAATGTGGTACCAGACAAGGATGCCCCTTGTCACGAATATTTTTTGCAATCTCCATTGATCCATTGGCAGTTCACTGTCGAAATGCTTATCAGATAAAGGGGATTATCAGAGAAGGACTTGAACAGAAAATTTCTCTATATGCAGATGATATGATACTGTATATATCAGATCCACAAATGAATATCCTTCCTAAACTTCTTTTTTTATTTCAAAACATTCCAATATACATCATTAAATCGTTTTTTAAGAAATTACATTCAACCATAACGTCATTTATTTGGAACTCAAAACATCCACGTATCTAAAGAGCGACTCTACAAAGACCTAAGGCAGAAGGTGGCATAGCTCTACCTAACTTTCAGTTTTATTACTGGGCAGCAAACACACAAGCTATAAAAACCTGGACATGACACAAATAGATGAACATACACAGGCTTGGTCTGCAATAGAAATAAAATCCTGCAGTACTTCTTTATATTCCTTGCTTGGTGCCCCAATAAATGCAAGTTATCGCCAATATACTAATAATCCAATTGTGCTTCACTCACTCAGAATATGGAACCAGTGTAGAAAGCATTTCAAGATAGAGAATTATTTGTGGCACCTCTGCACGAGAACCACCTTTTTCAACCCTCCCAAACACATGCAGTTTTTAATATCTGGAAAACATTTAGGATTAAATCACTTAGAGATCTGTACATAGACAACATCTTTGCATCCTACAAACAATTACATTCCAAATTTAACTTTCCAGCAACACATTTCTTTCACTATCTTCAAATTAGAAATTTTGTTAAACAGAACCTGCCCAATTTTCCTCACCTCCCACCTCCCTCTATGCTTCCAGATGGGCCTAAAATGGAGAAGGACAAACAAACTGTAATTACCTTTACTACACTATTGGCACGTAGACTTATCTTGCTAAACTGGAAGAATCCTAACTCTCCTCTTTTAAGTCAGTAGGTAACTGATGTTTTATACTATTTGAAATTGGAAAAAATCTCACTTAGATGATCTGTGCAGAACTTTTTCAAAACCTGGCAGGATCTAATCAATAACATTTTAGATTAAGCTCTTAAAGCAATGACGAAGCAGGTTCTCTTCCCATTTGTTTTTCTTCTCCATTTATCTTTATTCACTTATTAATTCATCAATTTACTTATTTTTACTAGCTTTAAGTTTTACTCTGTTGGCCATACTCTCTTTCTCAGGGGTGGGGGTTGATTTGTTTTCAATCCTTTTTTTGTAAAAATTGATCTGCTTGTATGGAATGTTGTGTGATTACAATAATATCAATAAAAGTAAAAAGAATACTGTAAATAAAATTTCTAACATTCAGTAATTTACATCTCATTTTTTGCACATTTGAAATATACATTTTAAAAATTTTATAAATACCTTTATGATTTTCAGTGCAACTGCAAAATCAGGCTATAGACCATAATTGGAGGATCATGTACAAAATTGTTATATATTTGTTATTTGATTATCTCTGTTGATCAAAATGGTCCCAGGTCACAACTTGTGAACTCCTATGCATAAAACACAAGTAACTGGAAAAGCTACACTCCACAAAGAGTGATATAGGAATTTATCTTAAAAAGTAAGTATATTATGTAGTCTTCTTAATGAAGTAGGTGGTTGCATTAATAGACATCTGTGATGCAGACTCCCAAGAACTTAAAGCTATTCACTTTTTCAACAGCATGCCAATTAACGTCAATAGGCAAATGACTCCTTCTAATTTTCCTTGAAGTCTACAATTAGCTCCTTAGTTTCTGCTGACAGAACATTGTGCCATTCAATGTAAGGTTTAACCTTTTTCTTTTCAGGTTTCTTTTTATTGTTAGTAGCAAGTTTGATTGTTCCCTCTGCAAATTTAATGACTTGGCAGCACACTTGTTTGTAAACATGGAAATCAGGATTGCAGTGAACATGCAGTCTTGGGATGCTCCAGTGTACAAAATGAGACTGTCAATGTTCATTCCCCAAAAGAATTTAGCATAAACTAAAGTTATTCATATTAATTGTATATGATCCTCAAGAATAATTACAGCAATATTACAGTTTCCAATAATGTGTTCTTTTCTCAGCAAGTTCTAGTGGCACTGCATCCTATAATAGTTCCAAGTACTGTTACATAGCAGCCCTACCTTCTGTGCTGTCAATCTTGAATGTTATGAAAGAAAAAATAGAGACTGTAATGGTTTTCAACCTTTTTTCTAGGAAGCACATGAATTGGGAATAAATGCAGTGAAATTTAGACCAGACTCTAAGCTTTTGGCGACAGGTGGCACAGACAGGATTATTAAACTTTGGAATGTGACTGAAGGTAAAAGCCTTTTAGCACCTTTTTACTATAATTAACAGTATAAGTGAAGTTAACCAAATTTTGGGCCTGTAAAGATCAGGCAACTTTGTATATATGTTCAGTTCTTAAATGAAACTGTTTATATTATCCACTAATCTATACATGTTCTATACCATGTTTTTGAAGTACTTGGTTGCAGTGACCTGAAGCTTATTTTACCAGGAAAGGGCACAAGGAATATTTATGTATTTACAAATAGAAAACAATTTGTTTAAAATATTCTTTGTATTACTGAGGATGTATGTGTTGAAATACTCTCAGATAGTTTGCCAAATTCGGTGACTTCACAATCTATGAGCCTAATTGTGTTTGAAGGTTTCTTAAAAAATTATTTGCAGATTAACAGGCTCCTTAGAAAAATGTTTGCGTATATACTGTGGTACTATGGAAAAGCAATCTGAATGACAGTCTGTGTGAATGAAGATATGTGCATATTTATTGAACTTTACAATTTTATGTACCGAAATTTTATGTAATTGAAAACTGTACAATAAATACATTCTTTAAAAGTTAAACTAAAAGTTTTGATGCTGTTGTACCATGGATTGGCTTTGGGGTAACCACAATGTAGAGATTCTTTTCCTGTAGACACAAAGTTATATGTCACAGCTCTGTCACTATTTTGTTTGTCTATTCTTACACTTATCATTCTTTGTGGATGTAGAATTCCCAGTGACAATACACTTGCACCCAGCCCATATCCTCTTCTCAGTAGCTCCTTTAGACTTCACCCAGATATGACTGTTATTGTAGTCTTCTTGTTGATAGCTTCCCCCTTCAACTCTGATTGACCTAGCTGAGATAGAAACTCAGTTCCCAGACTCTTGCAGTAAAATTGAATAAGCACACAAGCAGGAAAGCAGGCTTAAAAAGTTCTAACATTTAGACATTATTCAAATATCTAGAGCCATAAACAACAGCAAATAGATGGCAACGGTGTGGTGTAGTTGTTCAGGATTTGGACCTTAAACCCTGAGGTTGTGGGTTCAAATACCGATGACAATGTGTGACTATGAGCAAGTCACTTTATTTGCCTGTGCAACAAATGGAAAAAGCAAAAAAAATATTTCAAGTCACCATGGATAAAAGCATCAGTCAAATAATAATAATAATAATAATTGTAATAGAGTGTGGGAATTTACACTGTAGCTGCGTTTTCCCAAAGTTACCAAAGTTCAGCAGTTTCAACTTAAAAAAAATGGAATTCAACAAAAGCCTGATGCACAGAAATGATTCCACAGACAGAATATCTTCGTTTTTAAAAGTTTAGTTAAGTTTCAAAGTAAAACAGCTCACACAAAAAAGAAAATTAAAATAACAAAAAGGGAAAAATTTATGTTAAGAAAAGTTCAGTTCAAAGCTTAAATCTTGTTACATTTCAAATCGTTATCATTTCAAAACGTTTCAGAACCATTTCTGACCTTTCTTCATTCGATTTCCCTTTCTGATGAGATTGTATATCTCATACATAGGTAAGATCCTGTCCCACAAAATTAATTTGTCTTTTGTCCAGGAACTCATAAATATTACTCTCATCTCCATGGCTGGCTCTGCTTTTTGGAGCTCATAAAACTTGCATTACACTTCTAATGCATTTTTGAATAACTTTGCACTCAGAAGTCAGAAGTGATCTTAGAGGTTTGCACTGAAGTATACCTGTAAAATCATAAACTGTGCATGTGCTTTGTAGCTTAAGTTATACATTTGACTTGAAATGGTTCTTGTCTCTTATAAGTAAAAACATACACAGTGAAGTAACACAATTCCTAAGACTTTGGACTACACTTCAGAGACTTTGATACTTATCCCTTAAAATAATTTTGAAAATAGTCAGGCAATTCCTACTTGAATACAAAAGTAGACAAGGTACATTTTGGTTATAACATGCCAGGCTGTTTTACCTACATATGCGGTTAACAATACACTGCAATAATATCTGTTACTAACCACATTATCTATCAAAGACATGTAATAGAATACATTTCAAAATATTTGATATCTCTTGCCATGGACCTTCTGCAACTTTCTTCAGTATTCTTGTGTGTATGAACCTCTCTTGAATGGCCCTCCCTCTCTTGGGGGAGTTCCCATAAAGCTTGCTTCTCAGACTCTTGTCATTTTGAGGTGCCTTGCTCATCTCCTGTCCACTTTTATACATCCCATCAGCATACCTGGTACGTCTTCCTTGTGTGTCTCACACTGGCGCTTTCTCTTTCAATCATGTCACCAAAGCCAATCTGACCAATCAAATTGCTGAGAGTAAATGGACACACGCACACGCACACGCACACGCACACACACACACACACACACACACACACACACACACACACACACAC
>JANRMT010062834.1:22668306-22690159 GCA_026402145.1 Polypterus bichir lapradei | reverse complement strand
ACACACACACACACACACACACACACACACACACACACACACACACAGAGACCATAGTGTCTTATTATATAGTAGATCGTATGCTGTTCACACTACTATTTTGTTTTGCAATTGAAATCTGTTCCTGTTTTTACTATAACACTGAGAACCCATGTTCATTTCATAAGAAATAGAAGCTAAGTGACAAGGAAATAACTTGATTGGTAAATAGAGAAGACTGAGTTCTTCACATTTTGCAGTATTCCTGTTATAGCTGTAAGAATCGCCACCTAGTTTTTCCAATGTTAGAGCTTTATTTGCATTTTGTGAAATCTCTACTGTGTATTATCACATGTAATATTATGATTACAGTACTACATTTCATTTATTTAAATTCCAGAAGTTTCACCTTGACATTATGTATTTCCTAAAATGAAATAGTTTAGTGAATTTTATTGAAGCTAATAACAATGAAAACATTAAATGAGAACACTTTACACAGTGCCTAAAATGGCAAAGGGTCAGTGTTTTTATTACATTGTCACATCAGTTCTGTGGATTACTTACCATGACTCTGTACTCTGCAGAGGATCGAGGAGAAGGAGGCTGTGGTAGCAACCCTCTATTCAAAGTCTCATGTCTTGAAACATACTGTACATACAGTAGTAGGTTTTTGTATTCTGAGCTCCACCATGTGGACACCTGAAAAACTTTGCAATAATCATTAAATTGTCGAGTTTATTTTATTTTTTGGTGAAATTTCTTAACATGTGCACTTCTACAAAGCAATTTTTGAAGCTATATGTAACAAGAAGTAATTGTATTAATAAATTAATATTAATTAAGTTTTTTTTTTACATTTAACATGCAAAGAAATGGAGGGAATACAGTAAAAAACAAAATATATAGAGTTTTAAAAATAGGAAATTAACAACAATATCAAATATGCCACACTGTTTAACTTTTATTATAAAAGTAAAGATGTTTGTTTTTAGTTTTATAGTATAGAATTACTACCATTAATGCGTTACTTTATAGTTTATGATTACAAAACTATAGTTAAAGGACATGTAACATTTTAACACAGAAGAAAAGGAGACTAAAAGAGTCCAGCTTTCAATTAAAAAAGTAAATTAACATTGTAAGTGCATTCTGTTTTCTGTTACATTTTTATTAATTAACTGTGAATTTTTAAACACTTTGTGTGACAAATACTGGCCTTTGAGTGAAGAAGGGGTGAAGGACTAGTAGCTGAATATCTGAATGTGGTGTGTATACCCAGTGGCTATTACTGAATTTTATTTGTATATCAGCATACAAAGCAATGCTTAAGATTTCAGTAAAAGTTATCACAATGTTTTACTTTATAAACTAGGACGAATATAACAAAAAATATTCCATGTATGCCTATGGACTGATGAGATAGAGAAAACTGTGCAAGTTTTCTGGAATAGATGCAGTCGAAAAGAAATTTGTCTCGTAGTGTTCATTTGAAGTAAATGTTAATGTGGTTTCCTCTGACATCTTCTGTTTGTCTGTCTCTCTGTCTGTCTCATGCTGCTGTATATTGGGGTTCAATCTACCAATGCCATAGCATTATCATCTGACCAATCTGTTAAATTTAATAAAATGAACAAAAACGGGAACAAGATAAATTTTCATGCAATCTTTTGATTTTTCTAATTTCATTTTCATTTTAATATACATTATTTTATAGCACAGTTTATATCACTTTTTTGCATTTAAAGTTTTATTACAATGCTTTATGTATATTACAAATCAGGGAAGCAAACAATGTTAAAGTTTAACTTTATGAAAAAACTATATTCAAAATCTTCTTTACCTACCCAACTAGAAAAAGAAGAAAAGTAAACTTTTAAGAAGTCATTCAAATATTTTGCTGTAGTCAGAGATAATAATTGGTTCAGCATGTTCAATTGGTTAGGTAAAAAGCGAGCAAAGTCTTTATACTTTGTTATTCTTGAGTACTAAAATCTTTTTTATTATTCACTGTTACCAATCAGGAAGCTCATTTTATACCCAGAATAAATTAAGTTGGTTGGTTGGCGTACAAAATTTCAGTGTCAGTTTGTAATGACTGTAAATGGCTAACCCGGATAAACATGGAAAATGGCTAAAAACCAGTGATGATCGTGATCATTTATTGTGTGTACGTATCTACTTCACTACCAATTATAACTTATAATTAAAGTCTTATTTTAATAGCCACTAATGCCCTGAAGAAAAATTTTTTCCGGTTCATGTTCTGGTTCCTGAATTTACCATACTTTTCAGTTTGTAGCCATTTATCTTTTTATTGTCTCTTGGGAGATAGGGAAACTTTGTTTTTTGTCTTTGTCTGTATTATTACCATTTCAAAAGAATCATGTAGAATATTTTTGATTTAAAATAGAAAGTATAGGACAAAGTATTTATTGTATAAATATAAGGAAAAATAGACTATGTACATTCAATATAAGGAAAAATAAACTATGTAAATGTAACCCTATATCATGAAAATTACAAGTTTCTGTATAAACGTGCAATAAAGAGTAATAGAGGATGAAGCCGAAGCAATTCTTCAATTTCATTCTTATAAACTGACTACCAAGTGTTGTATTACAGCCAGGGTTTTTCCTTGGTTTGTTTTTGTCATCTTTCAAGTTATTATTTTTTATGTTTTTACGTTATTACTGTTTTGTTTATTTGTTGTTTAACATGTAATTTTTTTTTTTTTGTCATCCATTGTATGTTTTCTGTGGGTGGAACCACCAAGAGGTGGGATCAACCTGACCTCTTTGTTGCTGGGTCATCCCTCATTCAATTTTTTTAGTGGTTCATCCAGTTGTAACATAGAGTCAGAAACATGATGAAAGGGATATGAGGCCTTCAGAAGACTTGTAAAGCAAGCCAAAAATCCCACAGGCTTGTCCAAAAGAGGCTGTCTCAAGCAAGCCAGGTCCATATACCACCAGTAAGCTTCAATCTAAGCAGGCCCCATAAACAGGAGCTGGCTTTAAAGTTAAGAATCTAAAGAAAGTCCCAAATATATCTCCAAAATGCTTCACAAGAGAGAGAGATACTATTAGACTCTGGCATATAAGAACAAGTTGCAATTGTTGCACAATATTTATTATATTAAAAATAGAATAGAAATTCACAAAACTGCAGTGATAAGCAAAAAGGATGTTCCAGAAAAGGCAACTGACAGCAAACTCTAATCCAATGGCAGATCCAAGGAACAAACAAGAAGAAATCCTGAAAACCAGAAATAATTAGAAAAACAATGCTCACAACTATCTTCTATAACAATAAATGAACCACTGTTGCAGTTCTATTCTGATAGATGAAAGTAGCTAGATGGAGGACCCAGCATCAGTGACTTTATGGTGGCCCCTTCTGTTGAACACATGGAACACCAAACAAATGGAATGGACGGCAGTTTATAGACACAAAATATGACAAAAAAATAGAAAATAAACGTCGTAGTAATAAGTAAAAACATGAAAAATAATAGAGCAAATGCAATAAAAATAAAAATAAAATAGGAAATAAATATAAGCCAAAGCAAAAAAAACCCTGGTTGTAATACAACACTGTTTAATTATATTACTGTGTTAATATTTTTAGGATTATTTTTCCACCAATTTGTACAATACCTGCTTTTTCCATGTAACCCTGCAGTAGGTCTTAGCTGTACACTGAAATAATCTGCTAATTGACTTAATACAACAACCCACCCATGTAGGTACTTCAGTGTTTATAAAAGGATAAAAAGTCAGCTGTCCAAAGCCATGTCTGACCTATCATATCTCAATTAAGTAAGTGTTCATGTTTATTCCTGAGAATGTAATTCTGTATTTCACCTGTAGATGGTGACAAAGATTAACACTTGCAGTCATTCATCAGTTTTCTTAAACCTCATTTTCTAGTACTTAAGTACAATTTATCTATTTTTTGTATGGTAGCTTCATTTAAACAGCATGATAATTATAAGTCATTATCATATTACTCTTAATTTATGCAGCCATTGGTCTGTTTTACTAGCACATACCTCTTGATTTTTAGTTTTATAGTTTATACATTTTGCATTATTTTCAGGAAGGCTGCAAGGCAAGGGAACACTAGAGGGAAGCAATGAGGGAATAACAAGTATTGAGTTTGACAGCTCTGTAAGTAAACAAATATTTTCTATTATTTTGTACCATGGTTGTGCTACTGTTTTTATTAGGATCCATCTTTTGGCTATGTTTTATTTACTTAAGAGTAATGCTTTGGAGTATTTAAATAATAATATTTCCTGTTTTTGTTTTTAACTTTTTTTTTTTTTTAAAGGGAACCAAGTTGTTGGCTGCCTCTTATGACCATTCTGCAATCTACTGGAGTTTAGATAATAGCACACCAAAAGTAAGAAATGTATTTATTCAGTTTTTGGATTAATGAAAATACAAAGATATTTTTAATGCAGTAAACATAAATCACCAGAAAGTTCTGAATCCCTGTAAAAAAAGTGTTTCTGCAGCACTAGCTGCAGTGTAAGAGGAGGTTGTCTGTCTAAACCATGCCATTACAGATTTGAACCCAGAGTCGCTTAACTTAATTACAGTTACACAGTAAACTCAACACTGCAATTATTATTATGTAAAGGCTACAATAGATGTCAGAAAGTCTAGTCGTCCAGCTAATATTTTATAACTTCAGAGAAATGCTATATATTTAGATAAGCAGTAGTGGATGGTGCAAGAAAAACACTTTTTTCTCAGAGGCATAAAATTTGATTAACAAAATGTAAGATGAAATTATATAATTATAGGAAGCATGATTGTCCGTTTCAACAATCTACAGGTTAAAGAAAATTTGATGTCAATTCTAAGACAGAAAGAGGAGCTTCTATTTGAAAATAACAGCATTAGTATTTATTCCAGATTTCTACCTTTCAACATCTGCTAAAAGAGCTGTATTCTACAGTATTAAATGCAAAGCTGGAATCACATACAGCCTCTCGTTTCCTGCTAAATTGACAGTGATTTTTGATGACCAATTCCACGTCTTCAGTTATCCTAAAGAAGCAGAAAAAGAGCTAAAAAGACTGACCCTGGCATCATTTAACACATGATCATGAGTCATATCATGTCCAGATAATGCAAGGACGATTCTGCTTGCAACTTGGTGTATTTGAAATGCGACATTTGCCGTAACTATACATTCTATTTCCTTTTTAGCCACTTTTTTGATTTTGTTCCTTTTATTTACAATGTTAAATTTCATTGATTAAATGTATATTTTGGTAACCACTAAGTAACTATTTAATTACAATGTTATTAGACTTTTTTAGAGGAACTGTTTAACATCATATCCTAGTTTTATTGCATCAGGACTACACTATCCTAAGTTATCTCAATTTCCAAGGGCACTACTTAACATCATAACCTAGGTTTATTGCATCTGGACTGTACTATCAAAAGACATCTCAATTTTAATCTTTACTACACCACTGCTGAGGTTTGGTTTGTTCTGGTTTGGTTGTGCTCTGTCTCTTGCATGTTTTGCATGTCAGAGGACTGGGACTTTGCAAAGTGTGGTTTAGCCTAACTTGGGGAGGCATAATGTGGGGGAGGGCTGGGGAAGGAAGAGACTTCTTATCTATCCTTTCTACCCAGATAACTATAAGTGACAACATGATAATAGGCTCCATACCTACACTGCTTGGCAACAACATAAATTCAAGATGAAAACTACTATATGAAACAATGTTCTACTTTTACTTAAGTTTACAAAATGTCCCTAAAAGATCAGAAGTAGTGTCTCTCTCTAACCAAACAGTGAACTTTGTGAGCTGGAATGTCAAACATCATAATCACAATCTAAAGAGAAAAAGATATTTTCTCAGGCCTGAATACCAAGATAGTGTTTTTATAGGAGACTCATTTAATAAGTAAGGACAAATTTCTGTTGCAAAGAGATTGGACTGGCCAAATCTTTCACTCCAGTTATACAAAGAAAACTATAGGTGTAGAAATCATAATACACAAAACAATCTCATTTGTAGTATCAGACGTAGTATCTGATCCTGAAGGGCAATATGTCATGGTGATGGGTAATTTATTTCAATCTAAAGTAATTTTGATAAATATCTATGCACTTAATATGAATGATAGAGATTTCTTCCCAAATGTATTGGTGTCTTTTCCTAATGTGAACACTCATATAAAATTATAATGGCCGGAGTCTTTAATTGTGTTTTAAATCCAGACATGAATAGGTCTTCAGCTATAGTGGCGATAACATCTAACACTCTAAAAATAATCACACAGTTTGTAATACAGTACACCCCCAAAATTTGCAGGGGTTACATTCCTAGAGCACCCGAGAATTGTGAAAAACCGTGAATTTTGGATGTGGTTAAAAAAAAATGCCTATTTTTATAGTTTAAACCGTAAATATGCCCCCAAACCACTTTAATTTAATTTTAAAGTCAGCTTAATACATTACCTAAAAAAAGAATGTAAAGGTAAACCTGTATACTGTACTGCTATGTCTCCCGCAATTCTAGAATTTAAAATACCGATGTTACCACTATATATACTGTAGTGTAATTCATACAAGTGCGTTTTCATTGCCAGAAGCCTTAGAAGGTGCAAGGCGTTTTCTGCCTCACTCTGTGCTGTCCATGCAATGCGGCTGCAGAGAGCTTAAACAACTCAGCATATCCACATAAAAATGACAAGGGGTGAGCTTTCTTGAAGGCTTTTTACTGGACGTACCTCGTTGTAAACTGAAATATATACAAAAGAAACATACAGGCATTTACAGGTGTACAATCAAAGACAATAAAGAATGATTTACAAAGCAATACATAGCAGACAGTGTACATTAAACAATGAAGCTTTAAAAGACACTTACAAGGCGAGTGATTTCCACAGGTGGATCAAGACAAAGAGAAGTGCATAGACAAAGGTTCAAATTGCTGCGCACCACAACTAACCAGACCTACTGGTTTATATACCTTAAAGATACACTTCTTACGTGACCGAAACAAGAGATAAAAGGGGTGCCTACGTGAGATACATGGGGTGTATTGTATTCATATGTTTATTATGGGACCTTCGTGCTTTACGTGAGTTTCATAGACTTTTATAGCACCACTGTGAGTGTGGGACATGACTGACTGGTGTGTTAATAAATGACAAGATGAAGGAGGAGCGTAGCTCAACAAATAACAGCTAACAAGATGTGGGGCAGAACACTCCCCGTCTGATATAATAACATTATATCACTAAACAGTACATAGAGGCAAAGGGTGTTAACTTATCCATTTTCTAGTAGAAAGATTTTTATGATAGGCCTAATAGAGTTTCTGGAGATGCCTTGAGAGGCAGTCTTAACTTCGTATTTTTTGTTCAGTACCATCACTGCTATGGGAATTACAAGGTGACAAATCCCATAGGTTATTTATTGCGTGACAGTGGACTCTACTTCAACAACACAATGTCTCCTATTTGTAAATTTATGGATCGGTAAGCCCATTTGCGCCTGCTCTGCAAAGTGGAAAGGTATTCAAGTCTCCAGCATGTCCAGAATTCATTTGCCAAGGCTTACAATTGTCTCCACTGGCTTTTAAAGAGATCATTCTCTGAGAAACCACCAGGAAGTGCAGACAGTCTAATCTGTGGCAACATGGTCACCCTCTCTCTCAAGCGAAGGTAGCTGTAAAAAGGTGTGAAAAGTGAAGGTCGGCCATTTTCCAGCATGTTTGTCATAAAAGTACAAACTATTGGATTGTGTGCATTTCCATTGCAAACTTCACGTACAAGAACCCAACCTAAGTCAAGTCTTTGATCAAAGGGTGCATTGTGAGGGCCATTAATTTGCTGCCTGACTTTGTGCACTCTGATGATGTCTCTTCCAAGCAACCGTAGAATGTGGGCATTAGTGTCCAATTCTAGGATATGGGCTGTCACAGTCTTCAAGCGAGGGTGGTGAAGTACTGCCTCTGGTGTTGGTATTTCTGAGCGATTGTTCAAAATCACGTTGCATTCAATAAGTGGAGGTAGGGCTATACTTACTACTCCATTCACTGCCTCTATTTGGAAACCAACTGCTTTCCATCCAATTATCTCAATAATTCCAGCACAGGTTCATAGAGAGTTTGTGAAAGGGCTACTTTTTAGAGGAGGGGTCTTGATGTGATGATCAGGCAGTCCTGCTTGGTGGAGCAGTCTTCGGTAAATGGCATGCGATGACTGTGAAGACACTCTTTGGACATCTTCACTTTCTCCTGCCTTCACCTTTGTAGAAAATGGGTGGTCACCTGAGATGCGTGAAGGACTCTTCATCATGACGTCCTGTTGTGCTGCAGGTGATGTTTCCATTTCTTTGCATGTAGGTGAGTTATGCTGAGAGGTGACAGTGTCAAGTATGAGCCATACCGTCTGCTCCTGTAAATACTTTGCTGTCCTTCCCTCATGTGCTGACTGTGATGACACTCTTTGGACATCTTCACTTTCTCCAGCCTGCACCTTTGTAGAAAATTGGTGGTCACCTGAAATGCGTGAAGGACTCCTCAGCATGACGTCCTGTTGTGCAGTAGGTGATGTTTCCATTTCTTTGCGTGTAGGTGTGTTAGGATGAGAGGTGACAGTGTAAAGAGTTACATACTCTGCCGTTCTTCCCTTGAGATGAGCTTCGGCCGCTATAGGTTCTAAGGAAAAATCCGCGAATGACTAAGGCTACGAACTCTGAACCGCAACTTTGCGGGAGTCTACTGTATATCATAACTTGTCAGACCCAAGCAGATTTTTAAATCCAAACTCAACAGGTTATTCCTTCTTCTCACCAGTACGTAACAGTTACTCAAGATCTGATTATTTCTTTATTGACAATAATTTATTGATCACTATCAAATTATTGAAGTACAGTGCTATTGTTATCTCTGATCATGGCCCTCTGATCATATAGCTTATATCACTATGTACTATACACTCATCTCATAGCTGCCATCTTAACCCACTGTCATTAGCTGACGAGAACTGTACAGAATTAATCCATCCATCCATTTTACAACCCACTGAATCTGAACACAGGGTCACGGGGGTCTGCTGGAGCCAATCCCAGCCAACACAGGGCACAAGGCAGGAACCAATCCCGGGCAGTGTGCCAACCCACCGCAGTGTACAGAATTAATTTCCAAGCAAATTGAGTGTTTTTAGAGACAAATGCATTCTCAAAGGTTTCTCTGGGAAAGGTGTTTTTAAGAAGACAGATTATTTCATATCTTTCCCACAAAAATAAATTGTAAACCAAGAAGGTGTAATGGGCTTGAATTCAGTGTTTTAAAGAAAAGACAAAAATTCCTGGAAAATTCTGCTACAGGTTATTATTGAATGCTATTTACAGGACATAAATATTTACCTGTCTTGCTAAAGAGTCACCTGCTTTGAATAATCAGACTGCTTTGATTTAGTATCTCATCTACACACAATGTGGGGAAACAGAACTGTCTGCTTCCTTTGAGGATTAACGAGTTCTGGTTTCTAATCAGGGCGGCACGGTGGCGCAGTGGGTAGTGCTGCTGCCTCGCAGTTAGGAGACCTGGGTTCGCTTCCCGGGTCCTCCCTGCGTGGAGTATGCATGTTCTCCCCGTGTTTGTGTGGGATTTCTCCTGCTACTCCGGTTTCCTCCCATTCCAAAGACATGCAGGTTAGGTGCACTGGCGATTCTAAATTGTCTCTAGTGTGTGCTTAGTGGGTGTGTGTGTGTGTGTGCGTGCCCTGCGGTGGGCTGGCGTCCTGCCCAGGGTTTGTTTCCTGCCTTGCGCCCTGTGTTGGCTGGGATTGGCTCCAGCAGACCCCCGTGACCCTGTAGTTCTGATATAACGGGTTGGATGATGGATGGATGGTTTCTAATCAAGTACTTTTTGATAACTGGCCACAATACTATTGTTGAACCAAAGTAAATTTGTTTACACTGTTATGCTGAGGACCATTGTTTCACTGATTGTCATGTTGATCTATGCAGAGATTGAAGCATTTACAGTATATATTTCTGGGTAACGGAGAATAAAAAAACAGAAGTATAGTCCGAGACTCGGGACTGCTGCCTGTTTCTTTTATGCTTTTCACCATATCGCTGTGGCTACACCCTGTAGCAACAGTGACCTGTACCTGGCCCAGGTTCCCCTCGGCCTGAGGCCGGTAACAAAGGCATGATGGATCTGGATATAAAAATATATTCAAATAAGTTAGCTTCACTACCATTAGCAATGTTTATAGAAGCTACAGACAACAAACCTCTATCTGAAACTCTTTCCCAAGCATTAGTTACCATGTTTCCAAAGAAAAATAAGAACTTATTACAATGTGCGTCATACAGACCAGTTTCACTTCTAAATAATGATGTTAAGATTCTCTCCAAAGTTCTGACTAGAAGGATTGACAAAGTGCTTCCCTTTGTAACATCACAAGACCAAAACAGATTTATTAAAGGCAGGAACTTTAGATTAGCTTCTAATCTTCAACCTTTGTTTAATGTAATATACTCACCCATAAAATCTAACACACCAGAGATCTTATTATCTCTGGACACAGAAAAAGCATTTGACATTGTTGAGTGGGACTACCTATTCACCACATTGCACAAGTTTGGGTTTGGTCCAAATATATGTGCATGGGTCAAACGTCTATATTCCAGTCTTGAAGCCTCAGTTTGTATTAAGAACAAAATAGAATGTGGTACTCAACAAGGATGCCACCTATCAACCTTTGCTCTTTGCAATTACTACTGAGCCATTGGCCATTCCTTTTTGAAATGTATCAGAGATATAGGTGATTACCAGAGAAGTACTTGAACAGAAAATATCACTATATGCAGGTAATATGGTACTGTATATATCAGACCCACAAATTCCCATACCAGCAGTTGGTGCTGTGGTTGACGTCTGCTCAGAACTATTTGTTGTACTAGGAATCAAAGATACATTGTCCTGTGACCGCTATCAGACTACCATACGGCATTTGTGCTTTGCTAACAAAGACACCCATGCAGAATGTGTAAAAAACAACAGATTTGCAATTGTTTCGGACATCTGACATTTTGTTGAGAACTGTGTTTTGAGTTACAACCCAAGGCAAAGACTTTTCGAATCTGTGGTCATAAAGCTTCTTCACAGCACTTTCCGTGGCTGATAGAATGCTACACCGTGACATAGCTTGGCACCAGAAGTAAAATGGGATTTCCACCTGCAGCTAAAGTTACTTTAGTACACAAGCAATTCACCACGCTAGTGTTTAGATCTGGCAGTGCCATGCTGATGGTGTATATGCCCAAAAAGAAGAAGCCTTTGATTTCAGTCTGTAACAGCCAGTGTAAAGTTTTGCAACCTGTAAAAGATATCGCTGAAGGGGTATAACCAGACACGCAAATTTTGGTGAATCATGTCTTCTTAGTATCTTGTTGTCAATTGAATTTTTTAATAAAAGCACATTTTTTTTGTTATACCTTTGTGAAAGTGTTTATTTTATATTCCAGCAACCATCTGAATGAGACTGAATCTGTCTCTGCCTCTCTCACACATTCAAATTATTATTTGAAAACACTATGCCATTTGAACATGAGTTGTCATTTGGACATTTTTTTTTTTCGATCTTGCTTGTACTCCCCTCTGTCTGCATTTTCAGTATCATGACCCATAAATCTGAGTACAGGCAAGATGTGGCATAGTGTTTTTTTTTTCTTTTGGTTATGTTCTTGAATAAAAGCTCACATGTTTATTTGATATTTGGACTAAAGTCTTCACACATTATACACTTCACGTCATTATTGGTATAACATGGAAAAAGTTTTTGCTTTAGGTATGTGTTCAGCTTTTCGTGTCTCACATTTCCTTTCATCCTACACTTACCCAGATCTTTGTAGACACGGAACACACATGAAATACATGCATTCCAAATAACAATATACTGTATTATTTATCCTATACAACTCCTGGAACCTCAAACATAGATTAGTCACTTAGAATATGGAAACAATATACAAAGCGCTTTAAGACAGAGGAGCTCTTATCTGTTGCACTTTTACATGATAATCACCTTTTTTTACCTTCTCAAGCCTACACAGTATTTAATGTTTGGAAAACGTCCATAATTAAAACACTTAGAGATTTGAATATAGATAATGTCTTTGCATCTTATGAATAATTATGCTTAAAAATTTAAAGGAACCTGCCCAACTTTCCTCACCTCCCACCCATTTCTATTCCAGAGGCAATACTAATCCTACTTGAAGACTCAGACAGCATATAAACAATTTACAAAAACATTTTAAAGTCTTTTCTTTTCAAAGATCCTAGGGTACGTTGGGGAAAGGATCTTTCACTTAACCTCTCTGAAAAGGAGTGTATGGCAGCCATGCATAGAATACACTCCAACTCCATATCTGCAAAGCATTCTGTCGTTCAACTTAAAATGTTTTATTGTTTTTAACATTGTCCAAACTTTATCCAAGGCAAGATTCAACATGTGAATGTTGCAATTTAGCACATGCCTCGCTAGGGTACATGTTTTGGGCTTGTACCAAATTAACATTCTCGACAAAAATGTTGGAATGCCAATTGGACAGCCTTGGTGTCACAATCACTCCCAACCCATTAACAACCATGTTTGGTGTACTCCCAGATGGGCATAAATTGGAGAAGGGCAAATTTATTGCAATTGCTTATACCACACTACTAGCATGTAGATTTATCTTGCTCAACTGGAACAATCCCAGTCCAACTATTATAAGTCAGTGTTTAACAGATGTTCCGTACTATTCAAAATTGGAAAAAATGTAATTCTCACTTAGAGGGGTCTGTTCAAAACTTTTTTAAAATATGGCAGGATCTAATAAATAAAATCTTAGAATAAGCAAATATTTACCAGAGAAAAGGACAGTTTCCTTTCTTTGTTGTTTTTAAATATTTGCTTTTGTTGCAGGCTGCCCTCTCTTTGTCTCAAATAAAATAAAATTATCTTTCATCAAATAAAATCAATCTGATTAAAACAAAAATCGAGCTAAACAACTAAATTATCCACAATTATCACACAAGGAAGAGAGGAAAACTAGGAAAAACACAGACACAAACACAAAATTAATTTAATATTTAAATAAGATTCAAAAAAGAGAGAACAAAAAGGGGAAAAAAATTAATAAATAAAAGCAAACAAATCCAATAGTCACAAAAACAGAAACATTACCTGAAAGACAAAACAGAGGTTGAAGCCAGAATATCCAAATCTAAAAGTACAAAAAAAGAAAAAAATCTCAAAAAGCAACAATAAAAATAACGCAATGCTGAACACTGACACTTTCTCTTTTTTTATAACTGTTTTTTCTGAGCTGCATCATCTGGGGCTTTATGTATAAACAGTGCGTACGCACAAAAATATTACATATGCCCGTTTCCAAATTAAACAACTAAAAAAGAGACTAAAACATAACATTTTAGAAACAAGAAAGAAAACAATACAAAAAAGCAAAACCTACACAATACCACAACATGACAGTAAGCCTCCTGAAGATTATAATCAGTGATGTCTTCAAGAAAATATTCACAGAGTTTGGGCTTTTAGTCTTTATATATTTAATTCAGGTAAGTGTGTTCTTAGCTGTGTTGGAGGTAGCATGTTAAAAGTAACATGCATTATTTAGTTAGATTACTTTCTAAAATAGCAACAGAATGTAGTACTTATTTTATTCCCACCACTCCAAAAAATTACTGCATTATTTCACAGAAGTATTGCCTTTTCTCACAAAGATGTTGCCTTCTGCCTTTGGAGCAACAGTTTGGTGACAGGTAGGGAGAAGTTACACACGTGTAACATACAATCAAATGAACACTTATTGAACAAAACTTACAAATATACATTCAAATTTGCTGTACATTTTCTCCAACCAGTGTTAAGTCACAAGGGGCAGGTGATCATTGTAGTAGCACTAGGTATAAGGCAATAAGCTGATTGGCTATACCAGCCAGAAGAAACAACTGACATTCTAAGTGTTGTATCTGAGTGCCCCACCTCCTTCGCACAGAGGGCTGCTTTTTATAGCCGACTTCTCCAGGTCTCAGAGGTCTCAGCCACCTGAAGAGCATGGTCCTCTCAGGTCTGGACGAAGGTACTCAACGTTATTTATAAAACAGGAGAAAACAATCAAATGTTTTTTTTTTTTGGTCATTTTTTTTAGGGTGCATGGGTTTAGGATTTAATTACAAATTCAACAAATTAACAGTTCTAAATGTCTTTCTCCTTCTCTTTCCACAGTGTACCCTGACCGGCCATTCTCGCAAAGTTACATCTGCCAAGTTTAAATACAGTCATCGCCATGTGGTAACTGGTAGTGCAGATCGAACTGTGAAAATCTGGGACTTGCAGAGAACAGCCTGTAAGGTTAATTTTGAACCTGTGATTTTTATTATCCACTACATGTGATTTATACGGGCAATTTAATGATGTCATAATAGTTGCTTGTAGTGCTGTCTTATATCTAACATTTCACATGATTTTTAGCATCTTTTTTAAGGATTTCACAATTGCCAAATGTTTGACGTGTTCAGGATGTTTACATATTTATGCAATCCTTATTAGTATGCTGGTGAAATGATTGTGTTTTATTTTTTGATTTTTCTAAACTTTACTCTGTTAGTGTTACCACCGTTTTTAATTAGACTGTAATGCATAGAAATGTTTCTAGGTATTAAGAGTCAAGTTAACAGAAATTTTCTGTGGATTTTTCTAAAGTTTTAGTTTAAAGTTTTCTTTTTGCTCATTATGCTAAAGGTCATGTTTATTGTGGAATAGCATTAATGAATTCTTGTCCAATTCTGAATAAAGCAATGGACTATACCCCGTGGAGAAATTTCCATTTGTTTCTACTTTTAGATAAATACGGAAGCGTATTACAGCCACAGTGAAGAAAAAAAAACGGACACAGTGAAGAAAAAAAAACTAAATGTCGAGATTAAAGTCGACATGTTGACTTTATTCTCGACATTTCCATTTTATTCTCGACATTTACGTCAAGATTAAAGTCGACAGGTTGACTTTATTCTCGAGATTTCCACTTTATTCTCGCCATTTATGGCGTGATTAAAGTCGACATTTCCACTTTATTCTAGTAGTTTATTTTGTCAGTAGAATGTCGCAAACTAAACTTCATCTTAAAATGAATGTTTAATTTACTAGATTTTCTCAAACCCCGTCATAAGTTAATGTAGCACATTAAATGCTTTATATTAAGTGTTCCCTGACCCAGTTGTTAATCTCTACGCACATCTTAAACTGACTTCCTCTTGCACTGAGGATGCGCAAGCAGCAATCGCCGCACATTGATTTCATGGTATTCCTGCTCTGTGAACATTCAGAATACTAAGATAAATACTTGATATCTTTTTCATGATGAAATGCATTAAAGCATGTATTAAACATAGGTGGCGGGGGGCATGGTGGCATGGCTGTAGTGTTGCTCCCTTGCATTAAGGGGACCCCAGGTCTATGTTCAGTGTAGAGAACTTTATGGCAGGTGTGACAAGGCTCCAAAACCTGGATATAGGAATGGGTATCGCACAGGTTTAACTGAAATATTGTGTAAATGTTGGGTTTGTGATGTGGTGGTCGGAGACACGAACGTAGAATTCAATGGATGTTCTTCTGAGGAGGCATTCTTTATTGCATACATGCTGTCTCTATCTGACGTACTAAACCCCCAGTTCCTGTCCTTCCTTTTTCTTTCTCCATATAACCAATCACCACACGATAAACGTCTTTGTGAAATTAAACTATCATGTGGGTACGGTTCTGTTTACTTCCTTCCTTGCATAGTTTTATTGTACACTAGCCAAATACCCGCTCTTTGCAAAGGCGCAGTACTGCCTTAAAATTTTTATTAAGAAGAAAAGTAAACATTTTTAAACTGAGGGAAAATATACCAATAATTATTTGTTAAGGATCTCTTTGTATACCACGTTGTCAGTTCGGCCCTCCGGTTGTAATCTGACCAAGCTGTGCACTCAGCTTACTCTTGAGCATGCAACATACAGTTGGCCATGTGAAAAGCAATCTTGCCTCAAATCAATGGCAACCTTTTGTAGGGTCTGTCCCTGAGACTTATTAATTGTCATTGCGAAGCAGAGCCTTACTGGAAATTGGAGGCGTTTGAATTGAAATGGGAGATCAGAGGGTATAACGGGGATGCGAGGAATAAAAACTCTCTCCCCTGAGCCGCTGCCAGTAAAAATAGTTGCCTCAATTAGGTTCTTTTGCAGACACGTGACCTGAAGTCTCGTGCCATTACAAAGTTTCGGTGGCTGTAAGTTTCTCAGTAACATTATTGGTGCCCCAACCTTCAAAATTAGATTATGCTCAGGAGTGCCTGGAAGATTCAGAGTGTGGAGAAACTCTCTACTGGATAGTGCACCGTGTCTTCCACTTCTACAACTGAATCCACAGACTGATATGTTTTCAGTTGTGAAGGTAGTTCTTGAAGTAAAATGTGGTTTATAGTCGTAGTCATGTCATTTCTTGGTGTCAGGATAGCTCTCTCCCTCAACCATGACACGTCGTTTTCGTTGAAAAATTCAATAAGGCAGCCGACAGTGGTGTTATACCACTGAAATAAGTACGTACATCGGTTTCGGTTAATGCAGGGAAGCCGCCTACCAAATTTCGTGAAGATGGAGCCATAAATAAGAAGTTTAACATGGCGGACGTTGTCGAAATGAAACCTGCTTAACATTTGTAAGTAAGCTGTAAGGAATGAGCCTGCCAAATTTCAGCCTTCTACCTACATGGGAAGTTGGAGAATTAGTGATGAGTGAGTCAATGAGGGCTTTGCCTTTTATTAGTATAGATATATTCATGACCTAGTTGAATAATGTCATATACCCTCTCCTTTGTATATCTGCAGAGCTGCCTTTTGAATATGTGGGCTTTTTGTATTCCAGAAATGTCAAAGGTGCAGTTGTATGTAATGTTTTGAAAAGGATTTGTTAATATGTATAGGGAGGCTTTAAAAAAAAAAGACAATAGGGAGTCTCGTCCGATGCGAGAGATGGGCGTCTGAAGTGGAGCTCCGCTAGCAGCGGTGTTATTTTTCATATTATTTACTTATTATCCTGAGATATCCCGTATCTATTCAATCCAAGGAGACTGCTACAGTATGTGTAAGCATATATAAACATGGCCAACAAAAAAAGGGGTTCCGAAAGAATCGAAAACTAAAGCTGCACCCAAGCTAAGATCAGCAAGTCTAGGTCAAGATACGGCCTTTCAGAGACAGACCTGGATCAGATGGGTGAAGGAACAGACTCCTCGGGACCACGGTCCGCTACATCGTCGCCGGCAGAGAGTGAAAAGGGGAGCGAATGTACGATCGTGAGTGCAGATCTCGATAGCTCGCCGATCGGAGAAGAACACCTGAAACTGGAGAAGGCCTTGCGGTCCGCGGCTTCAATTACTCCACGCGAGCCGGGAATAGCGGGGACACCGGCTACAGTAGAGCCTGCTGCTTCACCTACGGCACAAGAAAGCACAATTGAAATGTCTGAACTGAAGGTGATGTTCGCTGAGCTCATACAAGATATAAAGAAAAGCGAGAAGGCAAATGAGAAAGCAAGGGCAAAGGCACATGAGAAACTGAGACAGGAATTGAAACAGGAGTTGCTGGAATTGAAACAGGAATTGAAACAGGAGTTGCAACAAGCAAACGAAACGCAAGGGCTGATGCTGCAACAGGCAAATGAAAGGCTGCGACAAGAAATGCAATTGGAGATGCGACAGGTGCTGGGTAAAATTGAAATGCTTACTGATCAATTGGAGGATTTCAAGGAGACATTCACGACTAGGATTGAAATAGCCGAAAATTTAGCTGCCAGTGCCGAAGAAAAAGCAGAAAATGTCCGCTCCGAATGCAAAAAACTCGGAGACAGACTGGCTGCTTTGGAAGATGGAAGCAGAAGGTATAATGTCAGAATTGAAGGTTTGCCTGAGAATCGAGAAAGTCCAAACCCTGTGAAATTCTCAGCTGAACTCTTCTCTAAAATAATCGGGGAGGACTTTAAAGCAGAATCTGAGATAGCAGCGGCTTACCGCGTACATGGATCAAATACCGTTCGATCCAGATCTTTTATTATTTGCTTTGAAAGATTATCATTTAAGCTAAAGGTGATGGCACTCCTCAGAGACAAGCAAGATATTATATATGAGAATAACCGCATTCATATCTTCCCTGACTTCTCTCCAGCAACAGCTACTAAACGTGTAGCCTTCTACAACATTAAGCAGTGGTTACGGCAAGCCAACGTCAAATACAGCCTCTTCTATCCGGCCAAACTGAAAGTTGAATTGCAAGGTCAATTCTATTTCTTCACTAGCAAGGAAGAATCAGAAAAGGAATTAAGAAAGCTGATCCCGGGACTATTCTGATACATAATAGTGAGTCATGGCCGTTAATGATATATAGCAAGGACTAATAATCTACTGTCTGATCTTTTTGTTTAAAATACGGGTTTTTATCATCATATATTCTCATTATTACTTAGTATTACTAGGGCGCTATCTGTCTATGTTTTATTGTGCTTAATTATTATTGTTATTTTTTTTTTTCAGCTAATTATTTTATTTCTACCCTAAACGAGACTGTTCAACATCAAACCCTTGGTTTATGGTTATTGCTATTATTGCATTAAGACTTTATTATTATTTTTTTTTTCTCTTAGAGATATCTATTACCAATATAGTCTTATCTTTTAATCCTAAAACACTGCTGCGTGGGGGCTTGTTTTGCTTTGGACGTGCTCTGTCTCTGGGTATGTCAGAGGACTGGGACTGTGTGAAGTGGGTTCTAGCCTCACTTGGGGAGGCAAAATAAGGGGGGGGAAAAAGAGAGCAGGCTTGATCTATACCTAATCTATCCTCTTAATCTTTATAATTATAATTACCAATGTAATAATAAGCTACATGGCAACAACTCTAGGGAAAATAGGAAATTAAGGCTGAAGCTGTCTCACTTCCAGTTAAGACTATAAAATGACATCAAAAACTCAGAGTCAATGTTTCCATGATGGGACAGTTAATTTTGTGAGCTGGAATGTTAAAGGCTTGAATCACGAATTAAAGAGAAAGAAAGTACTCTCTCACCTAACAGGTCTAAACGCTAAAATAGTATTTTTACAGGAGACCCACTTACTAGACAAGGATCAGTTCCGGCTGCAAAAAGACTGGACTGGCCAAATGTTCCATTCTAGTTTTACAAAGAAAACTAGAGGTGTGGGAATTCTCATACATAGAACAGTCCCATTTGTAGCATCAGATGTAGTATTGGATCCTGAAGGGAGATATGTAATGGTCATGGGAGATTTATCTAACTGTAAAATGATCTTGATTAATGTTTATGCACCTAATGTCGATGATAAGGAATTAATACAAAATTTATTTGCACCCATTCCCAATCTGAACACTTATAAAGTTATAATGGCTGGGGACATTAATTGTGTTCTAAATCCACTTTTAGATAGGACTTCTTCCACAAGGGGAATGGCATCTAATACCGCAAAGATAATTACAAAGTTTATAACTGACCACAACTTATCAGACCCCTGGAGGTTTTTAAACCCAAACTCAAGAACATATTCTTTCTACTCACCAGTACATCATTGCTACTTAAGGATTGATTACTTCTTTATAGATAATAACTTCTTGCCTATGATTAAATCTTGCGAATACGATGCTATTGTTATTTCTGACCATGCACCTATGATCTTGGAGCTAAAATTACTAAGCCCCATACACACCCTGTAGATGCCGTCTCAACCCGCTTCTATTAGCAGACGAGAATTGTACAGAATTTATATCCAAACAAATCCAATTCTTTCTAGAGACAAATACATCCTCCGAGATCTCTGCAGCAACACTCTGGGAAACTCTCAAGGCCTTCTTAAGAGGACAGATTATCTCATATCTTTCCCACAGAAATAAATCCGAAGCCAAGAAAGTAGCAGAGATAAAAAGCGAAATTACTAGAATAGATGAAGAACACGCCAGACTACCAAACGAGACTCTACATAGGAAAAGGCAGGCTCTACATTCAGAACTAAACCTCTTGACAACTAAAGAAGCTGAACAACTAATTTATAAATCCAGACACCATTACTATGAACATGCAGAGAAAGCTAATAAGCTTTTAGCTCAACAAATTCACAAGCAAGAAGTGCGCAACGCGATCTCAGTAATCACCAACGCGAACGGAGTTAAAATCGTCAACCACAAAAATATAATGCACACTTTCAGAGACTACTATAAATCCTTATATACTACTGAGTTTAAAGAAGACAATACACAATCTAATGCATTTCTGGATACAAATACCAAAAATAGATACTTTTAGTGCGGAGGAAACCTCTGGCATTATCAGAATTACTCGATGCTATAAAGTCACTCCAAGGTGGGAAAGCAGCAGGCCCTGATGGCTACCCTGCAGAATTTTACAAGAAATTCTCCACTCAGCTAGCTCCTCTCCTATTAGCAACATTTACAGAAGCCAGAGATAACCAATCTCTTCCTCAGACCTTTCACCAAGCACTAATCACTGTTTTTCCAAAACAAAATAAAGACTTATTACAATATGCATCATACAGACCAATTTCACTTCTGAATAACGACGTTAAAATACTCTCTAAAATCATAGCTAGAAGGATGGAGAAAGTGCTCCCCTCGGTAATATCACAAGACCAAACTGGATTTATTAGGGGCCGACACTTATCTTTAAATCTTTGACGCCTGTTTAATGTAATATACTCACCAACTAAATCAATCACCCCAGAAATATTATTATCATTGGATGCAGAAAAAGCATTCGACATGATTGAATGGAAATACCTTTTTACTACACTGGAGAAGTTTGGGTTTGGCCCGAACATTTGTGCATGGATCAAATTACTGTACACTAACCCAGAAGCTTCAGTTTGCATCAACATTTACTCAGACTACTTTAAACTAGAATGTGGTACTAGACAAGGATGCCCCTTGTCACCGCTGTTGTTTGCAATTGCCATTGAACCACTGGCAATACATTGTCGAAATACTAATCAGATAAAGGGGATTAACAGGGTAGGACTGGAACAGAAAATTTCATTATATACAGATGATATGGTACTGTATATATCGGACCCAGAAAATTCTGTGCCTGCAGTCCTAACAGCGCTCACAGAATTTAAAAAAATCTCTGGCCTCAGAATTAATCTGAATAAAAGTGTACTCTTTCCAGTGAATTCTCAAGCATACAATATTAGATTAGATACTCTACCTTTTATCATTGCAGAACAGTTTAAATACCTAGGGGTAAACATCACAAGTAAACATAAAGCTCTTTATCAGCAAAATTTCGCCATCTACATGGAAAAAATCAAGCAAGACTTGCACAGATGGTCAACCCTTCATCTCACACTAGCTGGAAGAATTAACACGGTTAAGATGAATATTCTTCCTACGCTCCTTTTTTTATTTCAAAACATTCCAATATACATTAATAAATCATTCTTTAAGCAATTAGATTCAGCAATAACCTCATTTATTTGGAATTCAAAACATCCACGCATCCATAAAGCGACCCTACAAAGACAAAAGGCAGAAGGCGGCATGGCTCTACCTAACTTCCAGTTTTATTACTGGGCAGCAAATATACAGGCGATAAGAACCTGGACACAAATAGAAGAACATACACAGGCTTGGTCCGCAATAGAAGTAAAATCCTGCAGTGCTTCTTTGTATTCCTTGCTCTGTGCTCCAATAAACACACGTTATCGGCAATACACTAATAACCCAATTGTGCTCCACTCACTTAGAAT
>JANRMT010062834.1:22605117-22633306 GCA_026402145.1 Polypterus bichir lapradei | reverse complement strand
GAATATATATATATATATATATATATATATATTCTTTGAAAAAATGTTCACATCAGAACACAACTTCATGTGGCATGTTACTATATATCAAGTGAAAAAATTACTTTGACTTGTGGTTAAATTATCAAGTGAAATTTAACCACACAGATTAAATAGCATCAATAAACATTCAATTGATTAAAGTGTACTATTCAATTCTATAATTTCATTTTGTTCATCAAAGTCAGACACCCATACCATCTAAACAGACTTGGTTACTTTAAACCAGTGTTCAAATGTCAGAACTCCATATTGAAAAAACTGCATCTTTCATTTGCTACTGCGTGTAATGAGGAGAACCTTACCATTTATATTTGTTGAAAAATGATTGCTGACTGCTTTATAAGAATTGAGTTATAAGTTTATACTTTAAAAAGGATAGGTGTATCCGATGTTAAATGTTTAGGCACTCAGTTCAAACAGAGCCATCTCTTCTAGCTCTCCAAAAACTCTTTAGCTTGTAATTTGGGCAAAAGAAAAGCTTCATTTTTCTAAAGCAAATAAAAGTATAAATAATTACTACTAGACTTTCCATTTCAAATTATTGAAGTAGCAAACCTGACTATTTATACAATAAAAGACTACTTGAGTCAAAAGGCAAAAACACTTTCTGAATAACAAATCTAATTTATAAGAATACAAAAACCAGCATCTTTCATATTACTGTTTTTTAGGATACTTCTCCACACAAAGTGCACGTTCTAGTTTATTTTAGTCATTTTCAGCAAAAAGCTCAAACAAAGCCTGTTTAGAAAGCATGTCCTTTATACTCATATATTTTATGTTTTTATGGTAATTTTATAAATAATTTACAAAACAGAGCATAAATATGCAACATTTTTTAAAATTTACATTAATTTACATATGTACTATTAGATTTCATATTATTTATATTATCATTGCTGTCTCAAGCTGTACATTTTCAGGTCAAAATTGCTTATATCCTTCTAGTTGAGTCTATGCTGTGAAGCTTCCTAAGTGAAAATATCATCTATTAATTATGGCTGTCTTGAAATAAGCCTAATTATTATATTTATTTGATTGGAGCTGAAATATAAGTAATAAATAGGGCTAATTAGAATCAAAATGAGTTTAGTGTTGAAAGCTAGTTTTTTAAAAGGAACACAGTGAATGTGAAGAGACAGCAGAGTAAACCAAATATGCCAAAATGAAGTATATGCAGGGGTAGCTTACAATGAATGAGCAAGTATTAGAGCCCATTTAAGAGTTATCTTAGTGAATAAGATCTAAAAAGAATATTGTTTATTTTACCAGCTTAAAGAGATCTTTGGTGATAGTGTTTTTTTTGTATTATTTTGTAGAATGTCTAACGATAAACTCCTCAGGTGACAATTTCATGTTTATATTGCTGGGAAAATAGCTGCCATTGCATATAATAAACCGTTTCTCATTTATTCTGTTTATACCTTATTTAGAATATGTACATTGCTTTTTGTATATATTTTAAATTCCATTGTAAACTCAGTTGTGCAAGATGTAGGAAGTAATATATAAAAGCACTGTTAAGTCTTTAAAAAATTTGTATTTCTCTTTTTTATCAAAAGGGCTGATGGATTTAAGTGTGGCTCTGATTCAACAAAGGCAATATTTAGGTATGTACAGTATAATTAAACATTTTTAAATATCAGAAATCTGGGTTGTACTTTTGTATGTAAAAAAAGTTTTAGTACCATATTTGTCAAACCTCTTTTTCCTAGTTGTTTTCTCCTCTAGTAAAAATATTCTCAGCTTTGTGTTAGTAAAGGCAAATAACTTTATCACCTAAGCACACACATTCAATGTTACTAACCTGTGTAATTAAAAAAAAAACTGCAGCTAATGCTATAAGTTACACTAGGTGTCATCTTTAATGGGTACACCTCCATTAAACATAACCAACTTACAAATTAGGTTCATATGCATCATATTCATAGAACATGCAAATTAAATTATTTAGGGAGACAAGAACAAGAATGGCTAAAACTAAGAACTTAGATGAAATTAAATGTTATATTATAGGAGCGGTACACATTCTTTCAAGGGTGTATTAATAACAGCAACTCTGATGAGTTTTTTACATGAAGTACCCAATGTCACCCATTGTCTCTATATAAAAAATTCATCTCTGATGAAAGGGACTACCATTGGTGGACACTTTTATTTTTGCCAAATTAAAGGCTAGTAACTGTTAACTAGCTAACACCTGAGTAACACAATGGTGGCAAAAGAAGCTTATGAAAACAAACAACTTGTCATACATCCTGTTCAGATGATTTATATCATCAGATGGATAACTCGGAACAACAGAGGACTTTCAAAACAATGCTTGGTTTGTTGATTCACAGTTCCTGTGAATTCTCAATAATGGGAAGATCCATTGATGAAAATGCCAGTAGTCCATTTTTCTGTCAAGTGTTAACATGAAAGTAGTGTAATAGTGTAGAGTGTAAAAGGAAGGAAACTGTAAAAATACTCTCGTACAGTAACTAGATATATGAACATTGTTGAGGTGCATTTCTTCATAACAGATGTGTACTCCTCTTTTCAGCAGGTTTATTCTCTATGTCAAAAGGTCAGGAAAGTCCTGCAAATTGGAGGTGGCCTCCCTAGTTGTCATCATTTTGGTCCAATTAAGCATTTCTTGGAATGATTTTTACCAAAGTGTTCAGAGTAGATATCAATTAAGTACATACCTGTGCAGCACTTGTTTTGCCCATGTCTTCACATATTGGTTCTGTTCCAAG
Organism: Polypterus bichir lapradei; assembly: GCA_026402145.1. Classification (NCBI taxonomy): domain Eukaryota; kingdom Metazoa; phylum Chordata; class Cladistia; order Polypteriformes; family Polypteridae; genus Polypterus; species Polypterus bichir. The sequence continues at coordinate 22,630,523 of JANRMT010062834.1, read as the reverse complement.
GGCAAGTGGAAAACAACTGTATGAAATAAAGTGACAAATCAATGTGTTTACTATCACACTGATTTCTTAACAAAAGCCTTCTCGTTTCAGTAAAATACCTCTTTAAGATGTACTGTAAAATCAGAAAAATTACAGGCAATGCTTAAGTGTATGCTTTCTAATAACAATTATATATTTAATAGTATTTTATTGTTTTCCAAGTTCAATTTAATAATTTTTCCTTCATAGTCACCTACTCAACATTCCTGGACAATGAGTGAATCAACAAACAGGAGAAATTACTTTAATTTTTTTTGCCATTAAACTTTCTATAAAGAGCTTTTTTTCTTTTGAGTCTTTATAACAGATGCAGTAGTGCACTGTTAATGGGTTTACTATATGACTTTTCTCTAATTGCAGAATCATTCTTTCTGCTTATAATATTTGTCTAAAAGAGACACATTTGAGACCTAAATTGTATTCCTCTTCATTTCTTGAATGGATACAAAAACATGATGCTGATGTATTGATAGACTTGAGGGGAAGAACTGAGAGAAATTAACTGTTCATTCTACCTTGACCAGTCATTTTGTGTATCAGGAAAAGTGAAATACTGTACAGCTCTTTTTATTTGTTGGCTTTTGAGATTTGTAGTGATATCTCTACCACTGACACATTATGCTATTTTAAAAAGCTTTTCTATATATATAAAATTAGATAATAATGAGAACATTTTAATTCGAACATCAATCGAGTCCCTGATATCGGTTTGAACATCTCTGGAGCACCGCAAGGAACAGTTCTGTATCCTTTTCTCTTGATCTAGTACACTCTATACTATGAATATAACACCAGGTCAGCTCACTTGCAAAATTTCTATGATGAGTGTAAAGTAATGGGGTATATTGACAAATAGGGTGAGACAGAGTATAGGAGTTAGGTGGAGAAATTTGTTTCTTGATGCAGAAATTTGTAAGTAAAACATCAGTAAAACCAAGGAACTAGTTATTCACTTAATGTCACACCAAAGAGCCTCTGCACCTAGTCAGTATTTAGGGAGTGGATGTGGAGATGATGCACAACAGTGACATGCTAGATGGGTCTGCTAACACAGGTGTAAAGAGCAAAAGACAAGGATATAGCAGACTCCTTTTTTTCTTAGGAGACAGTGCTCCTTTAATGTAAGTAGTGACACCCTTTACGTATTCTACTACTCTGTGATGTCCACTGTGATTCTGTGCACTGTGTTGTGCTGGTCTGGTAACATCACTTCTAGAAGGGCCCATGGAATCAACAAACTAACTAAAAAGGCAGACTCAGTTATGGGATGCACTGTCATCCCACTAGAGGTAGAAGTGGATGAGAGAAGGAAGACAAAACTGATGGCAATTGAACAATGATGTACATCATCTCTCTGAAACACTAAGATTAAGTACTTTCAGCCAACAAATTATTTAGTAGGAGAGTGTCAAGAAATGGTACTGGTGCTCCTTTATACCAATGAAAATCTGCCTTTGTAATGGCTCACTGTGACTGTTTTTTTGTCTTTAGTCAAGTCAGAAGTTTTCCTTCTTTTTAGTAATTCTGGAGTGTATTGGGGGAATTGATGTTGTTGTTTGTTATAATAATTAATTAATGTTAATTTAATCCTATGCTTATCAAACCACAAGAGGTATGTGTAGAGTTTGCTTAGATAGTACAAGAGCTTGTTCCTTTTTAATCACTCTTGAAATCATTGCTAGAACGTTGCTATGTTCTGTGATGGAAGCTGAATGAGTAAGTTTTCAGCATTACTTAATTTATTGATAATATTTCTGAACTGAAAATATGTCTAGCTTTCTTAAACGAATGCATACAATTAACACTAGAATTACCAGAGCCTATGAAAAAACTCATAGATCCGTCCCACCTTAAAACGCTTCGCACCTCTCCGTCAGCATCTTTTGTCCTTTAAATCTATACTAATAAAAGGCAAAGCCCTCACTGACTGACTGACTGACTGACTGACTGACTGACTGACTGACTCACTCACTCACTCACTCATCACTAATTCTCCAACTTCCCGTGTATGTAGAAGGCTGAAATTTGGCAGGCTCATTCCTTACAGCTTCCTTACAAAAGTTGGGCAGGTTTCATTTCGAAATTCTACGCGTAATGGTCATAACTGGAAGGTATTTTTCTCCATTTACTGTAATGGAGTTGAGCTTGAAAGCCGTGGGGGCGGAGTTTCGTGTGACATCATCACGCCACCCACGTAATCACGTGAACTGACTGTCAACGCACTATGTAGAAAACCAGGAAGAGCTCCAAAATGCGCTGAAGAAAACATGCATTATATAATTGAGAAGGCAGCGAAACAATAAGAAGCGAGCGAGTGACATATACTACCATATTCATGAGTGCAGCTACTTCGGAAACAAAGCGAGGTGTAAACCTAAACTTTAAATTAAGTTAATAGACAGGCTGCCGCTGGCGTTTTTCATGCCCACGGGTAATGCGGGATACAAGTTTAATGAGAGGACGCAGGATATAAATGAGAGTTTTGATCACTTTGTAACTAAGTTAAAATTGCAGTTGAAGGGGTGTGCTTATGCAAATTCCGAGAGACTGTGTTTGTGGGGGATTGACAGTTAAGGCAGGTGGAGGAGTCACGTCATCATATCCCGTCCCATTTACCTCATTTCGCTCTGAGCTGAGCTCTGCGGCTAACGCCGTCTTCCGAAGCAACTTCGTCACACTGCCACCTAAAGTCAAAACTTAAATATATAAAGTCAGCGTCGGAATATATAAACGCAGCGCTGGAATATATAAAGTCAAATCTTGAATATATAAAGTCAGCGTCGGAATATATTGTCACGCTTGGGTCACAGATTTGCACAGAGACACAGGAGGTCGTAGAAACAAGAAGGATTTTTATTCAAACACTGCAAACACATGAGCTTAAACGTGCTCCATGACAAGTCAGAGATGACAGTTCCGCGAGGAGCAGAGAGAGAGAGAGATAAAAGCAAGCAAACAATCAATTTTCAACTGACAGGCGCTGCACAAGGCTTTTAAGTTAGCGGAGTATCGCGCAAGGTTCGCATTACGCGTTATAGCGCAAGTGAGAAAGTAAGAAGCAATGTGAGGGTAGTCTGTGTTTCAGGGGTTGTGGTTTTCCCAGAGGCGTCTGTATCTTCTTGGGGTGCGATCAGCCCTCCAGCTCACACCCTCCCCCTCAGCTTTTTTCACATTTCCGTGAATCAAGCGACTCTCTGTACCAGGTTCATTTAGTCTTGATAATACGTCTGCGTTGACGTGTTCAGAACCTGGTCGATGTTTTACTGTGAAACGGTAAAAGTTGTAAGCCCAGAAACCATCTCATGAGGCGAGAGTTTGTATCTTTCTGTCGGTATGACCATTGAAGTGGAGCATGATCAGTTACCAAAGTGAAGTTTCGTCCCCACACGTAATAGCGAAGCCCTCCAGCTCACAATATAAAGTAAGCGCTGGAATATATAAAGTCAAAACTTCAATATATAAAGTCATCGTCGGAATATACAAAGTCAGTGCTGCAATATCCATCCATTTCCCAACCCGTTGAATCTGACCACAGGGTCACGGGGGTCTGCTGGAGCCAATCCCAGCCAACACTGGGTGCAAGGCAGGAACCAATCCTGGGCAGGGCAAATGCATCATCTTCAAAACATTAACCGAACAGTGTTTTTTTAATTTATTTTTCTGAATACGTTTTTGTTAACTTACTTCAGTTCAGAGTCGTTTCAATCAATATATTTTGACTTTGAGTTTATATATTCAGGAATGAGTTTATATACTCCGATGTTGACTATATATAATCAGGAATGACTTTATAAATTCTGACGCTGACTTTATATATTCAGGTTTTCACTTTATATATTCCAGCGCTGACTTTATATATTCTGACGCTGACTTTATATATTCAAGTTTTGAATTTATATATTCCAGCGATGACTTTATATATTCAAGTTTTGACTTTATATATTCCAGCGGTGACTTTATTTATTCAAGTTTTGACTTTATATATTTAGAAAAAAGTTTTGACTTTATATATACCGACGTTGACTTTATGTATTCAAGTTTTGACTTTATATATTCCGACAGTGACTTTATATATTCGGGAATGACTTTATATATTCAAGTTTTGACTTTATATATTCTGACGCCGACTTTATATATTCAGAAAATCAATGTATTTGCCTGTTTCACACCCCATAGTATATGTGTGTGTATATATATGTACACATGTATGCATATATATATATATATATATATATATATGCCAGCAGCACTCATGACAATGACAAAACAATTACGTTGTCAATCATGTTACGTTATTATTAAAATGTTTCCTTTTCTTTTTACTTCTCCGCTGCCAAGCGTGGGTATTTTGCTATATATCTATATATATATATATATATATATATATATATATATATATATATATTGTCGAGGATGCCAGGGGCCACAACCCGGCCGGGACGCCTTGGCAGACCGGAAGTGGGCGTGCGCCCATCTGGGATCACGTGGGGGCTGCCTTCCTGGTTGCTTTGGGGGCCATGGGTGCAGGGCATGGAAGCCCCACCCTGTAGGGGTCCGTGGTCACCGCCAGGAGGCGCCCCAATGCCTTGGGAAACCTGGACCCCAGTACTTCCGCCACACCAGGAAGTGCTGGGGGGAAGAGGACCAGGAACACCCGGAGGACTTCCAGCTACACAGTTGGTGCTTCCGCCACACGGGGGTGTGTCGGCGGAAGCTCCTCAGGAAGCACCTGGAGCCCATCCGGGCGTACATAAAAGGGGCCGCCTCCCTCCAGTCGACAGCAAGAGTCGGGTGGAAGTGGACGGAGCTCGGAGGAGAGGAGTGGAGGCGGTCTAAGGACTGAGCAAGGCATTGTAGTGCGGCCAGGACTGTAAGGGGTGATTGGTGCTGCGGCACTGGGTTGTGCACTTTTGTAAATAGTAATTTTGTAAATAAACACGTGTGTGGCGAAACAACATGTCTGCCTGTCTGTGTCTGGGCTGTACCCCACAATATATATATATATATATATATATATATAGATATATATAGATATATATAAATATGACAACAACACTCATGTCAATGACAAAACAATTACATTAACAATCATGTTATGTTATTTTTAAAATTTTTCCTTTTCTTTTTCATAACTTCTTTTATACACTACTTCTCAGCTGCGAAGCGCGAGTATTCTGCTAGTGTGTTGATAAGCAGCAAGCAGCCTGCTATTACATCCCCCACCCGGCACAGTTTTCTCAGCTCAAGTCTGTTTACCTGCGTGTCAGTTGCTTAGAGTTATACAGAGTGAGAAGTCAAGCAAAATGACACCTTTTATAAATACTATATCGTTATTTGGAACACTTGCATTTCATGTGTGTTCCTTGTCAATAACGATCAATGCACAGTAAACACAACGTTAAAACAGAAACATTTTTCATGTTTTAGTAATAATTGACAAAATGTAGACATGAAGTGTATAGTGTGTGAAGCCTGAATTCCAAATATCAAAAAAACACTTTCACAAAAGGTACAAATATAACAGAACAAATGCACTTCCATCCAAAAATATAACTGCAGAAAAGCAACCCGCGTTAGGGTGCGACATTGACACGCAGTTGCTACGACAGTTTCGGTGGCGCAACGGTATCAACTGTTGACTGGTAATCAAAGCTTCACAGGTTCGATCCCGGACGAGTATATTTTGAGAAGTGTGCCTCTCGTATTCTTATTATTTTAGAATAAAAACGTACATTTGATTCCAGTCTGTAACAGCCAGTGTAATTTATGATACTTGTAAAGGTTAGCTTTGTTTTTTTTTTTTTATTCAGTTTTATTCTCTCAGCCGCATTCACAATCCCAACTCCCCCCCACCCCCCACCGCATTTGACACTGCTGTTTTCACATAGACGCGCTATAACAGAGGTAAACTCAAATCATGACCACGGTTCTACATCGGATCAAAAATGCACTTTTGCCATCGCTGTACTTTGTATATGTACATGGGAAGCTCTGCACTCTACTAGTGACTGTAAAAAGTAAGTAAATAAATAAAGGTAAATGGGTAAATAACATTCAATCTGGCTTTTATGTAAGTAACATATAAATGTTAATGTTTTGGGCATATGCACCGTCCTTTGTATGTAAGAGCCAGATCGAACTGGACATTCTCTGATCTGGAGGGATAAAAGCTAACACACAAACACTGGTGAATCTGCCTTCTTCGTATCTCACCGTCACTTTATTTTTTTTAATTCAGTTTCATTGAGTGTTCCTGGTGCACTGAATAGGCTCACATTTTCTGGTGCATGATGTCAAACCAGCATGGAGAAAAAAAAAGAAAGAGCAAGTAAAGTGGCCACACCATTTATTTATTTCATTGATGCGACTGTCAGTAATGCTTTACAGAAGTCTTAATACCTACTGTAATTATTCCTGCTCTGGCTTGCTTGAAAAATGTATTTAATTGCTTTTTTATGTCTTATTTCTAACAACTTATACAGTGCGTATAGAAAGTTTTCAAATTTCAAGCAATTCTGAGTCTGTCAGGTTACTCGAAGATCAAGAGTGAACAGTCTTTTCAAGTCCAGCCACAAATTCTCAAATGGATTGACTCTGCCACTCCAGGATATTAACTCTGTTCTTTTTAAGCCATTACTGTGAAATTTTGGCTTTATGTTTGAGGTTGTTTGTTGTCTTGCTGGAAAATATATCTTCAACCAAGGTGCAGATTTTTTGCAGACTGTATTAAATTTTCCTCCAAGAATTCCCCTTATTTTTTCTGCATTCTTTCTGCATACTCTCTACCCTCAAACGCTGTGTTTTAGATAATGTGCAGTGTCTGACTTATGTCAATAACAGACAATGGAAACTTCCTCCAGTTAACGGTAGAAACTCCTCTGTGTCTAGCCAAGTTGTCATGTGAGTTTCTTTTTTTTTTTTTTAAATCATTGGCTTTCTCTTTGCCACTCTCTAATAAAAGCTCTGACTAATCAGGCAGGAAACGTTTGTTGTGTGCACATTCCATCCACATTTTTACAGTTATCACAGTGATAATATAGGTGTGTCATATTGAACAGAGTTAATACTTATACATTAAATTATTTTGTACATTATTATATATTTGCAATTAATTTAGATCACTTTGAAGAAATCTGTTTTCACTTTGACTGTTTTGCCTTTAACATTAGTCTTTTTTGTTGATCAGTGTCAAAACAAATTAAATCCATTATGACTCAATGTATAATAAGAAAATATGAAAACTTCCAAGATGATGAATGCATTTTATAGGCACTGTAATACAGTGATTTTATGATATTAGAAAAGAGAACTTGAATGAAGTATTAGAGTTTTAATTGTGTAGTTTATATACATTATAAATAGGCAGTTAAATAAAGACTTCCAATATTCTTTTGTAATATTTTAATTTTTCATTCTTTCAAAATAAAAATCATGTCAATATCAATTTGCACTGGAGATAGTGACATTAAAAGGCATAAAGGTCCAGCAAAAATTATATCTTTTGGTCAGGTTTCCAATAACTGTTTTTTTCTGGTTTTTTATATGTATATAAAATTTTACATTTTATTAGCCTACAGTGCATCTGGAAAGTATTCACAGCGCATCACTTTTTCCACATTTTGTTATGTTACAGTCTTATTCCAAAATGGATTAAATTCATTTTTTTCCTCAGAATTCTACACACCACCCCATAATGACAACGTGAAAAAGTTTACTTGAGGTTTTTCCAAATTTATTAAAAATAAAAAAACTGAGAAATCACATTTACATAAGTATTCACAGCCTTTGCTCATAACTTTGTCGATGCACCTTTGGCAGCAATTACAGCCTCAAGTCTTTTTGAATATGATGCCACAAGCTTGGCACACCTATCCTTGGCCAGTTTCACCCATTCCTCTTTGCAGCACCTCTCAAGCTCCATCAGGTTGGATGGGAAGCGTCGGTGCACAGCCATTTTAAGATCTCTCCAGAGATGTTCAATCAGATTCAAGTCTGGGCTCTGACTGGGCCACTCCAGGACATTCAAAGAGTTGAGTTGTTCTGAAGCCACTCCTTTGATATCTTGGCTGTGTGCTTAGTGTCGTTGTCCTGCTGAAAGTTAAACCGTCGCTCCAGTCTGAGGTCAAGAGCGCTCTGGAGCAGGTTTTCATCCAGGATGTCTCTGTACATTGCTGCAGCCATCTTTCCCTTTATCCTGACTAGTCTCCCAGTTCCTGCCGCTGAAAAACATCCCCACAGCATGATGCTGCTGCCACCAGCACCATGCTTCACTATAGGGATGGTATTGGCCTGGTGATGAGTGGTGCCTGGTTTCCTCCAAACGTGACGCCTGGCATTCACACCAAAGAGTTCAATCTTTGTCTCATCAGACCAGAGAATTTTGTTTCTCATGGTCAGGTGCCTTTTGGCAAACTCCAAGCAGGCTGCCATGTGCCTTTTACTAAGGAGTGGCTTCCGTCTGGCCACTCTACCATACAGGCCTGATTGGTAGATTGCTGCAAAGATGACTGTCCTTCTGGAAGGTTCTCCTCTCTCCACAGAGGACCTCTGGAGCTCTGACAGAGTGACAATCGGGTTCTTGGTCACCTCCCTGACCGGCCAGCTCTAGGAAGAGTCCTGGTGATTTCGAACTTCTTCCACTTACGGATGATGGAGGCCACTGTGCTCATTGGGACCTTCAACGAAGCAGAAATTTTTCTGTACCCTTCCCCAGATTTGTGCCTCGAGACAATCCTGTCTGGGAGGTCTACAGACAGTTCTTTTGGTTTCATGCTTGGTTTGTGCTCTGACATGAACTGTCAGCTGTGGGACCTTATATACACAGGTGTGTGCCTTTCCAAATCATGTCCAATCAACTGAAATTACCACAGGTGGACTCCAATTAAGTTGCAGAAACATCTCAAGGATAATCAGGGGAAACAGGATGCACCTCAGCTCAATTTTGAGCTTCATGGCAAAGGCTGTGAATACTTATGTACATGTGATTTCTCAGTTTTTTATTTTTAATAAATTTGCAAAAACCTCAAGTAAACTTTTTTCACATTGTCTTTATGGAGTGTTGTGTGTAGAATTCTGAGGAAAAAAAATAATTTAATCCATTTTGGAATAAGGCTGTAACATAACAAAATGTGGAAAAAGTGATGCGCTGTGAATATTTTCTGGATGCACTGTATATTCTAAGTTAGACTTCATCAGAAATAACTAAACTTTTATGGAAATAGGTGCATGTTCTTTGCATGATGCTCTAACAGAATGACAGAAATGTATATATTAATGTTTATGTATGTGTGTGTGTGTCTGTGTATATATTGTCATGCATGGGACTCCTCTAAGGGCCCGTGAAAGGTACACAACCCGCCGAGACGAGAGGGGGTGGCTACTGCTGACTTTCTCCTATTGACTGCTCAGAGAAGCCGCCCGGTTAGGGCACTTAACCCTGCTCCTTCTGGAAGTTGCGCTATAAAAGAAGCCCCAGCAAAGAGAAAAGCGTCTTTTGCCGGGAGACCAGAACGAGCCGCACGGCAGAGCACATGACTCTCAAAAGGTACCTTAGAAGAAAGATCCCTGATTGAGATAGCGCATTGACGCTGTTTTCGTTAATTTTATTTATTTTGATTGTTTCATCTCGCAATAATTAAAAGGGATGACCCGGTTGGTATCCCAACATTTCGACTGTTTCCAATTTGTCCTTCCACTGCCCGACCACTATATATAGAGGTAGTCCTCAGTTTACGGACATCCGACCTACTACTTACGAACGAGACTGCAGCTGTGACGCATAAGCCTCATTAACTGCCCCTCCGTCATCTTTAGCCTGGGGACGCTGCAAGCAGTGGCTGGAGAGGGGCGATTTCGCTGCTTGCACAGTGTAGTGTCCCTCGAGCGGCTCCCGGCAGCAAGCGAGCGGTGACCCGTGGTCCATAGTCACCGGGGCCACAGCTATCGCTTGTGTGCAGGACGGAGGCTTAATGGGGTGGTTTGCTGTCCGCCCACTACGCCGCTGCAGCTACTGCTCCTGACTAGATGCAGGCTGGATGGAGCGGTGGGGGGCGTTTCAATGCCCGCCCACTACACACGGCTGCCCGCTTTCGGTGGGCGGCTGGTAATGCTGCAAGCGGTGACCCGGTTGTGGCTGAATGGAGGCCATTGAGGGTGAACGGGACGGTGGGGGGTAGCCTGTTGAATGGGGGCAGTGGTGGATGATTCACTACACGCCTTTGGCCGCACCGTCCTCGTTCTCGGTGGGCGGACGCACGCTGCAGGCTGCATACTGTAGTGGAGGTGACTGTGTGGTGGGTGGGTGGTGAACTGTCCCTTGCTACTCCCATTCAATCTCAATAGCAAGCCTGTTTGTACTATTACGTACATAGCAGCAAGTTGTCTCTTGTCAGTACACCAGACGTGCTGACGAGGGATGCCTGCCTCCTGTGATAGATGTGCAGTGCTGTGCAGAAGAGCTCATCTTAACCTTTTGTCTTCACCCTTCAAGAATGTCTCTAAAACACAAATCTGATGCAAGTGCTGGTAATACAGTAAAGAAGAGAAAAACCATCACCATTGAAAATAAAGTAGAAATAATAAAAAAGTCAGAGAGAGGTGAAACTCCATCATTCATTGGATTAGCACTTGGTTACAGTCGGTCCACAATAGCATTTATTAAAATAATGTACCTGTTCCGACTTACATACAAATTCAACTTAAGTACAAACCTACAGTCCCTATCTCGTACGTAACCCGGGGACTGCCTGTATGTATACTGTATATACATGTAAAGAGAGAAATTAGGCAATTTGGTGTTCTTTGTGTTTTACTCCTTTCATGGACACAGCCATATTGTTTATACAGTCACTATGCTCATTGTCAGTCATAAGAAACAGGAGTCACATGATTTATGGTATCACTTTTGCCCACAGCTACTGTCATCTGTTAAGTAGACTGAATTATAGTTCACTAGAAATCTCAACCTCTTTGTTTCATACTCATGTCAAAGAGAAAGGTTAAAGGTGTTTCCATAAAGATTTGATATTAGGACGTTTGAATTGTTTCCTTGTCCTAGACTTTTGTTTTTCAATTCAGATTTGTTGTTTGGTGTTCTTATTTTTTTATTTTTTTACTCTATACTCTGACCTGTTGCTTGTCCCTGATTTCACATTTCCTCACTCCCACTCTAATTTTGCATACTCCTCCCTTTTTGCCTTTTTGGCAGTATTAAAAACGCATTCTTTCAGTGTGGAAGAAGCAATAGCGAAATGACTTTAACATAGATCTTTTTGTAGAATTAACCACAAATATTCACCACAGGGACACTAGGTTACCTCTTGCTCTGTGTTCTGGACCTTGCAGTAACTCTAGTTTGAGATGTGTTGGAGACACTGAAGCTTCACTACACAAACCCTTTTCACACAGCTATAATTCCTGAGTAGGTGATCACTGATTGTGATGTTGTTGGTTTTTTTTGTTTGTTTGTTTAAAACAAAAAACTCTGGCAAGCCACAATGGTTGAGTGCTGGATGTTTTTGAATCCTTTTAATTATTTTATGTAATGAACTCAAACCACAAAGACACACTTAACATATAAACAACACTATTAAGCAGAATCTAAAAAACAGCAGAATCAAATGAAGGCAACTAGGATACTGAAGACATATCTGACTACATTTTAGCTAGCCTAAAAGAATAAAGTTTCAGCTAAACCTTCAAACAAGACAGTAGTTCATAATCGCCCAAGTCTTTTATGTTTAATTTATTTGCATGAATGTCAGTGTGTCAGTAATGAAGACACCATAACACTTTGTGTCCTTAAACTGATAATTTTCTGACTTTGTTTACGCATATGTAATGCACCAAGAATTGCACCAATCTTAACCTAGGAAACTGCTAGGCTGAGTTCTCAGAATTCCCTGACCTAGCTTTGTTTACACATTCCTTCATCTATGAAATTTACTTATACATTTTTGGAAAACACTGTATATATGAATGGGGTTACTGAGTCGATACATATCATGTGCCTAATTCATTTCATTACGTACATAAGTAGACTTTTTTTCTCATTTTTAGTGAACCACAGCTTTTAAACTTTTTTCTGCTGCACTACCATGTTATATTTGCAGGTCAATGGCACAGAGGGAGGTGAGATCATAATACAGTTTAAAAGTCATTGCTCTGATTTCAAAGCCTTATTGTTTTTGTGCTTTTTTATTTATTTAAAAAATGATAAGAGACATGGAATTGCCCTTTGTACTTTCTAAATTGTATTCTACGGTTGAATTTTATCATGGCTACTTTTTTATAAGTTACTTTTTTACCATTATTTAAATGCCTGTTAAGCCAACAACATGCCATGTAATGTCACCTGTTGCCTGTCATGGATTGGAATGATCAAACTAGAATGAACTGTTATTGTTATCTAAAGAACCATTTATTTGTCAATATATAGTGAGTGGCCAAGTTTTTTTCAAAGCATGAGAAGACAAAAGGAAGCATCATCTAGATTAATGCTTTGCTTCTTCTCCACAGAGTTGTTTGTGGGGTTATCTGAGATTTTTTTTTTTGCTCAAAGATAAAGAACTATATGAAAAAATAAATATATTAATAGATTCATTGTGAAACCTTGAGTGTGAATTTTTCCAAAACTCGTGAAACATAACTTGTATTGCACCTATGGAGTTAACTATACATGTTCACACATCCTGAGTAAGAGGTGAATATTTATAGTGTGACCGGAACTGTTGCTTATTTATAAACAATGCACTTCCCAATGTTTCCATCTGGATTAGTCTCTAATGAAAGTCCTTCATCTAAGTGAAAAATTTTCATCTTTAGAAATTGTATACTTCTTTAGCTGTTAACATACCATTTTATTTTAAATTCATATTATTCTTACAGACCACATCAGCTTTCTGTACCACAACTACAGTACATTCAGCCCTAAGCTATAATAGCACTGATGAGAAATCGGCCATGGTCCTGCCCCTCTTCCTTTCATATCCACACATGGAGAGATTGGCTGTGAACCTAGAACCTGTAAGTCAGTTAGCATAAGCTTATTCAGTTGAGCAGTAATAGATGCACATCCTTACCAAAAAACATTTTGTTGTAAAATTGCACACACTGTCTAGCAATGGATGTAACTCATTTTAACCATATACACACGATGAATATTAAAGACACTTTTCTCTCTTTTTGCTTATAGGCCAGTGTGTAAGTTAAATATAAGAGATATTATATAGCACAGCAAGAGTTCTTAAATTTCTTAGTAGTAATGTTACTTAATGTATTATTTCCATCCAGTGGTCAGAACATTTCATCAAAATTTGCAGTAAATGTTGTCCATGGCCAGCTAGCAGAAAGATACAGTCATGGAGTTTGTGATCATAAACTCTCCATCCTCATCCAAACAAAAAAGGCTTTTGTTGAGTTTAAGAAGGGAGGATATGGAGTGAGAGCACAGATATGAAATGGTGGTTTTGGTCAAGCCAGTTCTACATTTGCACAGCTCAATGGAAAGCTACATTACCCCAAATTATAATATATACAAGACTGCCTGGTCTGTCATTTTCTCCATTATCTAGAGGAATCAGATCAGTATAGAATCACAAAATAATGTTCAGTGTTCGGTTTTGTAGACCCTTCTGGTAGCAAGGCAATGGAGGACTCCTGGGTGTCAAGTGGCTTTACAGAGAGTTATATTTTCTCAACACTGACACAAGACTCCTACCTCAACACAAAGACCAATGATGTTCCTTCAACTTTTCTCTATTTAATAAATGTGCCAGCTATAACAGAAATAGAACTTGGTGCCTAAATAGGTCAGGCTTGGGGCAGAGCTCTGTCCTGGTCTGAGCCTACGTTCAAATGAGACTTCAACTTCTGGGAGTGTTATCAAATTTATAGTCCTCTTAACTGGAAGGGGCAAAGTCAGTTGCCCTCATCAGGCATCTTCTTGGAGTTTTGGGAATAAAAAGATATGATAGCAGTAGCAACAGTGCCCCCTCACATCCCTTTATTGTTTACCTTGGGTGAACCAAGAAGGTAAACCTCAGATGCGCATATGTGACAATTATGTAAATACAGGTAAAAATAAAGAACACACACGATATTTTAGAGCTTGCATGGCTTACTACAGTGTTTACAGTGCATCACATTTCCACAGTACAGTACAGTACCTACATTCTTTCTAGAGTGTATTATTGCAATGCATTGTCAGCATTTAGTAATGGATGGTAAGCACTCTTGTAAACTGCCATACTTCTTTACAGTAGGAAATGTTTCACTTATCCACTTTCAGTTCTAATGATGTATGCAAATGTGAAACAACTGAGGTTTGGATAAACTCCTTTTTTAAGCATCCTTCAGGATCACACTGTGGTTTATTATGTGATATTTTAGTATTTGAATTTGTTCAGATAAATTATACCTTCATCTTCTACTTTGCCCTTCTCTCATCCTTACTACCCCTCCTTTCTCTTCATAGTGCAGCGATGTTCTCTGACATTTTTACCTGTTATACTCTGCCAAAATTGTTTATTTGAACAATTTATTTATAATAATAGATTGGCTCCAGCAGACCCCTGTGACCCTGTGTTAGGATATAGCGAGTTGGATCATGGATGGATGGATCTGTAACAATCATTGAACTAATTAGTGTTTGACCTGTGATCACTGATCATTGTGTTTAATTATCAGAACCTGCTTACCTTGTTTTAATGGCAGTGATTCTGCTATTTGTCTGAACTGAAATGATTTCCCCATTACAAATTTGTCGAAGAAAGGAAATTGTGTTAAAAATTGTGATTATGTTAATAGACATGGAAGTTTGTGTGTAAATATAAACAAAGGAAATGTGCTTACAGTTTTGGGAAATGTCTCTTTTTACTACTTTGGGTTGAGGTTTTGCTCTTTATTTTTATGACATCACTTTTAACATGTGCACATCTAAGAAAAACTGTAATATCCCAGATCAGACAAATTGTTTCCTTAAGGTTGACTTGTTTTTCACCTCTCAAGATTGTCAAACACATGTTAAAAAAGTAAGATATACAGAACATCTGCGAAATACTTTTTGCATAAAAAATTTACTGTCTGTTTTTTTTAGCAGCCTGGAGATCCTTTACAACCGCTGTAAATAAAAAAAAAAAGTATTTTGTGTGCAAGAGATAGAATGTTTTAAATGAATATCTTTTCGGCATACAATGTTGAAATTATTTTATTTTTTGGTTTATTTCTATTAAACCGTTAGCATCAAATGACTAGAGAAGTCCAAAGGAATATTTGGAGTGCCAAATGAGCCACCAAGTAAACTAAGCAAAAAAATAATGCAGTGATGCAATCAAAACAGCCATGAGCAAGTCATCTCAGGCAGCTTACTCTTTTTTAACTGAAGTAGGTCTGCAGAGCAGTTCTGGCTTTAGAGCCCCATCCTGCGGTATGCTCAGGTCCAAAACTGACGCCTTCCTTCCAACATTTATACAGTTCTGTCCAGAAGGGAATGGCCTTCCCTGGCCAGTGAGGGTGGGGACAGTTCTCTTTGGGCATCTTCTCAGAGCTGTGGAGGGAAGAGACAATACTGTTAGCGGCAGCACTCCCTCTTGTCCTGGTGTGGTGTTGCATACCTGAGTTGAGCCCATAAGGTGACAAAGCATGTATCTATAACAAGTGCAAAAAGAAATGTAAATAGATCTTAATGACATTGACAGTTGTAGACTAATTAACATACTTACTGCTGTCTTGCAATTAAAATAATAAATGCCAAATTATGGAAGGAAAAGGAAAGTCACATTGTCATTAGAAAGGACAGACGTTATGAAATTAATTTTTGCATTTGTATGATATAGAAGCATAAATACTGTTCTCCTTACTATTACTTTCATAAATTGTGTATTTATTAAGCCATACACTGTTATCATTTCAGGCAGTCTGTGAGTAATTAAACTGGCTTAAACCAAAGACAAAATCTATAATGGGATTAATTCTAGTGCTCTGAAATGTCAAATGTGGTGTCCCATAGGAAAAGTCTGGCAAACTAGTTAAGTGTGTTGATTACATGAAATCAGGGAATTGGTAAATGCCCCTGAGATGTAAATAAATGGAAACACCTGGTATTCTGTATGGCAAAATAAGAGCAAATAAATATAATGCAGTACATGTATTGCGGTAAGGAAAACTGCTACAATATTTGCTTGCAATGGCAAATGTAGTTTGAGATGTAGGGCTACATATTATAAATTTTAAAATAAGTCTACAAAGACCCAGGTGAAACCTTTTATTTGAATTCAGCTAGTTTTTAGTACAGGATCATAAACTATAAATAGTGTGTAATACACAAAAACATTTTTCATTAAGAAAAGGTTACATATTCACTTGAGAATTTAATATATTTGGTATGACATATTTGGTAAGCTGAAAATTAAATATTAGTACTAGTGTGTTATTGGAGGAGTGAGGAACTTCTTGCAAGTGTATTGTTACATTCAAAGGTCCAAATTTATTTTCTTTTTTAACATAACACCCAGATTCAAGTCTTTATTAAAATATTATTTTAGAACTGATTCAGTAAAAAATGCAGCTTCTTGGGAATGCACATTCATAGTCACAATTGCAAATAAATTTGTTTTGAGGTCTTCGAGTCAATATTGTGGCCTCTTCATTTATATAATCTCTCTCACAGATTTAAACCCAAATGAGAGTAAACAATATTGTCTTCTTGACAACATGTTGAATGTTGATTAGCACATGAAAGTAAGGATAGTACTGTAGTCTATACAGATTACAATAATGACCCTATAAATGTATACAGTACAGTTACAGTTAATATGTAAGTTACCTGATTTTCTCATCCATTTGTTTCTTGAATGTGGCCAAATGTTTTCTGCTTTCTGTCCCAAATATTATTTTCCTTTCACTACAGCTTAAAAGATTAGGTGTATTGTTTGTTTGTAGAAACTGTGATGGATTTACTGCTTTAATGGTTTGTACTGCCTTGTTGGAATGTGTTTTTCTCCCTTGGGCACACACCTGTGGATCACATTATGACAGACCAGTACACATCTCACTAATGTACCAATGTCTGCTGTAAATGTAGTGTTTGCCCATGCTTCATTTAAAAACAAACTTCACTAGATTGAAGCTTTTCAACTGGTGCATAGCCATACAATTTTTCCCAGGTCCAAAATCTTTTCTTCATGATTTTAATGTAACATAATCATTCTACTGCGGTGGGCTGGTGCCCTGCCCAGGGTTTGTTTCCTGCCTTGCATCCTGTATTGGCTGGGATTGGCTCCAGCAGACCCCTGTGACCCTGTATTTAGGATATAGAGGGTTGGATAATGGATGGATGGATGGATAATCCTTCTAATTTTTTAAAGACACAGTTTAATGCAGCCTTGGTCAATATCATTTTGATTCTTTTGTCTAGCTGACAAAATCATAATGACTACAAAGGAGACTACATACATCATGCATTTAAGAACAAAAATAATAATAAATAAAACATATTGTATATCTTGTAGCTGTCATTATTTCAGTATTATTACATATGTGTTTTTTTGATATGTATTCCATCAAATTATACAATGCAATAAAGTATATACCGATTGGCTCACTTTATTTTAAAAATGTCAGCTTTCTAAAATGGATGGGATTTATTTTTCAAAAAAATGTATTTTGTTTTCTGTTGTCATTCATGCTTTATTTTCAGCAGTTCCTTTTATAATTTGCACTAGATTTTAATGAAGCATGAAAAGGTTTGTTGCATTAGTTATCTTTACTAGCATTACGTCCCCTGGAGTGCTAGGTGGCAGCTCCCCTGGGTTGCAGCAGTGCCTCAGACTCCCGTAGGGCTCCATTGGAGTTGGATATAGCCCTGTTGAGATCTTGGGGCACCACCAGTGGGTGCTGCAGCCGCTGCTGAGCCCATATGGGCAGTTCTTCCACCACACCCGAAAGTAGGTGATCAAGCACCTGGAGCACTTCCGGGTGCCTTATAAAAGGAGCCAGCAGACACTACTCCGGGAGCCAGAGTAGGGAGGAGGGAGATGAAGCTTGCCTGGAGGAGTGGAGGAAGGAAGAGAAAGAGAGAGAAGAAGAATTGTGTTGTGCTTAGCTGTGCTTTGGAACTGTGTTGAGCTTGTGAGAAATGGAAGGTGTTTCCCACAAGAGAAAAAAGAAAAAAATAAAGAGTGTGTTTGCACTTGGGCCTCCTGTGTCTGTCTGTGTCGGGGTTGACTTCACAACATGTACGTACTTAGTACAGAAGAAAAAATCATACACTATATGGTTTGTACAGAGCTTCTTCCCATCACCTGCCTAATATCATTCTTATGATGAAGCACGATGGTGGCAGAGACAGGGAAGGATTAATACAGCCAAATATAGAGTGGTCCTTGAGGAAAAAAAACATGCTCCGGAGTGTGTGTGACTTTAGAATGGGGCAACACTTCACTTTTCAGCATGACAATCACCTGAAACATACAGCCAAGAAAATGCAGGAGTGGCTATAGGAGAAGTCTTAGACTATCCCTGATTAACCCACCAAAGCCCAGACTTAAACTCCATAGAACATCTGTGGAGAGACACGAAGATGGCAGTTTGCAGACACTTTCCATTCAGTCTAACAAAGCTGTAGAGAATCTGCAATAAAGAATGTGATAAACTTCCCAAACCCAGTTATGCAAATTTAGTATAGACTTACCAAAAGAAAACTCAAAGCTGCAGTTGCTGCCAAATAGACTTCTACAAATACAGATTAAGGGTCTAAATACTTATATGAATGAAACATTCAGTTTTTGAATTTTAATAAATTGCCAATCCTTTCTGAAAACATGTTTGCAATAATTTGTACTAACAGGTTCTAAGAAAATAAAAAAGTAGACATGACCTACTCAAGTACATTAATACAAGGGCTCAATATCAAACCATATCCCGCACTTTATATAGTTCATGGTTGTTATCCCTAAAGTAAGTTCTAATCAGAGAGTAAAGTACATATGGAATGATAATATTGTAATTTCTACCTTTTCATGGGTTTTTCATTACTTGTAACTTTATCTCTAGTAGAGATCATTAACAGAATATTTTTATTTTAATAGAAGTGTTTTCTTTCTGTTTTTAAATTAACTCTATGTTCTGGTTAATTTTATTGAATGTTATGGTATTCTAACTTACTTCTCATTCATGTACTTAGTTTTATTTATTCAGTTTAGTGGGTGACCTTGACAGTCAGAATTTCTTTGAACATAAAAACAGTAAGTCACTACTGTGCATCTCTTAATGCAATTGACCTTAGAGAAGCAAGGGCCCAGCTGTTACCATAGGAACAACCAAACTAAGGGGTCCAAGGAGGCCTTTGCATTCATCTAAACATTAATTGGAGTTAAGAAAGTCAATGGATGTTTTTGCATCCACCTCCCTTGACATTTGTTGTGAATGACACTTAGATCTTATCACTAGTTGTATATGACCTCCTCTAGGGAAAGAAGAATGTCTAAGAAATTTTCTAATTGTTTCCCTTTTGGATGGATTTCACACTTATTGGAAGACAAACGTTTATATTTTTAATAGAACTTTTTCCCAATATTTCTTCTTGTTTAGACCAACAAAGTATTGTACGATAATGTCTAAGAAGAACTTAAGAATAAAGAAGTTTCAACAAGAATAGAACATCTACTCCTACAAAGCCCATCTTTTCCAATTTATTTAAAGTTTCCAAGAATCTCTCATCTCTGGTCTTTCACTTTCAAAATTAACGTCATTGCAATATGGAGAACAAAATTGAACACAGTTTTCCACACGCCTAGTCTCTGTTGATTTGTGCAAAATACAGCTAACTACAGTATGTAACCCAATTGTGACTTAAAGTGGAGAAGGACAATTTTCAATGGCCAGTGCAATTTTTTATATGGTGTGGTGTACTGGGCTGATAATATCTCTTAGTGAGATATCCACTGAATCAACAAGCTGATTAAAAGGGCAGGTCTTAATGAAGGAGAAAGTTAAAATAAAACTGAGTGCCATTCTGAACAGTGCTGCACATCCTCTCTCAGACACACTAAGGGCTGGTTTATACTTCACACTTAGAACGGTCATGCATACGCATCATGGCTGCCAGGTGTTCCCAGCATTCATTTGATGCATCCTCTGAGCACATCCTCAGAAATTAACATGACACGTGCGCGAGTTGCAGTACCAGCAAAAAATCAGGGGACGCAGTTTGTTCAAGTTGGACCGTGACATCAGAGTCTCTGTTTACTATTAACATGTTTTCAGAAAGCCACTTTGCAGATCCTACAGGATCAATGTGCGTGATTCGATGTTTGATGAATGGTTCGATGTGGTTAAGCAATTCGTGGTGCTTTTCTATTCAAGCATCACATATTCCCCATCATAATGGCGCTATACATTTTAAAGGTCTCGCATACCATCTTCTGTGCTGAAATTTCCACTTTAATCTCGAAGATTATTTTGTCATTAAAGTAGACTGCGGTAAACGTCATCTTAAAACCGACCCAGCTGTTAATCACTATGTGCTTCTGGGACTTCCTCCTGAACTTACAGAAGCAGCAAGCAGCAATTGCCACACAGAACACATTTAATTTATGATATTTCAGTTCGCTGCACATTTAGAATCCTTAGATTTATACTTGATATCACTTTCATGATGAAATGAATTAAAGTATGTATATTACATTTTACAGATAAATCGTTAACTTCATTTAAATAATAAATACTGTTTATAATTACATATGTTGAGGTGGTATGTGTTCCCTGCCTGGAGTTTGCATATTTTCCTGGTGGGTTTCCACAGTGTTCTGTGGTTTCCTTCTAAAGACATGCAGGTTTGGGGATTTGGTGATGCTAAAATGACACTAGTGTATGTGTGTGTTTGTATTCACCTTGCAATGAGCTGATGCCCGTCCAGGGATTGTTTCTGCCTCACGCCCGATGCATGCTGGAATGGGCGCATTCCCTGGATTGATGGATGTAATCAATAAACATCCATCCTTTTCAGAGATATTGTGGCAAGGTGTCCTCGGAATTTAATGAACGTTTCAGCCAATTTACAACACAGGGAAGCCGAATGTTTTCTCACCGAGATGATATCTTTCAGATTTACGTAAAATACGCACACAAGTACAAACAATACATTGCTTGTATAGCAGGAGCATCTGCATGAGCATGCTTCGCATCTCATGAAGTATAAACCCGGCCTAACACTGACTATTTTCAGCCAATGAATTATTCAGCATAAATGTGTCAAGAAACACTACTGGGGCTCCTTTATTTCAACAGCAATTCACCTGCATAATGCCTTACTGTGACTGTGACAGCCAAGTCAAAAGTTTTCTTTCTTTTTAATTTTCTTGCTTTTTAGTCATTCTGTTGTGGGTTCAGAACATAGTGAGTGTTTATTTATTTATTTATTTATTTACTTAAAGAACTTTTGCAAAGAGCCAAGAAAAGGAATGACTTGCAAATGGTTCTTAACACAGAAGCAGCATTCAGTCCATCCAATAGGTCAGCCTGTGGCTAGGACTCAGCAGTGTACTGCTTGCAGTGTTCTATACTGCAAACTCTACATGATCCTTCAGTTACAGTTTTCAGATTTTTTTTCTCTATAGTGCTCTTCACTGAGTGCAGACTCAGATTGCTGTAACAAGGTAAAATACAATTACAACTTTAAAAATTACTAATTACAGAATGAATACATGTAAACAACAAATGTGTTTAAGTGTACAGTAAAACAAAGCAGTTCCACACTGATTATCATAAATTAAACCTAACAATACCTGTCTATTAAGATTATCGTTGATCAATGGCCAGTTGACCATGAAGGAGAGGAAAACAAAAATGCCTGTCAGCAGTATCCTTGGAGAAAATAAAACTGTCTCCTGACAGTTATAATAGACAAATCAAAGACAGAATCACAGTCCCAGAGATCTTGACCAACTGACTGCCTACCATGTCCTGGACATTCTACAATAAAGTCTGTGCTAGGCTGTCTAATATGATGACAGAATCTTTTCATCCTGTAAATCCTGCTACCCAGTCTCTCTTCAGTGAATTCCTAGACCAGAACCTGGACCACTTCTCAACGTGCCTGTTGTTGAATATTATATATTTATTAGCATGCCTCCCGCCATAAATCATCCAATGCTACATATATCTGCATTTTTCTTTCTTTTCTGAAATCAATAATAATAAAAGAGAAATAAATTATAGTATAAAAATGTTTGAAAGGAGTAAAAATAAAGCAGGCTAAATATAAACTGGATTGAAAGCAGGCAAAAACATTGATAACACCTTCTGCCTCTTTAAACATTTCTCCTTCAGCTGGTTTTCAGCCTCCTTTTCTTCCTTATAATTTTCTTTTCCTTCAAACCAGATTTTTAAGAAATCTTGACTTGCCCCTCCCCTCTTGTCTTACCATTTAGTACAATCAAAGAAGGTAGGGTTGCAGACAAGGTGTACTACGGCTTCACTAACTGTGCTGCAACATAAAAAGCATATATGGTATGTGCAATATTACTAAAGTTGGTGAATAATTATTGCATACACAGCGAGTTTGGATGAAAAGTATAAAACTGAAGTCTAGGGAAGTCAGCTAAAAATGACTAAAATTGATAGATTTGGACAGAAGTACAAAATCACAACATGATATAAATGTGCTGCTCACCCTTTGTGGAATTGAAATTGTATCACACTCCCAACAATGCGTACAAAAGAAAATTCATCAAAATTCACCCTCCGAACTAGAAAGAGACTTGGGAGGGAAACCACAACTGGTACTAAGATAATGCTGTGGGGACTCTTCTCATCAGCTGAGACTAAGCAGCTCATTAGATCTGATAGCTAAATGGATAGAGCAAAGTACTGGAAAATGTTGCAAGGAATTTTTAATCTACTGAATAATTGAAGCTTAAAAGATCCATTTCAGCAGAGCAGTTATCCCTGGCACATGGCCTAATGAAGGTTGGAAAATAAAGATAAATGTTCTTGAACAAATCAAACTCTTGACAATCTATGGTACCATTTTGGACCACATGCTGTGTCCTAGATGTATTATTTTGACTTGAGCAAAAATTTGAAAAGTGGTTGAAATTTGAATAATTTGTCACGTGTTCAAAAGTGTTTTTTTTTTTATTAATTTTAAAAATACCTTTGTTCTTGTAGCATACAATAAGAATTAAGATAAGCCAGGTCCATACATGAAAAAAGACTTAAAATGACCAAATACGATTTTTTTTAGGCAAGTATGTTATCAAATATTAATTTGTGTCTTGACATTGCACAAATATTGTAAAGAAATGTATCTATGTCATTTTAAAAACAATTTAAAAAATAAACAAACTATTAGTGAGAGTCAGCCATTTTAAAAGTAAACCTGCCCTTCACCTGATCTTGGCAAATTTCTCTCTCTCTGCGCTAACCTTTCATCCCTTAGGAACATAGTTTCTTCTAGATCATGTTGTGAATAGCACAAAAAATAGTTTCATTTCAATCAATCAATCAATCAATATTTATTTATATAGCACATTTTCATACAAAAAATGTAGCTCAAAGTGCTTTACAAAATGAAGAATAGAAAAATAGAAGACACAATAAAAAATAAACATAAGTCAACATTAATTAACATAGAATAAGTAAGGTCCGATGGCCAGGGTGGACAGAAAAAACAATAAAAAAAAAAAACTCCAAGAGCTGGAGAAAAAAAAAAAAAAATCTGTAGGGATTCCAGACCAAGAGACCGCCCAGTCCCCTCTGGGCAATCTACCTAACATAAATCAAACAGTCCTCTTTGTATTTAGGGTTTTCATGGAAGGACCTGATGATGAAGGTCACGTAGACTTCTGGCTTTCAGTCCATCAATGTTGGTGCATCATGATGCTTTGAGTAGGTGGTGGTGGCGCAGGCCACCGCCACCACAAAGAAACCGGAAAAAGAAACAGAAGAGAGAGTAGGGGTCAGTACGGATTTTGGAGCCACTGTGAATAGTTATTATGATGAATTGAACATACAGATTATCAGTATTAAGTTAAAGTGAAGTTATAAAAAGGCCATGTTAAAGTAATGTGTTTTCAGCAATGTTTTAAAGTGCTCTACTGTATTTGCCTGGCGAATTCCTATTGGCAGGCTATTCCAGATTTTAGGTGCATAACAGCAGAAGGGCACCTCACCACTTCTTTTAAGTTTAGCTTTTGGAATTATAAGGAGACACTCATTTGAGGATCTGAGGTTACGATTTGGAATATAACGTAATAATTTTAATTAATTTTAATAATTTTAAGAATCCACAATTTTTGATTACGTTTTCTTTCTGGATTTAGACAAATAACACTGCACAACAATTTTTTTGAAACATCTTGCTTCCTGAAAAGTTTTTGCTGATTGTGACAGGTACCTACTGGGTATGCACAAATATAATTTTGGTTTTACTGCATCACGTAGCAACTCTGAGAAATAGACATTTACATGTTTACTGACAATAATGTATTTAGTCATGTTTATGTTTTGCATAAGCTATTAAATTCAACAGAATTAAAAGTGTTTTGCTTCTGATTTTCTTTTGTATTCAATGTCTGGTGCATCACGTTGCAGTATCCAACAATAGTCAGTAAGCACTGACGGATTCCAGTTGCCCTGGTATTGTTTCTCCATCGTAGCAATGTCCTGGTGAAACCTTTCACCATGTTCGGCATTGGCAGCACTGAGATTTGCGGGAAAGAAGTATGAGTGAAGGAAATTCATCTTGAGTGACATGTTGCACTTCATTGTCTTGTATGCTTTGAGAAGTTTGTCTACCAGCTGAATGTAGTTTGGGGCTCTGTAATTGCCCAGAAAATTGTCAGCAACGACTTTGAAGATTTTCCAGGCAATTTTTTCCGGCCCAACTAACAGATCTTCAAACCACTTGTCACTCATAACATGTCTGATCTGGGGGCCAATAAAAATGCCCTCTTTGATCTTGGCGTTAGTTATTCTTGGGAACATCTGTCTTAAATAACGAAAACCTTCGCCTTCCTTCTTCAGTGCTTTCACAAAATTCTTCATGAGTCCCAGTTTTATGTGAAGAGGAGGCAAAAATATCTTTGCCGGGTCGACAACTGATTCATGTGCCACATTTTTCAGTCCTGGAACTAACTTTTTACGGAGTGGCCAGTTCTGTTGAGAATAGTGTGACTGTTTGTCATGGCTGTCCCAATCACAGATGAAAAAACAGTACTTTGCATAGCCAAGCTGCAGTCCTAGTAAGAGAGCAACAACTTAAGATCCCCACAGATATTCCAGTTGTACCTGTTGTACTGGACGTGCTTCAGGAACAGTTCCATATTCTCATACGATTCTTTCATGTGTGCTGCATAGCCAACATGTCT
>JANRMT010062834.1:22591362-22605107 GCA_026402145.1 Polypterus bichir lapradei | reverse complement strand
CTATCTATCTATCTATCTATCTATCTATCTATCTATCTATCTATCTACTGAAGGATAAACGTTGCCATTGTGTAACAGAACAACTTTCAGGCTTAACATTGACGAATCAATTAAGAGACACCACTCTTCCAGTTTGTGATCACAACCCAAGGCCGAGAACAATTCTTCAATGTCACAACAGAAACAGAGACTGTCGACTTGTGCAAAAAATTTAGCTATATCATGATGTCGGCCTCGAAACACAGTAATTTTCGTACCTGGTGACAGCAAACACCATTTCTGCAGTCTCGAACCCAGCAGTTTGGCTTTTGCTTTTGATGGACCCAAATCTCTAACCAAATCTTTCAATTCGGACTATTACTGTTGAATTCGCCTGATGAGCACGGTTCAAAATCCGGGTCAATGGCACTGTCAGTACCCTGCATTGCAGTTTCTTCATCTGGTTCGTCTAAGGTCCAATCCTCTGGTGATTTCGGAATTGGAAGACTGTCGTCATGTGGCACGGGTCTAATTGCTGAAGGCAGATTAGGATATTCAATTGACTTCTTGTATTTGGCAGAAAAACTAGACACATTAGTCAAATAGAAGTAACAGTCCATCACATGGTAATTCTGTTCTCGCCATACAGTATCATCGGAACAGCAAAGGAATCGTCTTTCGAGTGCCTCTGAGCCAGGCTCTCAGACTGACAGCACATGTCGCACAGCAAATGTGAGGTGCCTATTCCTTGTCTTGATCACCAATTTTGCAGCCAAAATACAGGTGATAAGCTTTCTTCACAAGAGCAGTCTTCCAACATCTCTGAGGCACAAGTGTATATTCGCCACAGATATAGCAGAATGTATCACGGCTGTTACGACATTGACAAGACATATCACCCAACATTAAAACATCTGTAGCATCAAGCTTACTTACTGTTATATTGCTACAGATACTACACTTTACTATACTGATACTATACATACACACTGACTATCTATATAAACCAAATGAGCAGGATCGGTGTATGCAAGCCACCTTTACAGCATGCTGAGACAGCGTCAAGTTCGTTCAGACCTGCCCAGGATGTCAACTTCCACAGAACAGAATCCAACCTGGCCTGATTCCATGCCTGGACATGCCCAGGCTGCACAAACCGTTGTTGATAAGTCACTTACGGGAGCAAAAATGTTTGGATACAAATATAAGAAAAAATCATGACAAAACTGAAACGGTACGTGATGGGTAAATTTTGATGTGATATTCGTGATCAGCACCCAAAAATCTATAAGAAACACCAAACAGTGTTCAAGAAGCAAAAACTTTGTTGTGCAGTGTAATCTATCTTTTTAAATTGGAAAAATGTCCAACTGTGAAGAAAAGGATACATTTACCGTTATCGCTGAACCAGATTTCAGCAAGCCAGAATATACTCATGAGGAGATCCAACAGATCAAAGAGCAAAGAACAGAGAGGAGAGCAGACCTTGAGAGACAAAAATAGCAAATTATGCAACTCCAAGCTAAGATGATGTAGCAGACAATTGGCGATTGGTGGTGTACCTGTGTAAAATATGAAGTTATGCCCACAGATAAAGACTGCTTCAACCACTGGATAACTTATCAGGGGATTGAGCCCACTTTTTTACTTGAGTCTGCAATATGTGCAACAGATAAGGACAAACTTTTTGACTATCATCAATCACGGAGTTCTGTCTGGAGTCATTTTTCCACTTTCCAAAATTAAACTGGAAGAAACAATCTAAACCTGAAGGACCAAATGAGCACTTTCATTTGAGTAAGTTTACTTGTATTTGGACAGCAATAAGGCACATGATTCAAACTCATTACACTAGATCTGTGAAGCAGTATCAGTAACGATTGTTCTACCTTGCTATTACATAACAGCTACTCATCTCTACAGTATTTAATTTGTTAGTAAATGACTTTGCCATTTTTATTATTCTTCTATTATTCTTCAGTTGCAGCTGCAGTTAAGTGACTTACGTGAAATAAGTTTGTAACTACGGTTGGCTTCAGTAACGGACAATCAGGAACACTTTTTTTTCCTGATTGGTGACAAGTTGTCTTCCATTGAAAAATGAGTGCTACAAACACAACAGTCCACAATCAGTAGGTCTTTGATTCAAGTTTTCACATCCAACCTTAGTACTACAAGATATAAACATAAGGAAATCAATAAAACTGTAAATGCTTTGTTTTCTAAATGTATGTTCACATTATGGATATGTACATTTTCAAACCATTTTCTTGAAGGACAAAATTGCTCCAAGCAGCATCAGAATTCATTATCTATGTCTCAACTACACCTACGATGGTGGAAATGAGCAGATGAGCAAACAGGAAATGTATTCTTACCTTAATGAAAACAGATCCAACAATCAGTGATAAAATAATTAATTTTTCCATGCTTGAAGCGAGGGTTACCTTAAGCTCTATTATAATCTGCAAGAACAGACAAAGTATTTTTAAATTTTATAATAAAATGCTTCATAACAGAATAAAATTTTATGTGGTGAATTAATATATACAATGATTGTGAAGAACTAATTTTGACTTAATTGCTGTGCTTTCCTTTCTTTGTTTACTGTCTGAAATTACACTTTGTATTTTCTGCTTGTATTCAGCTTTGTATTTTGGATCTTTTTCAATGCATTTGAAGATGAAATACACCAGCCTCTGCTAAAGCACAAACTGAATTCTGCTGATGACATTTATTACAATCTTTTCTCTATATTTTTTTGATCATCTCTGATTTGAAATTAGCATGACTCCATAAATCTACCTGAATAAAACAAATAAAACAGAATTAGAAGGCAGTGACACGTATATAGTTGTTTTTTATGATAAATGTAATGACAGTTAAAATATTTGGAAAAGATGTGGAACAGTACAGAGCAGACAAAGTATGAAAACCTTATGCTCACCCTGTGTGTGAATGTATTGTTTTATATACTGTATATAAAATGTTTTCTTGGTGCTGGAAAGTGGTGAATGTTACATGGTCAAATATGCAAGTAAAAATGTCACTGTTCCCTTACATATGACAATGCAACTACTACTACTAAAAAGTGGATGTGTTGAATCACTACCAGTGACATCAGTGCATTCAGGAAATGTGGGGCACTGTCCACCATCTCCCAGCAGATATTGCTGTTATGCAAAAATGAAATAAGTGGTAAACCCATCTCAATAATTTAACATATTGTTAAAATGTTTATAACAATATTCTTTATAATTATATTTTCCAAGTCTCTATTATATGCTCAATGCAAATTCTTATGTGGAAAAATATTTGTTTTGGGGGTATATGAAATCTTCTTTGTGGCTGGTGCCATTAGAATGTTCATGGGTTGCTCGGGCATGCCCTTGGGCCCTTCAGTCTTCTACCTTTGCTTATGTGTGTGCATGTAAAGCCTGAGCGTTTTAGCTCCGCATTGAGCCTTGAAGATTTGGTTGACATTTTGTGAGGGAATTTAAAAGATTCATCAACTTAAGCATCTCACTGTTTTAGAGTACTTGTTATCAACATCCTGAACTTACATAGTTTCTGCTTTTTGTGTTGAATATTTGATGTTGATTTTGAGGTATCTTTTAATATTGTCCTTTGCTGTTTATACTGAATGATAATATGATAATAGAGTTCATTTTGTGTGATTTGTATAGAATTGTTTAGCTGATGTTGTATCATCATTAGTGCTGGTAGTTTAATCATACTCTAGAATTTTGATACTGTGATTTTAATTATCTTTTGTCACCTGAATTTTTCTTTGGATTTCCTTAATCCTTGTTAGGAGAAGTTATAGAAGCATTTTAATAACGGGTAATTTTATTACATAGTGGTTATGGCTTTGGACTTCAAATCCCTGAGCTTGTGGTTCAAGTCCCGCTACTCACACTGTGTGACCCTGAACAAATCACTTGACCAGCCTGTGCTCCAATTGGAAAACCAATTGTATCATAAATGTAAGTCTTCGTGGTTAAAGGCATCAGCCATAACAAAATGTAAATGTACACTATGTAAAATGTATTTTTCTGCCAAAGAGGAATAGCAGTCAGGAAAATAAGAAATAGGGTCAAGAGTAGAGTGAAAGAGTAAGACTAGTGTTGTTAGTTAACTAGCAAGGTTTTGAAGCCAAAAAGTAGAACAGCATTCTAGATAATAAAGCCCAAAGTGCTAATCAAGCCAAAGTCAAAAAGAGAGCTACAATAAGATTTGCATCTCCTGAAAAGAATTACTATAGCTGTACGTGGGATTTTTGATTTGCATAGAATCCACTGAAAGTAGGTCGCCATTCTGCTCCATTTGCTGGCACGCTGTTGTACTGCTGTCCAACAGTACTGTTGAACCGCTGTTTGTTTTCTTTAACTAATGTTTACTACTTCTCATGACCTGGTATTTTTGGAGTTTTTTTCTGTTGATAAAAAAATGTTTATCACGTTCTGCTATGTATCAGCTGAATATGTTGAATAAAAATTTGATTGCAAAAAACAAAAAGTAGCTTGCTACCATCTCATATAGGCTAATAGTAATGATGTAATATATGACAATGTGTGAATATAGTGATTGTAAATAATATGGCTGTTACCATGAGTGAACACACAAAATATTAACAATAAAAAATTATTGACCAAGTCAAACTTTACAAATAAATAAAACAAATCTTATAATCATGACAGTCTTGTATATTATTTAACGCAGGTAAATTAACTCATTTAAACAAGACACTTATACAGTCTTGTGTTTTTTTTTTATCTTTCATTGGTAAATAAGTCTGAATGTTTTTTCTAAAAGTGTTTTGTCTATGGGCATATATTAAAATAATCCTAAGTACTTACTGCAGCAGTCCATTACATCATCTAGTCATAAACACATGGCTTTTGAATGTGGTGTGAAGTTAGAATCACCAATCAACTTCACGTGCACATATAGGGAATGAAGAAGAAACACTAAAATAACCAGATCAGACAAGCCACACATGGACACATTTGGCTGACAAAAGCAAATGTGAGCATCAGTAATTGATGGCAGATGAGTATACCCTTTGCTCATTGCATTCTCTAGTTTGAGGGTTTTAGATTTCTAGTCAACCTATTAAAATTTAATAAGAGAAAGTAACCAAAAGCAAAACAAAAATGATACTAATAAGAGTGCTATCTGTTAATTCTTTACAATCTTGTATTTTCAGCCCGGATGGTGATTATGCAGTTGCAGGCTCTTCAGATGGTGCTCTTTATATATGGAATGTGACCAAAGAACAATTGGAAACATGTTTATTGCAACAGCACAGGTATGATCTAAACCATGAACCATGAATGTAGCACTGGAAAACCTTGTTTGTTGCTAAACGTGCTGATTTTGAGCTTTCTAACAATGAAACCTTATCTATCCTAGCAAGAGTCTCAGTAAAAAAAGATCTTGTCCTGCCAGTAAGACATCATAGGCATGTGTATACATATGCCTATGATACATATGCATAAATAGCTTTGTACTATGGAAGGAAAGCAGCAACTCTAACCTTTGACAGAATATGCACACTGTCCACACAAGTCAGTAAACAGACTTACAGATCATCGCCTTAACTTTTATTAATGTCCATTCATAGTGACACATTTAATACAAATCAGGGACATGAGAGGACGGAGGCTATCCTAGCAGGTTTGGGTTCAAGGTAGGAAAACACAATGGATACGATGTCAGTCTTTTGCAGTACCTACACACCCACACGTGCAGAGTATTAAACTTGCTTAATCTTCAAGATGTAAAAGAAAAATTGAAGCATTTGGAGAAAATCCAGGTGGACATGGAAAGAATCTGCCAGATCCATAAAAACAGTGACCGGTGCTGAATTCAAAAGACAGAAGCTGCACATGTGGTCCACAGTGCCGTCCATTTACATCTATGTGTATATATAAGCCAACTACTAGGATTTGGTCTTTGATTGATCACTGTACTGGGATTTTATGAGTAAATATAATAAAAAATCTATTTTAATATTGCAAGTAATACTGTGTATAGAAATATATATATACAGCATAGACTAGTTTTAATTTTCTGAGGAATAATGGCTGAAGTCCATTTTCTGACATGTGATTTCCAAGCATATCCTAAAAAGGGCACCTCAGGCAATATCAAATATAAATATTGAAATTCAGTTTGTGACAGGCAAGGAATTCTAGGGTCCTATTAGTACAACTAAGTAGAATTTCACTGTATTTGGTACACATGGCACTATTGACCCCATAATACTATTACCTGTTTAATTGAAGGCACACATTGTTTTCCTCAAGTACTGCACTCAGATTAAGGATTCAAATCATATAACAATAATTCTTTGCATTTATATGGCGCTTTTCTCACTGCTTAAAGCGCTCAGAAATTGCAAGTTAAGGGCCTTGCTCAAGGGCCCAACAGAGCAACCTTCTGATTGCCAGTGCAGATCCCTAGCCTCAAAGCCACCACTTTGCCTAAATAATGTCGTTAGTGATCTTCATGTGTTCTAAAACTGTTCTTTGTTAATAAAGATATTTGTTATTAGATCTTTGTTTTGCTTTGTTAATGTGAACACTTTGGATTAACTGGTCAGTATTCAAATTTGGGACTGTACTGTAGAAATTAACCCACTAGTTCAGGAAGTGCTTTTCATTGCAACAGGCAGATTTCCGAAAGAATGATAAACATCTGTCCTGACCTTTCCCAGCCTGCTCTTACTCTTACATAACAGACAGACCGATCGTGTACATTTAGCAGAGAAATTGTTTATACGTAGTTCAGCTGTTTTGTAAGGCTTTACTACTGCCAAAACAGAATTTTTTTTTTTAATTTATAAATTAAATTCATTTAGTGACACACCACTTAAACTATTTATGGTAAATTTAATCTTTCAAGTAAAGTTTTTTCTTCATCACATTAAATCAACATTCTAAGAACTGAAATGAGTCTTTGTAAATCAAACTAAGCAAAGCATTTATTACTATTTATTACTAAGTTAAAAGTTAAAGTTAAGAAATGGCATGTGTGTCTAACTGTCAAAAATAGGAAGTTGTTCAAAGTCATTTTCCAAAGCCTTCAATAAATATTGTATTGGTCAAGTTTAAACATAGTTTGTATTATATCACAGGAACATTGTGCTAGTTAGTGAAACCTAAGACATATTTGAAAGATGTAGAATGAAGCTACTCCTCCACAAATTGGGAGAATTGTTTTATAACAGTGAGAGAAAAAAGCAACTAACATTCCATGCAAAGAAGTCAAACTTAACAAAGCTAAATTCAATTCAAATATGCTGTTTTTGCTGGTGACCATGATCACTGAAAAGTTTCCTGGAAATTTGCCCTGTGGAAGGCAAACACACATTTTTTTTCGAGCCTCATAATGCTTTGTGAGGCCAGCGTGACATCACAGAGCTGTAGCAGAAATGGCCAGAATTTTCACGCATGCATACTATAAGATTGTTGCTGGTTATCAGCATGATGTTACAACCCATTGAGAATGTCAACCAGATTTCCAACTTGTATGCATTAAAAAAAAAAAAAACTTGCAATAATGAGAATGCACCAGATATACAACATTGAACCCTGTGGATTGCTGGGGCAGAGCTGCATGGCTAATTTGCATGCATAATTAGTCATGTGCCACAGCACCTACGCAAAACAAGCCTTAAGGAGCCCTACCCTGTCCTTGTCAGAAAACACAATATACTGTAGATTCCGGAATATAAGCCGAAAATTTCATCCTAGATTTTTGTCTTGGAGTTTGGGGGTCGGCTTATACAACGAGTATCGTTTCAGATTCAAGATTTCCAGCGCAATGCCGGTTTTGCCGATGAATACGGAAGTAATTAATGATGAAACCACAGCGCCATCTTTCAGATGAAGAAGTAACTTTGCATGCCGGTACTTTAAATTAAATAAAGAATTTATTCAAAAAAGTGTTTTAGTTGTTGATTTTATTAATAAAATTTATAATAAATTACCAGGAAGTTTAAAATAAAATACCGTTGTTTTGATTTACGACCGAATGCAGTCACGTGTATCCGCTTGCGCGATTGTAAACAAACAACCGAGAGCGTTAGTAAGCGTCAGTCGGAGCCCAGATACATGTTTTTGTGGGTGTAATTTCAGTCATTGCAGTGATTTACCTATATATATAATTCACTAAGACCATGCAATCAAGACACATAATTGCTAAGGAAGGAAGAGAAGGTAATGAAGGTAAAGAAAGCGATCACAATCGAAACGAAGATGGAAATTGTGTGGAAATATGAGAGTGCTGTTCGTGTGACCGATCTCGCTAATATGTACAGCATGTCGAAATCCACCATCTCAACAATTTTACAAAGAAAAGATTTGCATAAGGAGGCTCCTTCTAAACAATAACTACCTTCCGTTTCATTCTCCTCCTCCTCCCTTCCTGCAGCCTAAAGATGTCAAATTAAATGGTGAGTACAGCATGAAATTGCTGTTTCTAGAATAGAGTGCCTTTTATTGTCACTATACACATGTACAATGAGATTAAAAGCAGCTCCTTCAGTGCAGACATATGTGTAGAACACAACAAGTAAATAAACAAATAAACAAATGGTGCGAAAAGATGCAAAGAAGTTGCAAAAAACAAGTTCTGTATAGGGCTTGTATGATTGTTTCTTTAGCCTTAGCATAACGCCGGATCTGCAGCCCTGCTTCTG
The DNA here is from genome assembly GCA_026402145.1 of Polypterus bichir lapradei. Lineage (NCBI taxonomy): Eukaryota > Metazoa > Chordata > Cladistia > Polypteriformes > Polypteridae > Polypterus > Polypterus bichir. The sequence goes on along the minus strand of JANRMT010062834.1, from coordinate 22,596,421 downwards.
CTTCCTTTCTCTCCTCCATCTGCGTCGTCTCCTAGACCGGACAACAATCCACGCAGAGCCCGCTGGTCTCACTATGTTGTCTGGGATGTTGTGCGTGTGATGAAAAACACTTGAAACAGATGTCAGGCTCTGGACACTGATGTCTATAAGGTTCTGACGGGTGTAGCGGATGTTCGCCGAACCGATCGTGCACAAACAAGCAAAAAAAAAAAAAAAGTGCAAAAACAACAAAAAAGTGCACTGAAAAGGAGAGCCCTGAGCTGCTGCGACCATGCGTGCCGCCATGCTCCTAGCTTAATCTAGCCTAGTTCTGGTAGGCTAGGCACTTTTTATAACTTTTTGGTTAGTACATTAGAAAAATAATTGGTGTTTTGGTAAATTATGCACATTATACAACCCTTTTTTATTATGAAAAGGTTAAGTAAGTGTTGCCGTGGGAGGTTCGGAACGCATTATGGGTATTTCCATTATTTCTTATAGGAAAAATAGTCTCGACTTACAACCAACTTGAGTTACAACCAGCCCTCACGAACAAATTAAGTTTGTAAGTCAAGGATCCACTGTATTGCGCATTTAAGTTAATCAAATTTATAACGAGTCTCCGGAAATCCACCCGCCGATTTACCATATTTGCATATATAGTTTCAACACAAAGGTTTCATTTTACCAAACTTCTCTGCAATCACTTCCTGGTTTCCATCAAAAATGCCGGCAGTCTCAAATTCTCGCCGATAAACATGATAAATATACCTGAAGAGACACTTTTAAGGAAATTTAGAAAATTTTTGCTTGGAGAAGGGGGTCGGCTTAAATACCGGTCATCGGCAAGTACATGTAATTTAGTAGGTAGAAAAGGGGGTTGGCTTATATACCAAGTCAGCTTATATTCCGGGATCTACGGTACTCTGTGAAATAAAATAACAAAAGATTTCTTGCTATTTACAAGGTGTTTCTTTGTTCTTAATGGAAGAAAAAAGTGTGAAATATCTGCATAGATACATGAGAAACAAAAAGGCATTCCAGCTGTACATGCAGCTGTGACTTCAAACAATAGAATAAGCCAGTCCTAAGCAGCCATTTTGTGGCACAGCCAATGACTGCTTCAAGGTTGAACTCTGTGAGCACAGCGATATTTGTTTTATGGGCTTATTCCTATTTTAAAGCCATTTGTTGTAGTTTGTCTGTGGTATTCATTCCGTCTGGGTCTTTTGTTGATTAAGGCACAGTGGCGCAGTGATTATCACTGCTCCTCATCAGCACAGATCATATTTGTAGCCGCAATAATCACTCCAGCATAGTTCACAGACATTTTCCAAGCATCTGGGGACACTTAAAAGATCATGGCACCATTATAATTCACTCAAAACTACTTCAGTTCCTCCTTCACCGTTGCTTTACTGAATTTTATGAAGTTAGTCAAAGTTGCAAAACATTTCAATGATTTCGCCTAACTCACAGTGAGGCAAATTCAGCGGGATTCACTCATCACTAAATCTATAGAAAGGTAAGCATTAGTGATTAGCTAATCCTGTGGAGTTTGGCTTGTCGTGAGTTTAGCGAAATCTTAGAAATGTTCGGGAACTTCACTAAATTACAGGAAGTGCATTAAAGGTAATGAGGAAGGGATCTAGTTTTGAGTGGCTAATTATGGTGCAATTGTGTTTTAATTGTCCCTGGTGTCTACAGAATGATCTTCCAACTATGCTGGACTGATTATTGTGGCCAAAAATTTGATAGTGTGAGCTCTGAGGCAGCAGACAGAGTGATAATCACAAACAAAATACAATAGATCAATAGATGGCCATAATCTAGCAATAAGTTAAAAGAAAGATATAGATATATATATATATGTGTGTGTGTGTGTATAGATACCGTATATATCATTGCACTCACAGAGTTTCAGTCTTGGGACAGACATTAGCCATGCCACGAAGCAGCAGCATAAGACAAATTCATTCCATTGTGAAGCTGCGGCTCTGAGCACAGCGGGGAACATCTGTTTTGTTTCCAATCTCTGTGCAGATGCTTTGCACTATTTACTTCCATGAAGAAGGTAGAATGACCTTGTAAACAGTAATTCATCTTTCATTATTATTATTATTATTATTATTATTCAACAGGGTCACATATGTTTTCTTTCTTGTGGTATGGAAGGGCTCCTTTAAAGCTTATTTTGGATAGTAACTGCAGCACATGGCTAAGCATATATGCAAGTTAGTCATGTGACCATGGCACAGGGATCAGTGTTATATATCTGGTGGCAGTACTCATAATATAACTCTTATTGTTAGCTAATACGCTTTTTTTTTTTTAAACACATGCATGGCGAAAGGCTAGAATACTGACCGAGTTGTGACATCACGCATACCCAAAGCAGCTTAGTGAGGATCTTACAGAATTTACATGAAACTATTTTGCCAAGCAAATTTAGCAGCAACTACAGCATATTTGCTGCTGTGAAAATTGCTTTGGTGAATTTCGCCGATCAACACTCGTAAGCATTTTTACACATGTTTTGCACATATATTATTGATGATTTAATACATATTTTTGTTAAGTGGGGTTAGTGAAAGGCCTCGTCACCATACATCAGCAAAATGAAAAATATCTAAGGGTTATTTCCACACTGAAAAATAGAAAGTAGATCAGAAATACAAAGTTTCTTCTAAGTCCTAATGGGGGGTGTGATGTTACAGACAAATTGTTCCTTATCTAAGACCCTTTTTATTTTTCAGCAAGGAACTAAATCTGTTTATTTGTAGCGGTCACAGTGACACCAAGATTCACACTATCAAAAGGACGGTGATTTATTATTTTTTCGGTGGGACCACAGGAATGCACACACTTACTCACAGAGACACAGTTAAACATGATCAATAATAGTGTAATAGATTAAATTAAATAGAAATATAAATAACAAATAAACAGCTAACCCTCCCTACCCCCTACGGTTATAACAAACAATAACACGACTCAACAACAATTAACACCTAACCATAAACATTAACAACAGAATCCATAACATAGTCCAAATATAACAGCAACAGATGATGATGGATGGCAATTGGAAAATCTTGTGAATGGTTCACTGTAAGTAATGTAAAGTTTCTCCTACTGGTTTCATTATGCAGTGTGGGTTGAGGTGATTGGGAGAACTCCCTCTGATAAAGGTTGCTGCACCTATCTCTGATGAAAATGTGTCTAATCTGTACAAACTCACACAAACAGGTAGGCACAAGACAGACCATACATCCAGACACGAACAGTAATCCACAATAATAAATGGTAATCCAAATGTGTGAAAACAGCGCATTATCAGACAGATGAATGATTGTGATTCTCTTGGCATATTACTGGTTTGATCTTCTTCCAAGCAGCCTCTGCATCATCCCAAACTGTCCCTATAGAGCAACACTGCTGGGACAGCCGGGATATGTAGGACTGGTACATATTTAGATTGTCACAACAGGTTTTCATCTGTAACATCTGTGTAAAGATGCATAGTTTTTTAACAGATTTGTTTAGAATTTAAAAAATTAAAGAAGTATTTTTGAATTTGAACTGTATTATTATATAAATTAATGTGAAGTTGTATAATATAAATAATTTCTTTCTGTTTCTCTCCAGTTCTTCTGTGAATGCAGTGGCCTGGTCTGTGTCCGGTGAGCATGTTGTAAGTGTAGACAGGAGCAAGAGAGCTGTTCTTTGGAGCGCATAAGAAGCACTGTAATACTACATCTTCACAGATGACTTTAGAGATTCACTAGAGGAAAGAACTATACTCCGCATCGTGACTCCAGCTACCACAAAAATCTCTGTTGTTCTAATCATTAACACTAGAATTACCAAAGCCTACAAAAAAACTCATAATCCCGGCCCACCTTAAATCCATTCGCACCTCTCCGTCAGCGACTTTTGTCTTGTAAATGTGTCAATCAACACAAGCAGCCCAAAAACCCCCAAAACTGCCGAAACTACATTCACAAAGAAGATTCTGATTGCTCAGTGTTTATGTTGGAGTGAATTGCCTGGACTTGTTGAGGGTAAATAATATATCATCATTTGGAATACATACATTTCATGTGTGTTCCATGTCTATAACAGTCTATGTAAACACATCATTAAAGCAGAAACGTTTTTCATGTTTTAGTAATAAATGACAAAATGTAGACATGAACTGTATAATGTGTGAAGGCTGAAGTCCAAATATCAAATAAACACTTTCACAAAAGGTTCAAGTATAACACGACAGCTTCTATGCTGCAGCGGTAAAAGCTGCAGACTTGTAATCAAAAGGTCGCTGGTTCAATACTGGTTGCCTCTCAAATTTACTGTTTTGAGTAGTGAGCTGCTCATATTGTTAATATTATACAATGAAATCATACATTTGATTTGTGTCTGTAACAACATTTTGGTGCATGGTGGTGTTTGTTTTGTACTCCAGGACATGCACAGAAAAGAATAGTACAGAGAGGTCAGTTCTGTGCTATATGCAATCATCAAATTCAAATGTTAACAGTTCCCACACACCCAAGGACCATCCTTCCTACATTTACGACATGTGTACCTGTTGCAATGTACACAGCTCTCTCTATGCTGTGGTTCCTATTACATTGAAGGGGCACCTGACACTGAGTTTACTTTCCTGGGGGAAGCAGCGGTCTTGGAACAGAAGCTTATCGATGTTGCATCCTCTTTTTCTTTTTCCAAAATTTGAATTTGGTGATTGCATATAGCATGGAACTGACCTCTCTATACTATTCTTTCCTCTGCATGTACTGGAGTACAAAAGAAACACCACCATGCACCAAAATGTGGAGAATGAGCAAGATCGGGAAAAAAAAAAAAAACGCGGTCACTGATTACAACCGCAAAAAGGTATGTGAATGAATATGAATAATGTTGCATCAGTGCCACAGTGTTTTCCGAAATGTACCATACAGGTCATAAAATGAATTATTCCAAATATTATATACTAGCAGAATACCCGCGCTTCGCAGCGGAGAAGTACTGTGTTAAAGAAGTTATGAAAAAGAAAAGGAAAAATTTAAAAAATAAC
>JANRMT010062834.1:22569128-22581053 GCA_026402145.1 Polypterus bichir lapradei | reverse complement strand
ATTGCCCCCTGAACCTAATAACTGGTTGGGCCACCCTTAGCAGCAACTGCAATCAAGCGTTTGCGATAACTTGCAATGAGTCTTTTTGAGTTTCATGGTTTGTTTCAATTACGACAGTATTTGTAGGACTTGTGTTGAAGAGACATTCGGCATCTGTCAAGCGTTGTAAGTATACAACCGGTTTCATCGATAACTTCACATCCAGCTTTTGAGAGTTTAAACATTCATAAGCATCAAAGTGTCCACTACTGAACTCGTCACCTGTCAATCTAAGATGTTTAAGAGGCATTGGCGGTTGTCGAAAGGTGTAAAATATTTGGCCATTTCGGTACACTTGAAAGCGAGAACCGAACAATTCAGCAGCAGCCATCAACACACATGCAGATGCATAGGTGAAGAGCTTAAGCATTTCACTCTTCCAGTGCTCCTGTGTAGTATAATTATCTCCTGTACCGTCATCAGTCCACACCTTGAACCTGTCCCAGTCATTCAATACATACGACACAATGTTCCTCCGAATATCAAGAGTGAGCCTGATATGGCCGTGCAATGTGTAACAAAGAGAATGGAAAAGGCAGGTGCCATCTCCGGGCATGGAAACCACTCGGTAAGTGACAGTTCTTTGATCAATGGTGATCACCTCGATAGACATGTACGGTTGGAATGATAAAGGAAATGGGTACCTGAACAATGTAAAGTAAGTCTAAAATACCTACACAATAACTATAATCGTAATAAATGAACAATAAAACAGCGGAGAAGCCGTGGATTAAATAAAAAGGCTGTAGTTATCAGCAGGGAGACGTGAATCCCGTGGCGAAGCAAGGAAGGGAATGTAGAGACTGGAGCGACGGACGGCCTTATATAGGCAGGCAGCCAACAACGTGGGAGGCGTTGGGATGGGGGACCCAACGCCGCCTCACACGGTGACCGAGCTGCAGGCTATGGACGTATATATGTACGTAAGTAGGATTCAGTTAGCGTTGGAAACCCGCGTACCAAATTTCTTGAAGATGGGCCCATAAGTAACAAAGACCATTGAAAAGTTCAATATGGCGGCCGACAGTGGCATCATACCACCGAAATAAGTACGTACATTGGTTTCGGTTAGCGCAGGGAAGCCGCCTACCAAATTTCGTGAAGATGGGGCCATAAATAAGAAAGTTCAATATGGCGGACGTTGTAGACCGTTATGACCGTTATGCGTAGAATTTCGAAATGAAACCTGCTTAACTTTTGTAAGTAATCTGTAAGGAATGAGCCTGCCAAATTTCAGCCTTCTACCTACACGGGAAGTTGGAGAATTAGTGACATTGGAAACTTCAATATGGCGGCCGACAGTGGCATCATACCACTGAAGTAAGTACGTACATCGGTTTTGGTTAGCGCAGGGAAGCCACTTACCACATTTCGTGAAGATGGGGCCATAAATAAGAAAGTTCAACATGGCGAACGTTGTCAACCGTTATGACCGTTACGCGTAGAATTTCAAAATGAAACCTGCTTAACTTTTGTAAGTAAGCTGTAAGGAATGAGCCTGCCAAATTTCAGCCTTCTACCTACACAGGAAGTTGGAGAATTAGTGACGTCGGAAAGTTCAATATGGCGGCCGACAGTGGCGTCATACCACCGAAATAAGTATGTACATCGGTTTTGGTTAGCACAGGGAAGCCACTTACCAAATTTCGTGAAGATGGGGTCAGCCTTCTACCTACACGGGAAGTTGGAAAATTAGTGATGTTGGAAAGTTCAATATGGCGGCCGACAGTGGCGTCATACCATCGAAATAAGTATGTACATCGGTTTTGGTTAGTGCAGGGAAGCCGCCTACCAAATTTCGTGAAGATGGGGCCATAAATAAGAAAGTTCAACATGGCGGATGTTGTCGACCATTATCGACCGTTATGACCGTTACGTGTAGAATTTCGAAATGAAACCTGCCCAACTTTTGTAAGTAAGCTGTAAGGAATAAGCTTGCCAAATTTCAGCCTTCTACCTACACTGGAAGTTGGAGAATTAGTGATGTGTGAGTGAGTGAGTGAGGGCTTTGCCTTTTATTAGTATAGATGCCCTTATCCACCTGATAGCACTGCAATCACCACTGCCTAAAGAGTACTGTTATACCTTATTAGAGGAGCAGCTCATCCGGAGATAAAAGCCAAAAGGGCGAAGGTCTGGAGTGAGGGTAAAATTTACAAGCTCATCCAAGGATGTAACGGGTGAAGATCTGGTGTTAGGATAATAATAAGGTGGAAAGGATTCTGACCTGGCCTGACTCCAAATAGATGAGAAATGTTGAATTGCCTTTATATGTTTTATGAACTGTTACATCTCATGGTGAGTTACAGCAAGATCAGATATTGTGACATTTTTTTATTGCAGGGACCTGGCTTAAACCACTTATTTTTGACACTTTGTTAGTGATGGATTTGTTTTATTAGAATGAGTAGAAAAAGCACAAGGGGGACTACAGATTTCTGTACAGTTAGACAGTAATAGTGAAAAGGGGAGCACAGTGCATTTAAAACTAAATGTGTGGTCCAGACAATGACATACAGATTGAATTCACATTACTGCCCAGGTAGATGAGTGGACACCACAGACTGGACCTGTGCTATTCTAAGGCTTTAAATGTAAACCTGTGGTACCCTCTGAGTACGTCTGACCACATCTTACTCCCACCGACAACCCTGTGATTGACACTAGACACTCTCTATTATCCTAGTTAGAAGTTCATGTTTGTTTGAGAGGGGATGGTGTTGGTTGTCTATTTTTATTATAATGTTTATAACTAAACATATTATTATTGCATTACATTATATTATAATATATTAGTATTATGTCTGAAAAGATAACATTGAAATGAGGAAAAGAAACTGTTGTGATTTGGAGACACTCACATGGCGAATACGGTGTGTTAGGCCTCCAAACGGCTTTACTAAACGCTTCATTGACCAGGCCTCCTTTGCCCTCCTGGAAAAGGCCTCACCTTAGTGGGGCTTAATCCCAGCTCCTCTGGCCTGCCCCAGGCTTCCCAGGCCCAAAAAATACTGAAGCCTTCAAAAATATATGAAAAAGCCCCACAAGTAAGAGGTTAACTAAAGAATAAAAACAGACAAAAGGATACCCCTAAGAAGGCAATCCACAGCAAATCAAGTACCAGGAAACACTCCTGAATCAAAATACTTAAGAAAAAAGCAAGGCATCAAAAAATAACCAGAAATTCTAAACAGAAACATAAATACAAACTCCATCCAAAAATGAAATGCTTAATCCTACTTCTTGCTCAATTATAAACTTATAATGCCTGTAATATGCCTCTAAACCCACCCCACTGCTCCTCAACTCTCCATATTTAAAAGCTTATCTTAGGTTTATAACCTTTAGAGGTGGACTTATCTTCTTAAAATTTACCCTAATAAAGTTAAACTTAGAAGCTTTAGTATTTTCACTGGCTGTGCTAGATGGGTTGAAATCTAAGTAATCAACTTCGACCTTAGCATTAACATTTTCAGTGCACCATGCAATGCATACAGTATGTCTCTGTTATGTACAATTTAGGAAGGGATTCCTAAAAGCAATGCAAATGTCTGTGAGGCACCATCTGTTAGAATGATGGAAACACAGCTGCCAGACAGACACACAAACCAAGAGAGTGTAATTGCAGCCTACAATACCTATGAGGTCAGTCACATAATACCCCAAGCCCACAATGTCAGTCATGAAATGCCCATCAAATGCCAGGTTCTGCTGTGGTTAAGAATAGGTTTGTGCAAAGGTTATATGACTCGGAGGGTATTTCATGACTGACATTGTGGGCGTTCCGTGATGTTGTGGCCATTACATGACCTAAATCACCTCACACACACACAGACATTTATGTTAGAATATATCATAAAAAATGTTGAATTTAATTCAAAGGACGTAACACTCAAACTATTTAATGCACTAGTAAGACTTGTTTTGAACTATTGTATGCATTTCTGGTCACCACAGTACAAGAAAGACAAAGCAGCACTTGAAGCTGTGCAGAGGAGAGCAACCAAGTGCATCCCAGGATTTAAAGAGATGTCCTACTGTGGCAGACTCAGAGAATGAAGCCTGTTTACTCTCGAGCAGAGGAGACTGTGTGGGAACCTAATCCATGTATTTAAAAATCTTCAAAGCACTGATTAAATAGATCCAGCAGCATTCTTTCAGCTTAAAGGTGAATTATGTACTCCAGGAACTCAGTGGAAATTAAGGGAAACTGCATTTAAGACTGAAGCCATGAAGCACTGCTTTACACAAAGACTCTGGAACAAAATACTGAGATATGTAATTGAAGCAGAAACTTTGACAATCTTTTAAGAAAAATCTGGATGAGATGCTGGAACAAATTACTTATTAGCTAAGCAAAGGCTTGATTGACTGAAAGGTCTCCTCTTGTTTATCAAATTATCAAAGTTCTTGTAGTGACTGAGTCCTCAAGACTGATCAGTATTTCTTCTAGAAAAGAAATAGGTTGGGAGGTGAGGAAAATTGGGCAGATTTTGTTTAGCGAAGTTTCTAATTTGGAAATAATGGAAAAAGTATGTTGATGGAAACCTAAATTTGGATAGGAATTTTTCGTAGGATGCAAAGACATTATCTATATACAAATCTCTAAATGATTTAATCCATTACATTTTCCAAACATTAAAAACTGTGTAAGTATAAGAGGATGGAAAATGGTGATCATGTAGAGCTGCCACAGGTAAAAGTTTCTTTATGTGAATGAAGGATAATTGGGTTGTTACTATATTACAATACAATATAATACAATTTATTTTTGTATAGCCCAAGATCGCACAAGAAGTGCCGCAATGGGCTTTAACAGGCCTTGCCTCTTGACAGCCCCCTAGCCTAGACTCTCTAAGAAGACAAGGAAAAACTCCCAAAAAACCCCTTTTAGGGAAAAAAAATGGAAGAAACCTTGGGAAAGGAAGTTCAAAGAGAGACCCCTTCCCAGGTAGGTTGGTCGTGCAGTGGGTGTCAAAAAGAAGGGGGTCAATATGATACAAAACACAAAACAGAACAAATCCTCAATACAGTATAAAAATAAAAATTGTACAAGTATGGAGCAGAATTTAACAGTAGATGATATCACATAATATGATTTGGATTTTGATTGACAATAACTTGTATTTACTGGGATACAAAGCAAAGAATATAAAGAGGTACTGCAGGATTTTATTTATATTGTGATGTATGGCCGGCTGTTCATCCCGGCCAATACCCCCACGCTGCCAGGTGGAGCCCTCCCTGCAGTATGGAGATGCCCCGAAGACCAGCAGGGCATTATGGACATTGGAGTCTTTATTCACAGCCCTGCTGGATACTGTGGGGACCGCTAGGAGACGCTGCAGGGAGGAACAGTGTTTATTTTCCCTACGCCCCGGAAGTACGTCCGAGTCACATGGACAAAAGGGATGACGTGCTTCCGGGGTGAAGAAAAGGACTTTTTTATCTGACCCGGAACTGATAGGAGATCACATGGACTGGGGATTGGAACACTTCCGGGTCAGGGAATATAAAAGGATTATGGGAGCTCCCAGACGGCAAGCTGAGTTGGGAGGCAGGGTGGCTAAGTGTCTGGGAGATTGGAGGATTTGTTTATTGGAGTATTGTTTATTGGTGTATTGTTTATTTATTGGAGTATTTGGGAGTGGAGGATGCTTTGTGCACTTATTATTATAATAAATAATAATTATTTGGACTTTTACCTGGTGTCTGACGTGGTGTCTGAGGGTTCAAGGGAGCGAGAAAGCCCTAAACTGTCACAATATTGTGGACCAAACGTGAGTGTTCATCTAATTGTGTCAATGCCCAGGTTTTTATAGCTTGTACATTTTCTGCCAAGTAATAAAATTCAAAGTTAGGTAGAGCCATACCACCTACTGTTTTATGTCATTTTGGGTCATCCTTTGTGTGGGTGTTTTCAATTCCAAATAAACGAGGCTATATTTAATCTAATTTCTTAAAAAGTTATTTGTTAATGTATATGAGGACGTTTTGAAATACTGTATAAACGTATAAACAGAAGCTTAGGAAGGATATTAATCTTGACAAGTGTTAATTCTCCCTGCTAAAGTGAGATGAATTGTAGACCATCTATGCATGTCTTATTTAAGTTTTTCCATGCAGACAGCAAAATTTTGTTGAAAAGGAGCTTTATATTTACTTCTGATGTTTATCCCTAAGTATTTAAACTAATCTGCAGTGATAAAAGGGAAGGTATCCAATCTAATGTTGTGTGCTAGTAAATTCACTAGAAAAACACACTTTTATTCAAATGAATTTTGAGTCCAGATATCTTTTGAAATTCTGCTTGTGCTGTTAGGGCTGCAGACATAGGATTTTGTGGGTCTGATATATACAGTACCATATCTTCTGCATATAGTGATATTTTCTGTTTAAGTCATTCTCTTTTAATCCCTTTTATTTCAGATGCATTTCAAAAGTGTACAGCCAGCTCACATTTGTGCAAAGTGGTGAATAGGTAGTCCCATTCAACCATATCAAATACTTTTTCTTCATCCAAAGATAATAAGATCTCCAGAGTGCTAGACTTTATGAGTGAATATATTACATTAAATAGACGTCGATGATTAGAAGCCAAATGTCTATCTTTAATAAATCCGGTTTGGTCTTGTGATATTACTAAAAAGAGCACTTTCTTAATCCTTCTAGCTAGCGCTTTGTAGAGTGTCTTAACATCATTATTCAGAAGCGAGACTGGTCTGTATGATGCACATTGTAATAAGTCCTTATTTTTCTTAGAAAGGACAGTGATTAATGCTTGGCAAAAAGTTTGAGGTAGAATTTTATTGTCTCTGGCTTCTATAAATGTTGTTAATAAAGGGGAGCTAACTTAATTGAATTTTTTTTATAAAATTAGGCAGGATAGCCATCAGGACTACTCTGAAGTGAGTTTATAGTGTCAAGTAATTCTGAGATTGTCAGAGGTTTATCAAATATCTCTGCACTGAGGGTATCTAGTTATGGTATCTGTAATACATCAAAAACACATTAGATTGTGTCTTGTCTTCTTTAAACTGAGTAGAATATAACAACCTATAGTAGTGTCTAAATGCGTGCTTATATTTTTATGGTCAATAATTTTATCTCTGTCTCTGTTGGTAATTATTGATATTGCATTGCGAACTTCCTGCTTGTGGATTTGTTGAGCTAAGATCTTTCTAGCCTTCTCTCAGTGTTCATAGTAATGAGGTTGCGATTTAAAAGTGACTTGCTCTTTTTCTTTTGTTGTCAAGAGGCTGAGTTCTGATTGCAAAACCTTTCTTTTCCTATAAAGTTCCTCATTTTGCGACCGGTGTCTTCTTAATCTATTCTGGTAATTTCACTGATTAACTCTGATGCCTTTGTGGTTTCTGATTTTGTGGGAGAGATATAAAATACTCTGTCCTCTTAAAAATGCATTCAGCGTTTCCCAGAGGTATTCCTGCAGAGACTTCTGAGGATACGTTTTTGTCAAACAAAAATCAGTTTGCCTGGGTATACATTCTGTACAGTTCTTATCAGCTAATAAGAGGGGGTTAAGACACCAGCTGCACAATGAGTATGTGGGGCGTATTGATTTGAGCTTCATGATAACAGGGGCATGGCTGGAGATAAACATAGCATTGTACTTGCAAGATTTGATTGTGGGCAAAAAATTGTAATCTTTAAACAAATAATCAATTCTTGAGTAACAATTTATGTACTGACGCGAAGAAAGAATATGCTCTTAAGTTTGGATTTAGAAATCTCCATGGGGCTGATAAGTTATGATCAATTACAAACTGTGTAATTATTTTTGCAGTGTTAGATGTTATCGCCCCTCTATCTGAAGGTCTGGATTTAAAACACAATTAAAGTCTCCAGCCATTATAATTTTATGAGTGTTCACATTAGGAATGGATGCAAATACGTTTTGGGTGAAGTCTCAAAATCACTTTACAATTAAATAATTTACCAATCACTATCACATATCGGCCTTCAGGATCAAAGGCTACATCTGAAACTGCAAATGAAATTGTACTATAAATTAAGACACCCACACATCTAGTTTTTTTTTTTTTTTTTTGGTATAGCTGGAGTGGAATATTTGGCCAGTCCAGTCTCTTTGCAACCAAAACTGATTCTTGCTGATTAAGTGAGTCTCCTGTAAAAGCATCATCTTAGCGTTTAGACCTGTTAGGTGAGAGAATACGTTCTTCCTCTTTAATTTGTGATTGAAACCTTTGACATTACAGCTCACAAAGTTCACTGTCTGGTTATAGAGTCATTGCTTCTGAACTTTTGTTGTCATTTTATAGTCTTAAATTAAGGTAGCACATTATTACATATGATACCTTTAATCTTAAATTTCAACTTTGCCAGAAATTATGGCTATGAAGCCTATTATTGTGTTGGAACTTACAATTGTGAGGGTAAAAAGGATAGATTAGAAATAGCTTGCTCTCTTTCTCACCGTCCCCATCCCCCTACCTCCACCCATTTTGTCTCTCCAAATGAGGCTAAACAACACTTCACAAAGTCCCAGTCCTTTGATATTCCTAGACAATGCACATCCAGAATAACACAAGCGCCCCCCCCCCCCCCCCCGCCCAACCCAGCAGCAGTGTAGAAAGATTAAAGTAGAGATATCTATTAGCATTACAGTCCAAATACTATAAACCTAGAATCTAATCTTAAACAGTCCCAAAAGAATAAACCCTGGGGATAATGTTAAACAATGCCTGTGGAAAAGCAGATAACATATGATAGTATGTTGCTTTTTCATCAGTGGCAGATGCCAGTTGTTCAGCTATTTCAATATGAGTCGTGAATATTTGCTTAACGTCTTCAAGCTGAGCACCAAGTGCTCTAAATTTATTCTCAAATTTACTCGTATTTTCGTGTAATTTGTCTTGCATACCTTTAAAGGTTGCCTTAAAGTGATTACTTAATTGTTTCTCTTGGTCTTTAATATTCTGAAGCAGCTTCTCATTTGTCATGTTTATGTCCTTTATATCTTTCCTTATATCATTTGTAACCTTCTTTCTTTATGTCCAAGAGAGCAGTAGTTATAGCGATACTCATTACAGTGATCATTACCTTCAGCTTGAACAGTACATTTTGGTCTTCTGCTTGCTCTGCAGGCAGAGTAGCAAGCCTAGTTGGAGTCGGTGCCACTGACTCAACGGCGGTAGTTAGCGTGGATAGTAAGGCCATGCTCAGCTCCAATGAACCTTCTGGAATCAACGGGTTCTCCTCGCCCGACTCATTTATAGTCTTGCTCCCACTTTCACTGTCGGCTGGAGGCGATGCTGCAGCATTAAGTCATGGGAGATCTGTCTTTTTCCTGTCTATTCCTGGTCAGTCTGTAGCTGGCCATACCTTGAACTTCAGGGCTTTTTAGGCTTAGATGAAGCTCTAGCTGTCTTTTCCATTTCTTTCTGAGCCTTTGTTCTGCCACTTATGCTTGTATATACTTGCTTGCAATGTAGTTGAAGTCCCTTGGGTTAAGTAAATAGAGGATACCTCGGGATGATAGTTACAAAAAAGGAAAAATAACACCACTGTTAATGGAGTTCCATCTCCCGAAATGGACTAGACCAAGGTGTATATTATTATGCCAGACAAGATGGACAACCCATGTATAAAAGAAATACATGAGGTCTACATAGATTACTTAGATTTCAACCCCTCTGAGATGTATAACACAGCTAGTACTAAAAATACTACATCAGCACAACATGCTGTAAAGATCTGGTCTAGTTTATGGGTCTTTTGAACGCCTATCACCTTTGTCGCTATGCTTGTGTTGCCATTTCAAAAAAATCTTCTATTTTGTCATTAATTTAAAGTTATTGAGGTAGTAAGTACAAGAGGAGACATGATGTGAAACACGGCTACTAGGGCTGGAAGCTGATTATTTTGTAATCTTTTGTCATCATGTTTATCATTGCTTACATGTTAAGTAGAAATATTTCAAAACTTTCAGATTTTTCTATTGTTTCAGTTAGCCACTTCTTTGAATAAAATAATTATTTCCCAAATCTATAATCTATACTGGATTATCGTAATTAATAGTTAATGTAATTTAAACATTGCTAAACTCCATTACGAATGAGGAATAAGGATAAAGAGATCTGTAAATTAGTAAAACAAAAAACCTTTCCTTTATACACTTTTAATACTTGTATTTCTGTTTACTCTGTTGTATTTACCCTGTTTTTTGACGCTGTGGATGAAGGTTCGAGACAACAGCAGGCAGACACCAATTCAAACAAGCAGAATTCTTTTTATTCTTTCTTTTCTTGGTGAGTAGAGGGTTTTAGCCTTACAGAGACTAAGTGCAAAAAGCCCCCTCATAGAGGGGAAGTTGCATTTTTATAACAGAGATCTTCAAAGCAGCGGTTAGGAAAAATAAGCTCAGTTTCATCTATAGGTCACAGAACATTCTTACACAATTTGTTGATTACAACGGAAAGCAGAAATTCTAGTCTTTTCTTATATTTTTAATTAAGCTTATCAGAAAACTTGTCATACGTTTGGCATCTTAATTGGACGATAACCTAGACACTGCTAAGGCAAGCTGGGAAATAGCCAAAAACTGCATTCCACACTGGCAGCCCTACTCTATGTAAGCACACTTATTTATCTGTTATAATAATACCTAGCCATACAGAGAACATGCAGATTTTTATACAGAAGCTAGCAATAGATTTTAACTTCCATTCCACAACGCCCATTATATGGACAACTTCCTGGTGTCTCTTTGAATTGTCTTTCCCAAGATTTTTTTCCCCTACAAAGTTTTTTAGAAGGTTTTTTTTTTTTGCTTTCTTAGATAATCGAGCCCGGGGGCTGTCACTTAAACAGGGTCTGTTAAAGCCCACTGAGGTATTATTTGTGTGATTTTGGGCTATGTTGTTGAATTAGACCTTCAAAAGATATAGAGTCACCTCACTTTTTGATGATAATTGGGATACATCATTAAAAATCACTCGAAGTTCAAATCATTGGCCTCCAATGCATTACTTTTGGAGATGAGTAAAACCATCAGGCAAAGCCTCAACTACAGGAGTGGTATTAATATGTTTAAGCCAGGTTTGAATACAGAAATGAATGAACAGTCTTCAATGATCATAGAGGTACAGACTGAATTGTCCTCTAAATAGTCAACTAGATAGTTTTGTTTTATTATTTTGGAATTAAACAAAACTTCCTTTTCAATTAGAGTAAAGAGAACCTTTCTTTAAAACTCCAGACCTTCACTAAAATAATTCTAATTATTTACATAGGCTAGGCTTTTAGATGCAGGCCAGGTCTGTGAAAGAGCAGCCTACTATAGATATCTTCTCCTCTATACTATCATGATTCTGGCTACGACTTCTCTAGATGTGAATGATGTCTTTTAAGCTGTCTTCCATCCGTCACTGGTCAGTATGAAGTCAGTCTGCACAAATGAATATTCAAATGCAACCCGCTTATGGAGCATTAAAATGATCACACATTGTTTATATAGATAACTGGACAGATGCAACATTGGAAAACCTTTAAGTGAGACATCTTAAATGTAAACAATTAATACTATAATGAAGATAATGAAGATGTCTATTCATTTATTACATTTAAGATGTCTCACTTAAAGTTTTGCCAATGTTGTATCTGTCCTGGTGTCTATATAAACACAGGGAACTCCAGTTTCTGTTTCAGGGGCCTGAGTTGCCTCAAAAGCTTGCATATTGTAATCTTTTTAGTTAGCCAATAAAAGGTGTCATTTTGCTTGACTTGTGCTGTGATGTGAGATTTTGCATATAACTTGATAAATATTTTGTATGTCTTTATTTGTAATTTAGGCAAAGCAATGTAATTTAGTGTTACTTTGGTGAGAGGCATTCGTGTTTGCCCCCC
>JANRMT010062834.1:22566405-22569028 GCA_026402145.1 Polypterus bichir lapradei | reverse complement strand
CAAGGAAGCCAGGTTGCCTAACTCGCAAACTTTAGCTCAACAAATGGTTTTGGGGGATGGCAGGTATTAAGATGTTCTATTACCCCATTGGTCTGAGGTATGGTTGTTTGGAATTGGCTTGTCTCAGAGGCCTTTAAGTACTTTGATGCCCTATTGGCTCTAGGGGTTGGACAGAACATATATAAATTTACTTGCTTAACCTCACACTATCTCTCTCTCTTACTAACCTCTGATGATGAAGAAGGATCTCTCTCTCTTACTGACCTCTGATGATGAAGAAGTATCTCTCTCTTACTAACCTCTGATGATGAAGAAGTATCTCTCTCTTACTAACATACGATGAAGAAGACAACATAATGAAGAGCACAGCTTGGCAGCCATATTTAATAGGCTTGTGGCCTGTTCTGAAGAAAGCAGAGCACCAATGATGCCTTAACTAAAGACATTTTAAATAACTACACATCACCATTTAATCAGGTTGTACGGTTGCCAATATACAAATGTACTTTGCATATTGTTATTATTTATGAATATTACCAATAATACATTATTTTAAATTGTAATGTAACTCCTGCTTGTCTTTTTACTACATCTAATTGCCTGAGGTTATAGATATAGAAGGGAAGGTGGGGAGAAGTTATATACAATAATCTATACTAATAAAAGGCAAAGCCCTCACTCACTCACTCACTCACTCACTCACTCACTCACTCACTCACTCATCACTAATTCTTCAACTTCCCGTGTAGGTAGAAGGCTGAAATTTGGCAGGCTCATTCCTTACAGCTTACTTACAAAAGTTGGGCAGGTTTCATTTCGAAATTCTACGCGTAAAGGTCATAACTGGAACCTATTTTTTCGTCCATATACTATAATAGACGGATGCTCGATGGTTGTGGGAGGCGGAGTTA
The DNA here is from genome assembly GCA_026402145.1 of Polypterus bichir lapradei. Lineage (NCBI taxonomy): Eukaryota > Metazoa > Chordata > Cladistia > Polypteriformes > Polypteridae > Polypterus > Polypterus bichir. Next base: position 22,568,117 of record JANRMT010062834.1, on the reverse strand, counting down.
CGCCTCCCATGTAATTTAGTGCCTGCCCATATAAGGCCGTCCGTCAGCGGCAATCCAATAGAAACACTGCCACTAAATATTCACGGGTGAAGGACTGTGCTTATGCAGACGAAGATGAGATGGTCAGGGTGGTGTTTGGCACAAACTCAGCGAAACTGCGAGAGAAACTTTTAAGTGCCGGGTCTTAGCTAACATTAAATACAGCCGTGGACATTGCACAAGATGGCACCAGCACAGCTGGGAACCTTCGATGCATGTACACCGAGTGGCTCACGTGAACTGACGCAGTGCACAGACAAAAAGCAACAGTTCCAAAGAGTGCTGAACAAAAACTGAATTACACAATTGAGAAGGCAGCAAAAAAATATGAAGCGTCTGACACATACAAGCATATTCATAAGTGCAACTACTGTGGAAACAAAGCACACGGTGGAAAAAGTCAATGTCCCGCTAAAGGAAGACAGTGTAAAAAAAAACCCGTGCATACAGTGTGTGACGTCTCAGATGAAGAGGAAGACGAGCTGTTTATTGATGCAGTAAGAAACAAATCGATGAATAAAACCTGTTATCTTTACAACGATTGACAAACACGGAATGTAACTTGAACACAACACATCCTACAAATACAAACCTGATTGAAAGAAATAATGATAATCAAATCCTTGATGACAGCAACACTCATAACACTCACAAAACAATTACTGTATATTGACAATCATGTTATTTTTAAAATGTTCCCTTTTCTTTTTCATAACTTCTTTAACACACTACTTCTCTGCTGCGAAGCGCGAGTATATATATATATATATATATATATATATATATACTCAGCAAAAAAAGAAACGCCCCTTTTTCAGGACTGTGTATTTCAACAATAATGTTTTAAAAATCCAAATAACTTTACAGATCTTCATTGTAAACTGTTTAAACAATGTTTTCCATGCATGTTCAATTAACCATAATCAATTAATTAACATGCACCTGTGGAATGGTCGTTAAGACCTTAACAGCTTACAGAAAGTAAGCATTTAAGGTCACAGTTCTAAAAATGCAGGACACTAACGAGACTAGGGCAAGAAATTGCCATGTCCACACTGTGAGACGCCTAAGACAGCGCTACAGGGAGACAGGAAGGACAGCTGATCATCCTCGCAGTGGAAGACCACGTGTAACAACACCTGCACAGGATCGGTACATCCGAATATCACACCTGCGTGACAGGTACAGGATGGCCACAACAACTGCCCGAGTCACACAATCCCTCCATCAGTGCTCAGACTGTCCGCAATAGGCTGAGAGGCGATGGACTGAGGGCTTGCAGGCCTGTTGTAAGGCAGGTCCTTACCAGACATCACCAGCAACAACGCCGCCTATGGGCACAAACCCACCTTCGCTGGACCAGACAGGAGTGGCAAAAAGTGCGTGAGTTTCTGCATGACAGCAATGTCAGTGTTCTGCCATGGCCAGCGAAGAGCCCAGATCTCAATCCCATTGAGCACGTCTGGGACCTGTTGGATCGCAGGGTGAGGGCTAGGGCCATTCCCCCCAGAAATGTCCAGGAACTTGCAGGTGCCTTGGTGGAAGAGTGGGGTAACATCTCACAGCAAGAACTGACAAATCTGGTCCAGTCCATGAGGAGGAGATGCACTGCAGTACTTCAAGCAGCTGGTGGCCACACCAAATACTGACTGGTACTTTTGATTTTGAGCCTC
>JANRMT010062834.1:22521405-22563905 GCA_026402145.1 Polypterus bichir lapradei | reverse complement strand
TTTGTCGTGAATTAAGTTACAGTGACTTTCTTGCTGGTGGCACTCTGGAGCAGTAGGAGGGCCTGCTACAGAAGAAACTACTTACTCTGAACCAGAATCAGCTGTTGCTTTTGAAATAAAACAATTTTTTTTTCATGTTAAAAATCCTTAAAATTGATGTCTACACATTATATTAATGGCTTCTCCTCTTATCCAGTGAATTGATAACATGGTTTCCATGATATAACTCCCTGGTCAGACTATTTAAATTAATTAAATTTAAATTAAATTAATTTGTGCCTGGGGGACTCCACATTATTCTCTTTCAAACTCTCATTCCCTTTGTGCATCTTACTTACTTGATGTTGAAAGGTTCAGCTAATTGAATTACTAATAATGACAGAAAACAGCAACCAGTAGAAATCATAACTGTAGAATAAACAGTGTTATGCAGGACAGGAATTGGGCTTTGAGATGCCCTGGTGGGAGTACAGAAACACCTACGGGGGAGTTAAATCCAAATTTTGTAATTGCCCAGGAGTTAATCACTCCTTAAATGAACAAATAATCAGGGGAGAGAGAGGTGGCAAGTGACACCAGCAAGAATGGCTGAGGCCACTAAATGGAGCTCTAGCCAGAGGAGCTTAGGAGTTCTTCTGAGCAATCCTGACACCAGAAGTGATCCAGGACCCTTCTCTTGGGGGCATCCCATTAGCCAATTAAGCGTTTAAGTAGAGGCAAGAGCTCTAATGGCAAGGGGCAGGAGAAAGAGAGACCAGAAGTTCAGGGAGGTAAGAATGGAGAGCACTAATGACGACACTCCCGGTCCATATGGCGTCACTTCCGGTCCCGCCTCCTCGATAACATCACTTTTGGCCCCCGCCCCTTCGATTACATCACTTCTTGTATTGGCCTTTAAAGCCACTATTTTACCACCATGGAATCAGTTCTGTTTTGGACTCAGTGTTGTGAACATCTCAATTCTATGTTCATGTTCAATTCTACAAACCTTTTGCAGCTAGGGATATTATATGGGTGGCTGCCCCAAACCTTTTTATGATGTCTGGTCTGTGTTTATATCACAATATATATATATTGTGATAAACAGCCCGACCACAGACAGACAGACACCAGATGTCGAATGCCACACACGTTTATTTTTATTAAAAATTATTCTTCTCCTCCCAGGAGTTTCGTCTTGCTCCCACTCCCAACTCTAGCTCCCCAACTGTAGGAAGGTGACCCCTTTTATTTACCCCCAGATGTGTTCCAGGTGTTTGATGAAATTCTTCTGGCAGCATTTCCTGGTGTGGCGGAAGTGCTGCCCTTGCACCCGGGAGCACTCCGGGCGTCCCTGGAAGGTATTCCTTCCATCTACCCAGGTGTGGCGGAAGTGTTGATCTCCCGGGCTCTACGGCGCTCGGGGCGCCCCTTGGCGGTGGCCACGGACCCCAGTGGGTTTGAGCCTCCTTGCTCTATCCCTGTGGTCTCCTCATCATCCAGGGCAGTTGCCGCATTGTGGCCCAGAAGACGTATAGACAACCTCCCGGTCCTTCTAGCCTTCTAGGCATCCCAGCTGGGTTTCACTCCCAGCCTCCTGTGACTATATATATATATATATATATATATATATATATATATATATATATATATGTATATATATATTTATATATATATATATATATATATATATAGTAAAAGGCGCTATATAGCGCCCGACCCGGCACAGACTACGCAGAGGCACGTGTAAAATAAACAGGCTTTTTATTTCTCTTCACCTATGAGCGTACGTCTTCCCCATGTCCCACAGGCCCAACACAGTCCCAAAGCACTTAAATACAGAGCTCCAACTACCCTTCCTGGCACCACCACTTCTCCCAGGCAACCTCGTCCTCTTCCTCCCGATTCTGGCCTCGAATAAAGGGAGGCTGGCCTGTTTTATAGCCCACCCGGAAGTGTTCCAGGTGCTTGACCAGCTGGCCCCGATTGCACCTCCGGGTGGGGCTGATAACTCGTCCATCCGGGTTGTTGGCTCTCGGCAGCACCCTCTAGCGGCCACCCCATCTCCCAACCAGGCTGCGGAGGACTCCATGTCCCATGGAGCCACGTGGGAGACTGGGAAATGAACAGCGGCCAGGGAGACTGCCCCCAAGTGTCCCGGGGGAGGTATTGAGCTGTCCATGGTGGCTCCCCCGGGACATATGCAGCAGGGGCGTCCCGGCCGGGCATGGGACCCGGCTGTCCGTCACAGTATATATATATATATATATATATATATATATATATATATATATTCATGGTAATCTGATTGTATGGGTGGTTACCTACCAGGTAACGCTTGTGGTTGGTCTGCCAGCCAGCAAACATCCACCATGGTGCCCTCTTTCAGTTGCGTGAAGCAGATCATAGAATGGCTGAAATAGTTTTACTGTCAAATAATGCAAAGTGTACGCGACACGTGTTTCGCCCTAATTCTGGGCTCATCAGGCGTACACACTCACTTCATCCCCTCTCGGAGAATGCACCTCGGATGTCAGCGCTAGAAGCGAAGCCTCTTGCATTGCACCATGGCGTGTGGTTTGTTTATTTGACAGTATGTAGATCGGGGTAGTTACATTCATAGCATTCGTAGTCTGAATCAAAATCTGATTGTATGGGTGGTTACCTACCAGGTAACGCTTGTGGTTGGTCTGGAAGCCGGCAAACATCCGCCACGGTACCCTCTTTCAGTTGCGAGAAGCAGATCATAGAATGGTTGAAATAGTTTTACTGTCAAATAATGCAGAGTACGCAACACGTGTTTCGCCCTAATTCTGGGCTCATCAGGCGTACACACTCACTTCACCCCCTCTTGCGGAATCGCACCTCGGACATCAACGCTAGAAGCGAAGCCTCTTGCGTTGCGCCATGGCGTGTGGTTTGTTTATTTGACAGTATGTAGATCGGGGTAATTACATTCATGGCATTTGTGGTCTGAATCATAATCTGATTCAGGTCAGTGTTATTAGGTTATTTATATTTATATAAATAAATATTTTTAGGTTATTTTTTAACAAGGGGGCAATTACTTTTTCACACAGGGCCATGTAGGTTTGGATTTTTTTTCTCCCTAAATAATAAAAACCATCATTTAAAAACTGCATTTTGTGTTTACTTGTGTTATATTTGACTAATGGTTACATGTGTTTGATGATCAGAAACATTTTGTGTGACAAACATGCAAAAGAATAAGAAATCAGGAAGGGGGCAAATAGTTTTTCACACCACTGTAGGTAGAAGGCTGAAATTTGGCAGGCTCATTCCTTACAGCTTACTTACAAAAGTTAAGCAGGTTTCATTTCAAAATTCTACACGTAATGGTCATAACGGTCAACAACGTCCGCCATATTGAACTTTCTTATTTATGGCCCCATCTTCTCGAAATTTGGTGGGCGGCTTCCCTGCACTAACTGAAACCAATGTACGTACTTATTTCGGTGGTATGATGCCACTGTTGGCCGCCATATTGAACTTTTCAACAGTCTTTGTTACTTATGGGCCCATCTTCAAGAAATTTGGTACATGGGTTCCCAACGCTAACTGAATCCTACTTACGTACATATATACGTCCATAGCCTGCAGCTCGGTCACCGTGTGAGGCGGTGTTGGGTCCCCCATCCCAACGCCTCCCACGTTGTTGGCTGCCTACCTATATAAGACTGTCCGTCGCTCCAGTCTCTACATTCCCTTCCTTGCTTCGCCACGGGATTCACATCTCCCTACTGATAACTACAGCCTTTTTGTTTAATCCACGGCTTCTCCGCTGTTTTATTGTTTGTTTATTACAATTTTAGTTATTGTATAGGTATTTTACACTTACTTTACATTGCTCAGGTACCCATTTCCTTTATCATTCCAACCCCCATTACCATGTCTATCGAGTTGATCACTATCGATCAAAGAACTGTCCCTTACCGAGTGGTTTCCATGCCCGGAGATGGCACCTACCTTTTCCATTCTCTTTGTTACATATTGCATGGCCATATCAGGCTTACTCTTGATATCCGGAGGAACATTCTGTCTTATGTATTGAATGACTGGGACAGGTTCAAGGTGTGGGCTGATGACGGTACAGGAGATAATTATACTACACAGGAGCACTAGAAGAGTGAAATGCTTAACCTATGGTTCTGCATGTGAGTTGATGGCTGCCGCTGAATTGTTCGGTTGTCGCTTTCAAGTGTACCGAAATGGCCAAATATTTTACACCTTTCGACAACCGCCAATGCCTCTTAAACATCTTAGATTCACAGGTGACGATTTCAGTAGTGGACACTTTGATGTTTATGAATGTTTAAACTCTCAAAAGCTGGATGTGATTTTATCGATGAAACCGGTTGTGTGCTTACAACGCTTGACAGATGCCGAATGTCACTTCAACACAACAAATCCTGCAAATACTGTCATAATTGAATCAAACCATGAAACTCAAACCGATTATGACAGCAGCAATCTAAGCTCAGCGCACAGCTTGGTCATGTTACAACCGGAGGGCCGAACTGACAACTTGGTATACAAAGAGATCCTTAACAAATAATTATTGGCATATTTTCCCTCAGTTTAAAAAGGTTTAATTTTCTTCTTAATAAAAATTTTAATGCAGTACTTTACCGCTGCGAAGCGCGGGTATTTTGCTAGTATATATATATCTTACCATCTTATTTCTGGAAGCTCTCGAACCCGACACCGTCAGTAATGTCACAGATGAGCTGGACAGTGAGGTACAACAATGAAGCAAGGGGATAGTGCAAAAAGTGCAAAGTGCTTTTATTAAAAATCAACAAAATCAAAGTGTTCAAATAAATAGTGCAACTCTGCTTCCTCCAGCAGCCAGTCGACTACACTACCGGTCACTCCAGCTCCTCCAAACTGCTCAGCTGGAGCGGCCGCTTCAATCTGACCCCTCCAAGAGTTGGCCAAACACTTCTCCGGAGCTCTCCTACCAGCTGCATTATCGTCCAACCTGCTCTCACTTTCACGCACCGGCTTTCTCCTTCCTGCCGCCTTCTTCCCCATTAACCTACATTCCGTCTCTCTCTCGTTCCTTCTCTCTCTCTTTTCTTCTCTTTCTTCTTATTCCATCTGCCTCACGCTTCTATTATTTATTATGGGGACGTGAATCAGGTGTGGCAATTAGCAGCTCCCAGCAACAATTACGGATGCGGACGACTCCTCACCTGTGCACTTAAGCGAGGACCATCCACATCACGAATCACCCAAGAACCGCTCCAGCCTCACTACCACACCCCCTCTCTAAGCCGTGAGGGCGGTGATTATTTATTTAAAAAGTGGCCTTTGATCCGAGTTGTGGACCCACTATACCACAGGAAGAAAATTAAAAACAAAGAAAAACCTCCGACTTAGCTGTCACATTCCCAGTGAGGCATTATGCAGGAGTATTGCTGTTGGTATAAAGGAGCCCCAGTAGTGTTTCTTGACACACTACTGCCGAATAATTTGTTGTCTGAAAATCCTCAGTGTTGGTGTGTCAGACAGAGGATGAGCAGCATTGTTTATATTGACACTCAGTTTTATTTTCACCCTTTCCTCCGCTGTTATGTCCAGGGGTTCCAGAGTGCATCCTATAACTAAGCTATCCTTTTTAATTACCTTGTTGATTCATGTAGCCTCTCTTGAAGTGATGGTACCAGCCCAGCACACCACAGCATAATCTCACTGGCCATCATAGAGTGATAGAAGATGTCACATCCCACATTAAATGAATGCAGTCTCCTAAGGAAAAAGAGCCTGCTCTTCCCTTTCTTATATAGTTCTTCTGTGTCCCAAGACCAGTCCAACCTGTCATTAATGTGGACCAAAGTACTTGTAGGAGTGGACCACCTCCACATTCACTCCTTAATTAGTGACAGGACACAGAGTTTTTTTGGTTCAGCAAACTCAATAACCAGTTTTGCTGATGTTAAGATGCAGATATTTTTTTTTCTACACCAAGAAACCAAGTCCTCCACCTGACTCCTATACCCTGCCTCATCCACTTTAAAAGTCCACCCCATTAGTGAAGAATCATCTGAGAATTTCTGTAAGTGACATGACCTGGTGTTATATTTATAGTCTAAGGAGTTATGGTGCTGTAGTAATGCTCACATCCGTATCAGAAACACAGTCCTTGAGTCTCTCAAACTGCAGTTTGCCCGAAAGATAGTCCAATGTCCAGGACACCTTAGGCTTGTCTCCCTGCTTAACTATGAGCTTACTGCTTAACAGGGAAGGTTGGATGGTATTGAAGGTGCTAGAGAAATCAAAAAACATAATCCTTACAGTGCTGCCAGCTTTGTCTGGGTGAGAATAAGCCTTGAGGAGCAGATAGATAATTACATCCTCCACTCTAATCTTTGTCTGATAAGCAAACAGCAGTGGTCCCAGGTGGTCTACCACAAGAGGACTCATATAGTCCAGAAACAGTCTCTCAAAGGTCTTAATGATGTTCGATGTAAGTGACTACTGGACTGTAGTCATTGTCTAAAGCGACAACTGCCTTCTTTGAAAGAGGAGCACTTTCATGGAGCCTAAGGTGCAGACTGAACAGGTGACAGAGAAGACCACAAAGTGTCAGTTTTCATTGTATCCATCCTGATAAAGTCAGTTATTATGTCTGTGCGAAGATCATGGACAAAAAACTCATTCATATCGGAGTTATTCCTACTTCTTTGCAATGAATCAATGCTCAACTTTCACAACCTTGGCCTCAGTTGTCATGACTGAACTGTCACTGTGATGCACCGTTTTGGTGAATGTACACACTAAGCAGTTGCTACCCTTGGAGTCATTGTCTGCTGTGCTACTTGGGAAAGTTTGAGCTAGGAATTGTACACTATTTTGTGTGTTTTCCAATTGTCTTTCCTGGTCTTTGTGCTTCTCCCTAGATGACTTACACTTTTGCTTTGTTCCTCAACAACTGCCACACACTAACAAGCAAACAGTAACGACAAAGTCAGGTGGTCTGTTATTCAGTCTTTCAAGGGCACAGGTCACATAATGATGTATTAACCTTTAGTAGTAACATAGCTTGGATGACCAACTGAAAAAAATCATTTACTCACCAGTGCTTTCCAATAGACCACTGTGATTTATTTTAAAACATACCACACAAATGAGGCTATTGGATAAAACACTCAAAGGCAATATTTAGGTTATTTAGTCTGCAGATGATCCCCCCTCTCTTTGATGGTGAATCCTCTTAGATCAGAGTCTGCATGTGAATGCACCCCTGCAATTTATTAATCATGAATTCTTTACATTTATGGAGCACTTTTCTCACTAGTCAAAGCACTTTACATAGAGATTGGGGAGCTACTTCAGCCAACATCTGTGTGTACCATCCACCTGGATGATGAGACAGCAGCCATTCTTGCACCAGTATGCTCATCACACATTAGCTATTAGGTGGTGAAGGATTGAGAGAGATAGCTTGCCCGTTAGAAACATAGGGGCCAGAATGACTAGGCTGTGGTGAGCAATTTAGTCAAGACATTAGGGTATAACCTGCTCTTTATGAATGATGTCCAGGGATTGTTTATGACCACAGAGATTCAGGACCTCTGTTTTATGTTTCACCTGAATTATGGCCCAATTTTTACAGCATAGTGTCCCCATCACTGCACTTGTGCATGTTACACATGTCCGAGTAGAAGGAAGTTGTATGGTCCAAGTGAGAGTAATTCCATGCCAGGCCAGGGGGTGGTGGGGTGTGCTAAAACTTCTTCTGTTGTCTCTACAGACCAAACACAGGAAAACCTGTCTCACTCATCCCTGAAGACGTCACTTTCGGTTCCAGCACCTAGGAGAATGTCAGTTTCGGTTCCAGTGCCAGGAGAATGTCATTTTCGGTTCTGGCACCTGAAAGAATGTCACTTCCGTTTCTGGCGCCTAGGACAACGTCACTTCTGGTAATGACGTCAGAAGAAGGTTACTTCTGGTTTCCATATGTCACTTCTGGTCTTGGCATTTAAAGCCGCCATTTTTACAACCTGTATTCAGTTCGCATTTGGACTCCATTGAAGACACTTCAGACTGATTTATAAAACCCATTCCGGCCAGGAATAATAATACATGGGTGGCTGCCGCAAACCTTTTTGAGTGTGTCAAGTCTCATCATTTCACAGGCATTGGGATCCACATTCAGACCATGGGTGTAAGGAGCCCCTGCTGGCCTCAACAACACATCTTCGAGCAGCAACCCAAGTTTTTCCTAGATGGTCTCCCATCCAGGTACTGGCCAGGCCTGAACATTCTTACCATCAGGTAGATGATCTGTTCTGAAGGGCAAATGGTATGGCTGCTGGTCTACCAGTCCTGCCAATAATAATATCTTGTTTCCAAATAAAAGAAGTTCTAAAGGATAATAAATAGAAGCACTTTCCACTACATTTTACAGTTGTCACTATGGTATACAGTATGTAAGTAAAGATCAAACAGAAGAGTGCAGTAGAGCAGATGAATGGCTCATATTAGTGTTTGTCATGCTAATTCAAGAATGGCACCTGAAGGACTTTAATGTGCCTCTGTTGGGGTGAGATTCTGTTTTATGCCCATTGGTACTTACTAAAGAGAAAGTTGGTTTAGAAATTGGACCTGTGAATGGATAACTGGAGATTTTTAAGCATGTGAAGAGCAAGCAGGGTGTTGCATGTGGGGAAGCAATCATGGACAGCTGCACTGACAACAAAAAGAAAGTTAATGATCTACTATAGTGTGAAAGCTAGCAAACAATAAACATGCCACTTAGACACAGAAACAGCAATTAATTAGCCAGTCACATAAATTATAAAGAAAAGTTCTCTAATTACAGCATTAGCATGACAATTTAGTTACGTGCCTGTCACTGACCCTTAACGACAGGGTCAAGGCTTTAATCTTGTCGTTTCTTATGGACTTATGACGCAAAACCTCAAAGGTCTCATCCACATCTGAGAATTTTAAATAGATTTACATTAATTTATGTGCATTTGATACATGCAAACAAGCTGTGCACGGCTGTTTGGCACACACAGTAATGCTATGTTGGTTGTGATTTTACATCAAATGAACATCGCCACTTGGATTTGTGAATGAAGGCTACAATTTGCCCTTAACTAGTTCTGGTGACACACGTTCAAGCAGTGTCTGAGGGGTGTGTGTGTGCGCCGTCCCATTCGAGAACTACCCAGGCCCAGTCTGAGACACTATGGGCATGACCAGAGCACTGCTGCTTAGAAAGAAGGTCTGTTGGCTTTTGAACACTAATGAGAGAATAACAACATCTATGTAGATGACTCCACACATATTGTAGGTGTTTTGTTGATTATCTCACTTCTACAAGCAGTGCGTCGTAGTGGTTAAGGGGATGGATGTCAAAGCTGTGGTTTTGGGTTCAAATCTTGGTACTGACACTGTGTGGCCACGAGCAAGTCACTTCACCGGCCTGTGCTCTAATTAGAAAAGCAAAAGAAGTATAACCAAATGTGTCCCAAACGTATATGTCGTTCTTTAGATAAAAGTGCAAGCCAAAAAATAAGTAATAATAATACAGATGGAATACATTTAACTTGCCTCTTAAAGTGGACAGTTATGGTTTTCTGTTTTTTGCTATTGAAAAGTGGCATAAGATGATGAAGTTGTTAATAAAAGAAAGAAAAGTGGACTTGTCTAGAACTGAGCTGGTCCCAAGAATTTATGTTCACGCTTTGAATTTTGATTTGGAGGTCTCCATTTTATTTATTTATTTGTTTGTTTCTTTATTGTGTTGTCTTTACTCCTTTAATTCATTTACTTTCACAACTAGAGTTTTGTGTGACCCAGATTTCAGCAGTTTTTCCTCAGTATACGGGGCAGAATCAAAACAGCCCCAGCCCTGAACTGGATTCAGTGCGTTTAAAGAATGATAAATTATTTTGCTTTGCTTTGTATGTCTGTCTATTTATTTAGAGAGATTTACAAATCTCCCTTAATCCTCAACAGGATAAGCAGGTCCCGTCATGGAAGGATGACTTATAAATCAGAATATGTGCAATTGCATCACATTGCAATTCACATAATGCCACGGATAAAATAGTATGTTAAGTGCACAAGTGCTCCGACATGTTTAATAGGGAAGATCCATCCATCCATCCATTATCCAACCCGCAAACAAATATTTATAAAAATACCAATAAAGAAAAGCACTCAATAAAGAGAATATAGAGCACCTTTTAGAATTGCCAACCCCCCAACTAGGTCTGTTTAATTAAAAATTCTTTCTACAATTCATCCTAACTACAGGGTCACGGGGTTCTGCTGGAGCCAATCCCAGCCAAAAAAGGGCGCAAGGCAGGAAACAAACCCTGGGCAGGGCGCCAACCACTGCAGTAATAGGGAAGATTCAAGAGATAAACGGTGTGACAACAGAATAAAGGCAAATCAAAAATAACCACAGCACTCAACACTGGAGGAAAAATTTGTTATGACATTTTGTAAAAGTTTTGTTTTTAGCTCTTTTTGCAGAAGGTTCCCCAGCTATGGAAAACATCCTGTGTGGTCCCATTGCCAAAAATTGCATTCCAGTGGTCCTAAGGACTTCAGACTAATTGCTCTTATTTCATACATCATGAAGACCTTTGAGAGGCTGGTCCTAAGACAGCTGTGGCCCCTGGTTTCAGAACATGTGGATCCTCTGCAGTTTGCTTATCAGAAACATAAAGGTGTAGGGATGCTCTGATCTACATGCCCCTCAGAGCCTACTCCCACTTGGACAAAGCTGGCACCACCATCAGTATAACATTCTTTGATTTTTCCAATACCTTTAACACCATTCGACCTCATTGACAGGGGTAAAAGCTCAAGGTTATGCATCTTGATGCTTCCACAATCTCCTGGATCATGAAATACCTAACCAACAGACAACAGTTTGTGAGGCTGAGGGACTGTGTGTCAGAAATGGTGGTGTGTAATACTGGAGCACCTCAGGGAACTGTTCTGTCTCCTTTCCTGTTTTAATCAGATTACTCATCTATCACAGGCTGAATCAATAATGGAGACAGTCAGAAGACAGAGGTTTGGAGGACTTTGTCTGGCGGTGCAGGAACAACAATCTGCACCTCAACATCAACAACACAAAAGAGCTAGTGATGGGCTTCCAACATGCCAAGGAGCATCTAAGTCCTGTCACCATCCAGTGGGAGGACACTGCACTGCACTGCACACGGAGCAGACTGCACTCACTAAGGAAACTCAGGTCTTTTGACGTGTGCAGCAAGCTAGTAATCAGTGTGTTGTTCTACGTTGTGGTCTTTTTGGGGAAGTAACTTGAGCACAAAAGAAGTATAATGCCTGTACAAACTTATCAGGAAAACCTGCTCCATCACAGGGGTGAACCCTGGACAAACTGGACACTGCAGTGGAAAAGAGGATGGTGGAAAAATTGAATGACATCATGAAAAATCCCCTCTGTCCCCTCCAGGAGGTTCTCTCTTAGAGCACTTTTAGCCACAGGCTCATTCCATGGTGTGCTAAGAAACACCTCTGGGGGTCTTTTCTGCCCACTGCGATCAGGCAATTCAATGCTTCCTCCGGATGTACTTGTTAAGTTCATTTTGAAATATCTGTACAATATACATTTATTGATTTGTTTATTGATCAATTGATTAATTGATTAATTCATTGATTGTTTGTTTTATCAGACCTGTGAGTCTATACTCTTGTTTTTTATGTTTCTGCTGCTGTATGCATCTGAATTTCCCCACTGGATTAATAACGTTTATCTAATCTAATCTAAATGTGCAGTTTAAAATTTGTAATATTTTAAATGTGTATTGTAATTCAAGCATACATCTTGGAGAGACAGCACTGACCTTCAGAATTGATTCCAGGGTAACTTTTTATCTGGGTTCCCTAAACACAAAAGACAACAAAGTGAAGCAGACTGTTAAATTTTCCATCTGTCGATGAATGATCAGATGATTGTAGGCAAGTCATTTGCACTGTTGATAAGAGAAAGGCATTTACAGGGCTTGTATTTTATATTTCCCAAGGCTTTTGGTGTTTTTTATGGTGTTACATATTGTAATGTCAAGCACCTAAATACTCCATCTTCCCTATGATGCAGTAATGCTTCACGGTTACTTAATTGCCCAAAAGGCACCTAAAACGTATAATCAAGGCTTTAGAGGTTTAACTGTAGCCTGGACTTCAAAGGCTTTTTCAAATTGTGTCAGCTCTAAAGTGCTGCCATTTTCTGCCTTGATCAAAATGAACATTAAGCAAACCACGGCTAAAAGCATATAAGAGCCAAATTAGTCCAAAAGGATCTGTAGATTTTTTTTCCCCTCACTTTAATAGAATTTTTTCATATTCATCAATGTCAAAAAATCCTAATTCAAAAATTTAAGGTTCTACAATTTAGAATTTAGAATTGTTGAAGTAATTACTGGATCACAGGCACTCCAGTGGCACTGTGGGCCATGTTGCTACCTTGTAGCTGTTAGATTCTGGTTCAGTCCTCGGCTTCTGTAAGGGTTTGCATGGCCCCCAAAATTGAAGGCAGTTGTGAATGAAGTGAGTCCTACAAGGGGCTGGCACCTTATGCAGGGCTGAACCCTTCTTTGTGTCTGTGCTGCTGGGATTTATTTATATTTATTAGGAAAAAGTCTGAGGTGAAGGTTGTCAACCTTTTTTCTAAGGGGAGCAGCTCTAGTGTACTTCACAATAAGAAATCAAAATGTTTCCTTGAAAATGACACCTAAAATATTTTCCTGGTAATGACATCAACATCTGTTTAATGATATTTGAAACAACTATTTATAAACATACCAATAAAGAAAAACACTCAAAAAAAGAGAATACAGTAATCCCTCGCTATATCGCGCTTCGACTTTCGCGGCTTCACTCTATCGCGGATTTTATATGAAAGCATAACTAAATATATAACATGGATTTTTCGCTGCTTCGCGGGTTATTGCTATTTTTCTTGCATTGTACGTATTTATTGCTGGTGACCTGTCTATCGTAATGGCTGTAACATATGTGATATCGGAGACACTCAATATCTTTAAAATAATATTTAGGTTTTACTGTATATAAACAGTGTGTTTATATACAGAATTTCAATGAATCTTACCTAATATCTAAGAGAATACAAAGGGATTATGCTGTATAACTCTGCGGGGAATATTTATAAACAGTGCGGGAGAGTTTATAAGGGCTTAAAATATATAAAAATAACCATACAAACATATGGTTTCTACTTCGCAGATTTTCACCTATCGCGGGGGGGTCTGGAACGCAACCCCCGCGATCGAGGAGGGATTACTGTATAGAGCACCTTTTAGAATTACCAACCCCTCAACTAGATTTGTTTAATTAAAAATTCTTTCTACAATTTATTTGGATGGCTTTCTAAATAAACCTTTGACAAATAGCAAACCTTTTTAATAGTGAGCTTTCTGATGCTGTGTAGGACAAACTTGGCATTGTCCATTCTGAGCTCTGTAAGGCAGAAGATTTAGCAGACATCCAGCTGAACTTTCCCAAACTTATATTCCAAACTAAGTGACTGAACTCCAGCTTGTACCAGGAACTGTCTGGACTTCATCTAATAACAAAGGTGTAAATCAGAGTTGAACTGACATCTTTCCAGAGGCCCCACTGCAGACTTCTTGAACCAGAAGAATTAGTGAAGAAAAGTAGAATTGTCCGAATAGTATGAAGAATGAAACAAAATGATTAGATCATAAAAGAAATATATTCAATGAATGAAAGTGAGGAGTCCAAAGTCATGCCAAGGTTCCTGACCATGACTGCTGATGAAAGAGTGACATCTTCAAGAGCAATGGTTAGAGACAAAGCTGAGGAAAGAGAATTAGATGGCAAGCACAGAATTTCTGACTCTGCAAAGTTAAGTTTAAGGTGAGCATTCATCCATGATGACATGGCACAAAGAGACACTGGTAGAGATCTGGGCTGAAACCTGTGGGTTGTAACAGGAAAACGAGAGGAAAATCTCTGCATTATGAGCACAGAGGTGGTCAGAGAAACTATGAGAAGAAACAGAATTGCTTAGTGAGCAAATGTGGAGAGATAAGAGCAGTAGATCCAATGTTGATTGAGGCATACTTGTAGATAGTTTATGTGGAGAAGACAAGGAGATGGACTAGGAGGCATAAAAGAATTGATCAGAAAGTTGGGACTTGAACCAATCCAAAGCAGAACAACAGATTCTGAGTTTATCAAGGGAATAGATAAGCAAGGAGTGGTCAAGAAGGATAAGGGCAGAGGAGAGAGAAGCAGCTTGAGAAGAGTGCTTGTGACTGAAAGCAGTGCAGCCTCAGTAGAGTGACCCAAGGCGGAACACACATTGAAGAGGATCGAGTTGATTGTTGTCAGAGAGAACAAAAAAATAAACTTTTGGATCCATGGAGATTTCTCTACCCATAATCAAGACACATTTTCTTTTTTTAACAGTACATATTAGTTACTAATGAATTTACTATTTTTTATTGATAAGTTTACTGCCATTTGCTTAAATCTTGTAAATACAATGACATTGTTATCCTGACCAATGCGTTTCTTATGCGCTACTAACAGCATCTCACCATTAGCAATTAAACCCATTTATAATTACGGATGATGATTTTATTGAATTTATCTCTTCCTAAAGATATGCAACAAATAATCTCATATACCTCACATAAAAATAAATTGCTAACTAGAAGGATATATTGATCTGATTGTAAATATTTGACAAACTGACAAAAAATTCAATAATGTGCACCACAGAAAAAGTTATATTACAAGCTAAATGTAATCTTCTACCACAAGAAAAACAAAGTAAATTATGTGTATAACAAGCTACTTCTATTATGAGCATGGAAAAAACACTACAATGCATGTCACACATGCATGTTTAGGCAACAACCAAAGGGCCTGAATAAATGCAGTTCCACGCCAGACCAGGGGGTGGTGAAGCACACTAATTCTGTCTTTCAATTCCTTGCAGAACATTCTCGGGAAATCCTGCCCTGTTCTGGGGCAGCCTACAAAATCACTTCCGATTCCGGCCCTGATGACATCACTTCCCCTGCAAAGGTGTAAAAGCCGCCATCTTAAAATGATACCCAGTTCTGTTTTGGACTCGATTGTGTAAACATGTCTTTGTATTTGGACAGATTTTGCAGCCGGGAAATATTATACGGGTGGCTGCCACAAACCTTCCCAGTGTCTCTGGGGTTTTCTTGTTACAGTGGCGTAGTCAGCAGGATGGAAATTTCCCAGAAGAAAATGTGATCGGACCTGAATTATGAACACGTGGGAGAGTACCGGGGCCGAGTTTCTGGGTTGGCGGTTTATCCCAGACTTCGGAAAGGCCCGGTACAGATTCCACTCCCTTTATCTAGTTCCGGGCCACATAAATTGCATAGGGAGAATGTCAACAAGACACACAGAAGTGAGCTGGTCTCTGTTGGGGAAGCGACAGGGGCTTATTATGCCTTCTCGGGCGAGAGGGCCATCCTCCCCGCCGGGGCCAATGTCTTAGAGAAAGGTGGGGATTCCCCAGACCAGCAGGTGAGGTTGTTGCTGACCTGGAAACTAGATCTAGAGAGATCTACCTGAGAGCAGGTGGATGCTCTTTGGGAGAAGGTGGCAGAGTGGTTAAATCCCTCTGAGTGCTCCACCTTCCCAATAGTAAAGAAGGTGTCCTGTTTCTTTATTTTGAATAATATACATGAACCATTCACCCAGCCGGTCTGCGGGGAATGCACTATAGACGAGCTCATCACGCTCGTAGAAAAAAGCAGCAGCATCTGCTCTTGAGAAAGCAGCAGCATCTGTCAAGCTTTTTTTTGACTCTCTCTTTCTTTCTTTCCTAGGTCACGAAGCGGAAGCGGAAGTACAAGCACACAATGGCCGATAGTGAGACGAATCGTGTTGCCGTCATCGTCGAAGAACTCCAGGCACTCGACAAGCAGATCCAGAAACTCCTGTCCAGAAGAAGGTACCTCAGAGGTTTGAAGGCTCGGCTGCAGGATAAACCATCCTCGACATCTGATGTCGACGCAACATTAACCCCACCTCGTGCCGCCCAATTTCAAGGACAAGTATGCTTCACCCCCGCGCCTCGAAGGAGCGACGACGACGCCGATGAAGACCTTGGCGTATTTCAGACATGCAGGCGGGGGTTCAAGGCTAGAACACCTCCATCGGCACAGGCGAGCATCCCAATCCAGAACCGGTTCGACCCTCTCCGCGTCCCCAGTTTGCCTTCAACCCCGGGTGATATAATCGTGGTAGGTGATTCGATAGTACGAAACCTTAATATCACATGCCCTAATCAAAAATCTTTTGTTTCTTGTTTTCCCGGTGCTCGAGTCCGAGACGTGATGAGACGGGCGCCGACCATCTTCGAGAAACACAAGAGAGCAGTTGGATCCATCATTTTACACGCCGGCGTAAATGACATAAGACACCGACAGTCTGAGATTCTCAAGGATGACTTTGCAGCACTAATTAAAGACACGAAGGAGAGGACCCCATCGGCAAAAATTTTCATCTCGGGTCCACTACCTCTCGTCAGACGATCAAATGAATACTATAGTCGTCTGCTGGGATTAAACAACTGGCTGAAAGGCTTCTGCGAGTCTCAAGACATCGGGTTCATCGATAATTGGGACCTTTTTTGGGAAAGACCGCGTTTGTTCAAGTGGGATGGCTTGCACCCGAATAGATTCGGCGCCCAGGTCCTCTCCGAAAACATCGCTAAGGTAATTTGTCTATCTTGACTGTCTGTTTCTACTTTAAACTCCCTCCGTAATACTACTGCTTTGCTAGGACAGAATGGCTTAATAAAGTCTTCGGTAAAAGTACACAACATTAATACTTTAATAACCAGTCTTAATGCACGTAAAACGTCTAGGCAGTGCGGCATAAACACCAATAATTTAGTTGCAATTACTACTTTAGATCATCAATACATTAAAACTATAAAAACAGATTGTAGATTACATAAAAAATACACTCAGAGCGGCGCTAACAAAAATAATTTAGTTTCTGTTCCAATAACTAGTAACGCGCATAGAATTCAGCTCTGCCCCCCCGAATCATTAAATATGGCGCTATTAAATGTTAGAGCTTTAACTAACAAGACGTTTTTTATCAATGATCTTATTAGTGATAGAAACATTGATTTTATTGCACTAAATGAAACGTGGCTCAGCTCAGACGGCGCAGCTGTTTTAATCGAATCTGCGCCTCCGGATTACAGTTTTACTCGTGCAGACCGCCAGGGAAAAAAGGGGGGCGGATTGGCAAACATTTACTCGAGCCGGTTAAAATGTAAAGATGTTAGTTTTGGTAAATTTAAGTCCTTTGAGTATCTCGCCGTTGTTATTCATGGAGTTTCTCACATTCTAGTTTTATCCGTGTATAGACCTCCTAAATTTAACGCGTCTTTCATTGAGGAATTCTCAGACCTAATGTCAATTTTAATTACGAATTATGACACACTCTTAATTGTAGGCGACTTTAACTTTCATATCGATAATCAGTGTGACCTAAAAGTAAAGGAATTTATGAACCTCCTAGACTCTTTTGATTTGAGACAGCTCGTTAATCAGCCTACACATAAAGCAGGTCATACGTTAGACTTAATTATCACCAAAGGACTAACAGTTGATGTGAAGCAGATCGTTGATATTGGTCTTTCAGACCACTTTCTTCTACTATTCAGTATAGAAATAATGATAGAAAACAAACATGAGAAGCATATTCTTAAAAAACGCTTCTTTGACTCCTCAGCAGCTGTAAAACTTACAAACATTCTAAGCAATCAGTCCGGTTATAGTGCCAGCTACAATAGCAAGGATGATGTTAATAGTAAGGTGGAAAACTTTAATTCTAAAGTGAGAGCTGCTGTTGACATAGTTGCACCTGAAAAGACAATTAAAAAATCTTCTAGCATTGTTATACCTTGGAAGACCCAAAGAGTGTCTGACTTAAAAAGAATATGCCGTAGAGCTGAGCGTAAATGGAGGAAAACTAAACTAACTATCCATTATGAGATATTGAAGGTTAAAATAACAGAATACAATAACACAGTCCGTCTTGAGAGGCGCTGCTATTTCTCTAATATTATAAATAAAAATGCTAGTAATCCCAGAGTCCTATTTTCTACAATTGATCGTCTGCTAAACCCAGGTAACACAAAGGAATGCCCCCATAATACTTCCAGCGAAACCTGTGAGAACATTGCTATATTTTTCAATCAAAAAATTAATGATATTAGAAATAATATAGTATATCTCCCCAACACTGTGGAACCTCCTAAGCCCCAGTACTCCGTTATAAACAAATTCAATTCTTTCACCAGGATAGATTTACCTGATTTACATAGAATAATCTCTCAAATGAAACCCTCCACCTGCGTCCTTGACCCAATACCAACAAGGTTTTTCAAGGAAGCATCAGACGCGCTTATTGATAATATCCTTGACATAGTAAACTCGTCATTAGATACAGGGGTTTTCCCAGACTGTCTTAAGACTGCTGTAGTTAAACCCCTACTCAAGAAAAATAATCTTGACCCCTCTGCTTTTGAAAATTTTAGACCCATCTCTAACCTGCCCTTCTTAAGTAAAATTCTAGAGAAGGCAGTAATTATGCAGTTAAACGACCACTTAAGTAAACATGCTATTCTAGATAAATTTCAGTCAGGTTTTAGAACTAATCACAGTACAGAAACTGCACTCGTTAAAGTAGTAAATGACTTGCGATTAAATGCAGACAGAGGCCATTTATCTGTTCTCATCCTCCTCGATCTGAGTGCCGCGTTTGATACCATTGATCACAATATTCTTAGAAATCGCCTTAGTCAATGGGTGGGCCTCTCTGGTAATGTCTTAAATTGGTTTGAATCCTACCTGGCAGGGAGAAAATTCTTTGTTAATTGTGGTAATCACAACTCAAAGACGCATGATATTCTATATGGGGTTCCACAAGGCTCTATCCTGGGTCCGCTTCTTTTCTCAATCTATATGCTTCCGTTAGGTCAGATTATCTCAAGTTACAACGTGAGCTACCACAGCTATGCTGATGACACACAGCTGTACTTATCAGTAGCACCTGATGACACCGACTCTCTCGAATCAATAACACAATGTCTTACTGGTATTTCTGAATGGATGAATAGTAATTTTCTCAAGTTAAATAAAGAGAAAACTGAAATTGTATTGATTGGCAAAAACGGATTAAGTGAGGTTATCAAAAATAATCTTGACGCATTAGGATTAGAAGTTAAGACCGAAGTAAAAAACTTAGGGGTAACCGTTGACTGTAACCTGAATTTTAAATCACATATTCTTCAGACCACTAGGACAGCATTTTTTCACTTAAGAAATATAGCAAAAGTTAGACCTCTTATATCATTGAAAGATGCTGAGAAATTAATTCACGCTTTTGTTTTTAGTCGATTAGATTACTGTAACGCACTCCTCTCAGGACTACCCAAAAAAGACATAAATCATTTGCAACGAGTGCAGAATGCAGCTGCTAGAATCCTAACTCGGAAAAGAAAATCTGAACACATCTCTCCAGTCTTAATGTCACTACACTGGTTACCTGTGTCTTTCAGAATTGACTTTAAAATTCTGCTTATAGTTTACAAAGCCTTAAATAATCTCGCTCCATCTTATATATCGGAATGTCTGACACCCTATATTCCAAATCGTAATCTTAGATCATCTAATGAGTGTCTCCTTACAATTCCAAAAGCTAAACTTAAAAGAAGTGGTGAGGCAGCCTTCTGCTGCTATGCACCTAAAATCTGGAATAGCCTGCCAATAGGAATTCGCCAGGCTAATACAGTGGAGCACTTTAAAACTCTGCTGAAAACACATTACTTTAACATAACTTCACTTTATCTTAATCCTGATACTCTGTATGTTCAATTCATTATAATAACTATTCATGGTGGCACTAAAATCCGTACTGACCCCTACTCTCTCTTCTGTTTCTTTTTCCGGTTTTTCTGTGGTGGCGGCCTGCGCCACCACCAACTTACTCAAAGCACCATGATGTCCCAGCATTGATGGACTAAAAGCCAGAAGTCCACGTGATCATCATCATCATCATCATCAAGTCCTTCCGTGAAAACCATAAATACAAAGAGGACTGTTTAATTTATGTTAGGTAGATTGCCCAGAGGGGACTGGGCGGTCTCATGGCCTGGAATCCCTGCAGATTTTATTTTTTTTCTCCGGCCGTCTGGAGTTTTTTTTTTGTTTTTTCTGTCCCCCCTGGCCATTGGACCTTACACTTATTCTATGTTAATTAATGTTGACTTATTTTATTTTCTTACTGTGTCTCTTATTTTTCTATTCTTCATTATGTAAAGCACTTTGAGCTACATTTTTTTGTATGAAAATGTGCTATATAAATAAATGTTGTTGTTGTTGTTGTTGTTGTTGTAGAAACCAGCCGGACGGCCTTACAGTTTGAGAGAGCAGAACGGTCCTTTAGCGGACACCATGGAGATTACGTTATATCGGGTCAGTGAACATGAGGGGGAGGTCCGGAAGTTGTTGCTGATTCCGCAAACCTTCTAGTGGCAGGTTTGTGAATTAGCACACATCCACCTTCTAGGATGCCACCTGGGCACCGATAAAACATTACAGTGAATTAAGCTCCAATTTTATTAGCTGGGAATTAACAAGGAGTTTCAACACTTTTGTATCTCTTGGCCAGAGTATCAACTGCGGCAAATTCCTAGGAGGGACCGTGCTCCTCTTGTTCCCCTTCCCTTAATTGATGTCCCGTTTGAAAGAATAGGGGTTGATATCATAGGACCCTTGGAACCCTCAACCCGAGAACATAAATATATATTAGTCCTCGTGGATTATGCAACCCGATATCCAGAAGCTGTTCTGTTGCGCTCAGCTAATTCCAAAGCTATCGCACGGGAGCTAGTAGGGGTCTTTCCACGAGCCGGCATTCCTAAGGAAGTCCTTATGGACCAAGGGACGCCGTTCACCTCGGAGATGTTTAGGGAGACGGCCAAGTTACTTAAAATAAAGCATCTAAAGATAGCAGTATATCATCCTCAAACCGACGGTCTAGTTGAGAGATTTAATCAGACTCTCAAACAGATGCTCTGCAAGGTGGTCAGCGAGGACAGAAAGAACTGGGATCAACTCCTCCCCCTCGTGCTGTTTGCCTACAGAGAAGTCCCTAAAGCCTCAACGGGGTTCTCACCGTTTGAATTATTATATGGATGACACACCCCGGAGTATATTGAACATTTTGAAAGAAGGTTGAAAGGAGAGGCTCTTCCCTCAACTAATATTTTAGAGTATATCTTGCAGTTACATGACAGATTTGTTAAAATTCAACCTATCCTAAAAAGTCACATGGAGAAGGAGCAAGTAGCACAGGCCCGCTATTATGACCATGACATGATGCTCTGGGAGTTCCAACTGGGGGATTGGGTCATGGTGTTGGTTCCCACCTTCCATGCTAAACTACTTGCCCATTGTCAGTGGCCATACGAGGTTAAGCAGCAGAAAGGGCTCGTTGACTATATGGTGAAACAGCCCAATCGTCGGCCGAGCGAGCGGATATATCATGTGAATCTGATGAAACCGTGGAAGGAAAGGGATCCTGATCCCTCCTCCGGCCAGTCCCGCTCATTCTTTGCTCAGACAAACACCCTTAACTTTGGCTCTAACTTAAACACTCAACAGAGACGAGAGCTCGAAGCAGTTATCTCGTCCATCCTGGAGGTGGTAGATGAGAAACCTGAAAGGACCTCTCTGATCGCCCACGACATTGTGACCGAACCCGGGGTTATAGTCCAAGAGTGCCCCTATCGTCTTCCCGAAGCAAAGAAGGCTGAAGTGGAACTTGAAATCAAGCGCATGCTGGACTTAGGAGTCATAGAGGAGAGTTATAGTCCCTAGTCCAGCTCAATAGTCTTGGTTACTAAGCCCGACAGGAGTTGGAGGTTTTGCAATGACTTCCGTCAACTTAATCAGGTCTCCCAATTTGACGCTTATCCTATGCCTTGAGCTTCCATTCTAAGGTGTGGACTCCGATTGCAGCCATTTTGCTTGTATGGATAAAGCTTGTTAAATGTTTGCAGAAGGTGAGGTGCATGAACATCCCCAGCAGGAGTCTATAAACAGTGGTGTGGACCATATACCACCAGTGGAAAACAATAACTTCAGGTACCATGCTATTATAGTCCAAGAGTTTTTGAAATTCTTGTTCAGCATTAACAGGAGGAGAGGAGAAAGTGGAGGAAATAAACAATTGAAACAACTAGAAGACATGGGTTTCAGAACTGGTAAAAAAAAAAAAAGGGTGGATGTAATTTAACACTAATTTATATGATACAGGACCAATACAAAATAGTGGTTGGTCAATCAAATTGAGGAGCTATTTTCCAAGTCTCACATAGCGAGCCACACCTTCTACCCGACCTTAAATTCATGAATGGCTTTTCTCCTCTTAATGGAATTGAATTTTGCAGGGGTTCCTACAAGAACGAAGGTTTGAACCTATTTAAACATTTAAAAGGGTGACATTTTCACTACTGAATTATATAATGTATTCCTCGATTGTTCTGCTAATGAAGGCAAATCATACTATTTCTTGATTGACAGGAATTCTCAGTAAAGCTAAACTTGTCTTGATTGATTGTCTGTTGCCCAATATTTTGTGGAATGACAGCCATACATCAAATTAACTATAAATCCCATCTTTTCACAAATTATCTCCAAAATTTCAATACAAATTAAGGACCAAGGCCAGACATAATTGGCTTTGGAAAAACAATACAAGCAATAAAATTCCTTCACAAAAATCCATCAAGGTCCTTAGCAGCTTGTTTAAGGATGTGAAATAAGCCATTTTTCATACACAGTACCTACAGTTTTGAAACACAGTATTTACAGTAATTGAAATTATGATGTTTGCCTGAGATGGAGAAAATTTGTGATAATGTCTGTGAAGATCTTCTCCCAGAGTACTGTCAGAGGAGGAATTTGTTTAAATAAATCCAATAGGCTTCCGTAACATGATTTATAATGATTACAGATTTAACATGTCTGAGTATACTGTACATATTTCTTCATACATTAATGGCAAAAAACGATATTGTTCAATTAACGCTAAAATTCTTGAGATCCCATGATAACCAAGTAAAAGACATCATGTCTCTAAAATATAACATCTTTCTAAATAGAATCAGGAACAAATTGTAACATATTTGCTACAGCCTCTGATGTAGGTCCCTTTTTCTGAGTATCTCAAACAGTAGATATTAAATGTATAGGATCCTTAGAGGTAATACCTGCTACAAAACGTTCCTCACATGGAAAAGTGTCAGGTGCCACAGTTTGTTCAGATTTGTGATACAGATGGAAAAGGGCATTAGCCATGAAATTTTTGTCCCGATCTCTAAAGGAAACTGTGAGATTAAGCATCTTGAACTTTACTAGTTCTTACAAATTTGTGGTGGGAATATTCAGTTAAGGATGTAATTGGAGCTATTACCGAGATTAAATCTTTTATAAGACGCTAATTATAATTTGAAAATCTCAGGAAACTTTGAACCTTAATGGGTTCCATACTGAGTTTATTGCAAATTATTAAATATCCTAAAAATATTTCAAATGTTTAATGAAACTCATGATTATCCAGTTTTGCTTGTAATTTATTATGTAACTGAAACTTTAAAGCGTGTTATGGACATGCAGTGTTCCCACAGATTACTGTGAGCAAGAATGACTAAGAACTGTTCGGAACAAAGAGAAGACATGGTCAAAGGAGAAAAGAATGGATTAAAAAAACAATAGAAGGATGACCAGCCAAAACCATGGGGAGAAATGAGAATCAGAAAAAAAGGGATTGTAGTTCAATACCAAATGTTAGGGCCTACTCGAAATTGAAGCTAACTAGCACCAATGAAGTGATTTTCACAGTCACATAATCAATAGTAATGCAGTGTGTTAACAAGAAAATAAATGGTAATAAAAATGCCTCTTAAATGTAACTAAAAGCACAAAACAAACATCAGAACTAGATTCTGCACATATGAAATTTAACACAAAATAAAGCAAAAAGATACATGAATATTACAAAACTTCCCTAACATGATGAACATGGTGCCTAAAAAACTTAAGAAAATATCATTAATATAGACCACTACATACTGAGGACTGGAGTGCTGCCAGTGTGTCACAAGATATGACAATGGCACTTCTAACATCTAGCTGGGTAAAAATATTGGCACCAGTCATTTGATGTATTAAGGCTGAAATTAGTGGGAGTGGGTAGTTAATTTTACCTTATTGATTCCCTGCAATTGTGACATGGGTGCAGGGCTCCATCCTTCTTCTCTAAAATTAATTAAAAAAAAAAAAACCTCTCCAAAATGTATTTGATATACAGTATTCACCCACAGGTGTTGATTTGAGTCTGTATAGTGCATGTTTTTTACTCTTTCTCCTAATAACAACTCAGTGGCACAATCGTAGGCTCTATTTAGAAGGAAAATGACTGGCTTTTACATTCTAAATATGCACCCAAAACATTTCACCAAAATCCCAGTATTGGTTATATTTTAATGTCAAAGTAATAGACAGTTTTTTTTTCCTAATACCTTTAAATAATTCTTAAAATAAAAGATTCGCCAAGATTAAACGTAATTTAGTGGCCTGTGGGAAAAAAAAAAACTTTTTCAAAACCTTTGTCATCGATAATCAAAAATTCCAAAGCATGTGGATCTCGAGTCTATGCTGGGATGCATAGGGTGCAATCCATAAACTAACTCTTGACAAGGGCTGGTCCATAGCAGGTCACAAGAAGACATCAATAACTTATTCACTTCAGACAAGTGGAGTTAGTGAAAATCTAGAGTATGCAGAGATCTGTTCAAGCTGTTTAGTCAGGGTGACAAATGAATTAAAGAAGGTGTGATTTTTAAAAATGTATTTCACATATCATTTCTGCTTGCAATGGAATAGTTTGTTGTTTGCTCAGCTGACTATCTTTTTGACACCAACACATCCACATTGGCTACACCAGCAGCGGAGAGGAGGCAGCATTTACCCCATTGGCACTGTTCTTCGTTTGAAGTGCATAGGGAAAGCATGACATCACAAAGAAACAGTAATCCATTATAGAAATAGTAAAATCAATTGAACTAGTAATACAGAGAGCAGTGTAGGATCCATTGTGGATTGTTTCACAGGAAGAATAATATTAGAAAGCGAGACAGATGTGAAGGGTCTTCAGCTAATTTTTAAAGGTTACAACAAATAGAACCCCATAGAGATAAGGGTTACATGTTTCATTGAGTATGGGACACAAAACTAAAAACATTTATTAGACTAGATGCACAAAATATTTCCTCTCATGTTTATATAGGGTAAGATGTGTAGAACATTGGTAACAACATTCCTTCAATCAATAGCAGAAGATTGTAAATCTCAATGGAAGGCAAAAAAGGGAAACCATAGTATATAATTCTTAAAACTGTGTCATGGGGGCCTCAAGCTTATCCCAGTATAACTGAGTGATAGGCAGGAAACAACTATGGTGGAACCAGTTCATGAAGGCATATAAAATCAAACATGGGCAATTTAAAAATGTTAATGAACCTAACATACATGTGATATATGTGTTTGGATATATGGGAGAAAAACTAGAGCATTCATAGAAACACCCACACACACATATTTGGAGAATGGAGCAATAAGCAGGTTTTGATTTAATAACAATGATGCTTACATCTACAAAGTCTGTTTCTCCTCTTACATACCCATACTTGTTTATGTCGGCTAAACTGGTGACTATAAATTTTCCCCAGATTGCAGGACTATGAGTATGTTGTGCCTTATGATGGACTGATACCTTCTCCAGAAATGTTCCAACCCATTACCAAGTGCTCCCTAAATAGGCATCAGCACCCAACCAGCCTGAGCTGAATTAAATGGGTTTGAGAATGTATGTTCATCTGTGTATAAATCCATCCATCCATTTTCCAACCTGCTGAATCCAAACACAGGGTCACAGGGGTTTGCTGGAGCCAATCCCAGGCAACACAGGGCGCAAGGCAGGAACCAATCCCGGGCAGGGCGCCAACCCACCGCAGTCTGTGTATAAATACATATGCAGTACAAATATAAAATATACATATAGATTAGTATAGTTAAACATTTTGATAGACTCTACTCCTTGAGCAAGGGCCTCACAATCCACCAGTAAAAGATTTGACAGCTCTGGATGTCTCACAGTGTTCTTCCATCTTTTCAGGAGGGAACTGTAAGGGTTTGTCAGACGGGATACACCCAGGATCGATAACAGGATATCCCAGGGAGAAGGCCCAACCCAAGAATGTCTGAGGAAACACAACAGGGTCTTCCCTTCTGGTCCTCTTTCAGAGTTCATACATAAAAGAGGACCAGTGAATAGGAAGAACCAGTTTACATTCTAAATAAAAGGGTCAGAACTCTGTCTTAGAGACTGGTCTAGTCAGGATATTGCAGTGAGCAAGGAGATGGTGGCCCCAAAGCTTGCACTGAATGACAGTTCAGGGAAACACCAGTCATGTTTATCCATCCATCCATCCATCCATCCTCTTCCGCTTATCCGAGGTCGGGTCGCGGGGGTAGCAGCTTAAGGAGAGAAGCCCAGACTTCCCTCTCCCCGGCCACTTCTTCCAGCTCTTCCGGGAGAATCCCAAGGCGTTCCCAGGCCAGCCGGGAGACATAGTCCCTCCAGCGTGTCCTGGGTCTTCCCCGGGGCCTCCTCCCGGTTGGACGTGCCCGGAACACCTCACCAGGGAGGC
Organism: Polypterus bichir lapradei; assembly: GCA_026402145.1. NCBI lineage: Eukaryota > Metazoa > Chordata > Cladistia > Polypteriformes > Polypteridae > Polypterus > Polypterus bichir. Next base: position 22,537,075 of record JANRMT010062834.1, on the reverse strand, counting down.
GTCCAGGAGGCATCCTGATCAAATGCCCGAGCCACCTCATCTGACTCCTCTCGATGCGGAGGAGCAGCGGCTCTACTCTGAGCCCCTCCCGGATGACTGAGCTCCTCACCCTATCTTTAAGGGAAAGCCCAGACACCCTGCGGAGGAAACTCATTTCAGCCGCTTGTATTCGCGTTCTCGTTCTTTCGGTCACTACCCCATAGCTCATGACCATAGGTGAGGGTAGGAACGTAGATCGACTGGTAAATTGAGAGCTTTGCCTTACGGCTCAGCTCTTTTTTCACCACGACAGACCGATGCAGAGCCCGCATCACTGCGGATGCCGCACCGATCCGCCTGTCGATCTCACGATCCATTCTTCCCTCACTCGTGAACAAGACCCTGAGATACTTAAACTCCTCCACTTGGGGCAGGATCTCGCCCCCAACCCTGAGAGGGCACTCCACCCTTTTCCGGCTGAGGACCATGGTCTCGGATTTGGAGGTGCTGATTCACACTCAGCTGCGAACCGCTCCAGAGAGAGCTGAAGATCACGGCCTGATGAAGCAAACAGGACAACATCATCTGCAAAAAGCAGTGACCCAATCCTGAGTCCACCAAACCGGACCCCTTCAACGCCCTGGGTGCGCCTAGAAATTCTGTCCATAAAAGTTATGAACAGAATCGGTGACAAAGGGCAGCCCTGGCGGAGTCCAACTCTCACTGGAAACGGGCTCGACTTACTGCCGGCAATGCGGACCAAGCTCTGACATCGGCTGTACAGGGACTGAACAGCTCTTATCAGGGGGTCCAGTACCCCATACTCCCAGAGCACCCCCCACAGGACTCCCTGAGGGACACGGTCGAACGCCTTTTCCAAGTCCACAAAGCACATGTAGACTGGTTGGGCAAACTCCCATGCACCCTCCAGGACTCTGCTAAGGGTGTAGAGCTGGTCCACTGTTCCGCGACCAGGACAAAAACCACACTGTTCCTCCTGAATCCGAGGTTCGACTCTCCGATGGACCCTCCTCTCCAGAACCCCCGAATAGACTTTTCCAGGGAGGCTGAGGAGTGTGATCCCTCTATAGTTGGAACACTCCCTCCGGTCCCCCTTTTTAAAGAGGGGGACCACCACCCCAGTCTGCCAATCCAGAGGCACTGTCCCCGATGTCCATGCGATGTTGCAGAGACGTGTCAACCAAGACAGTCCTACAACATCCAGAGCCTTAAGGAACTCCGGGCGTATCTCATCCACCCCCGGGGCCCTGCCACCAAGGAGTTTTTTGACCACCTCGGTGACTTCAGTCCAAGAGATGGGAGAGCCCACCTCAGAGTCCCCAGGCTCTGCTTCCTCATTGGAAGGCATGTTAGTGGGATTGAGGAGGTCTTCGAAGTACTCCCCCCACCGACCCACAACGTCCCGAGTCGAGGTCAGCAGTGCACCATCCCCACCATATATGGTGTTGACACTGTACTGCTTCCCCTTCCTGAGACGCCGGACAGTGGACCAGAATCTCCTCGAAGCCGTCCGAAAGTCGTTCTCCATGGCCTCTCCAAACTCCTCCCATGCCCGAGTTTTTGCTTCAGCAACAACCGAAGCCGCATTCTGCTTGGCCTGCCGGTACCTATCAGCTGCCTTCAGAGACCCACAGGACAAAAAGATCCTATAGGACTCCTTCTTCAGCTTGACGGCATCCCTCACCGCCAGTGTCCACCAACGGGTTTGGGGATTGCCGCCGCGACAGGCACTGACCACCTTATGGCCACAGCTCCGGTCAGCCACCTTAACAATAGAGGCACGGAACATGGCCCATTCGGACTCAATGTCCCCCACCTCCCTCGGAACGTGGTCGAAGTTCTGCCGAAGGTGGGAGTTGAAGCTACTTCTGAGAGGGGACTCTGCCAGCCGTTCCCAGCAGACCCTCACAACACGTTTGGGCCTACCAGGTCTGACCAGCATCTTCCCCCACCATCGAAGCCAACTCACCACCAGGTGGTGATCAGTTGACAGCTCCGCCCCTCTCTTCACCCGAGTGTCCAAGACATATGGCCGCAAGTCCGACGACACAACCACAAAGTCGATCATTGAACTGAGGCCTAGGGTGTCCTGGTGCCAAGTGCAGATATGAACACCCTTATGCTTGAACATGGTGTTCGTTATGAAAAATCCGTGACGAGCACAGAAGTCCAATAACAAAACACCGCTCGGGTTCAGATCGGGGGGGCCATTCCTCCCAATCACGCCCTTCCAGGTCTCACTGTCATTGCCCACGTGGGCATTGAAGTCTCCCAGCAAAACGAGGGAATCCCCGGAAGGTATGCCCTCTAGCACCACCTCCAGAGACTCCAAAAAGGGTGGATACTCCAAACTGCTGTTCGTCGCATACGCACAAACAACAGTCAGGACCCTTCCCCCCACCCGAAGGCGGAGGGAGGCCACCCTCTCGTCCACCGGGGTAAACCCCAACGCACAGGGTCCAAGTCGGGGGGCAGTAAGTATGCCCATACCTGCTCGGCGCCTCTCACCGGGGGCAACTCCAGAGTGGTTGAAAGAAGAAAGTGTGTCATCAGAAGATTAACTTTAAAACTTAATAGTTCAAAAGATGCAAATACATTAACAATACAGAGATCTCAAAATGTCACAATCTCTCGTATCCTTAGAAAAAAAACAGACAGGAAATTCTCTGCCTTAAAATGTCCACTACATTGGTTATACATCTTAAATAAATCGTGAACCACTGGGTTGTTGGTAAATTGACAATAATTTGCATTGACTACAGCACAGAGAAGTTCTAGTCCCAGAGAAGCTCTAGTCCCACCAAGTTACTGTCATTGTCATAAAGTCAGACCAGAAAATGTGCTGGCTCATTAACAAAAGAGATGTCACAAACTAGCAAAAATGTGATGGCTGTCAAAATCACAAGGAAACAAAATAAACATCCAGCACTTATCACAGTAATCTTGAAGGCTACCCCTGAATAGTTTTAGTTTAATTCAGTTTAGTAGTTTACAGTTAAATGCTGATTCAGCTTGCACCAAGCTTTGATCATGATTAAACAGAATGCAGACATCATAACTGATGTATCTTTGATACTTTCCCGATGTGATTCATAACTCTTGACTGTCATAGTGTCCGACCCAGGAAGGTATTGTGTCTCCTCTGTAAATTACAACAGCTTCAGCAGCCTTGACTACAGGAGAGCTACTTTGCTTCATTTGTGTATCTGTAGTAGTGCTTAGAGACCAAGAGCTGTAGTTCAATCTCAGATGGGTTACACATCAAAGTTGGCACAAAAGGACAAATTCAGTCTCAGTTGCAGTGGTATCCGGGGTGGAATCCCGCTAAAAAAAAAAGACGGTGAATTTATGACAGGTAGTATGTAACAGAATTCTAAGTCCAACAGTCTGAGCCTCTGTAATGCTAATCTTCCATAGATAGAAATGATTGTCATTGCCTGAGCTACATACATTCTTCTTTAATTCAGCCAGCAAACTTGTTTTCCTGCTTGATTAAACATTTTTACGTTTGATCATCCTTGTTTTGATGTGTGTAAAATCATTTCCTTTTTTGACGCTACACTCCTCTTTAAGTATCTCACAATTCTTTTAACCCTTTTCCTCAAGCCAGGGAGTCAATGAGACAAAGCAGCCCCTCTTGTTTGCTCACTGTTGTCATCAAGAGGTGGAAACTGACAGGGTTGATGCCTACTATATTCACTATTTATTTATATGTGTACTAGGGGGCCTTGCACCCTGCTCGCTTTGCTCGCCAACCCATTACACCGGCAAACGCTATGCCAAGCGCTATGCACCGTTGTGAAGAGGGGGGCTGAACGCACCCCAAGGAGACTTGGTCGCTCCTTGGGGATACAATGGGAATCAAATAACAGTTGCTGGCTTGCTGCTGCTCCCGTGACGCGTGATCTGCATTTCGTGCGGCACTTCAAACGTTTTAACGTCACTGCTTTGTCTCTCTTCTCCCCCAGACATACTCAAAAACTATTTGATCTCTTTTTTTACTCTTATTTTTTTAAAACTTTCGAATTTTTGTACTTCCTTTATCTCTAACCTGCTCTGTATGTGTATCACGGGACTTGCTTCCAAAGGTTGTAAGTATGACATGACCTGCCAGTTTCGTGGGATGTGAAAGTGTCTCTGTCTCTCTTCAAAACATCATGTCTCGTCCCAAGTTTTTTTTTTTTATAATAGGGAGATGCTCTGACTGAGTGCTGACCGTCTAAGCACATGCCCGCCACTATTTTAGATAGCCAGTAACATAATACCTGATGGAGGATGGAGCCAGTGCTGTACAAAGAGTTAACAGCTATGGTGAATTTAGGCATAATCTCAGCCATTTTTTGCTTTTTTCCATTTTGTCATGGTACAACAACAACAACAACATTTATTTATATAGCACATTTTTATAGAAATGATGTATCTCAAAGTGCTTTACAGGATGAAGAAAGAGAAAAAAGACAAAATATAAAAAATAAAATTAGACAATACTAATTAACATAGGATAGAAGTAAAGTCCGATGGCCAGGGAGGACAGAAAAAACAAACAAAAAACTCTAGACAGCTGGAGAAAAAAAAAAAACAAAATCTGCAGGGGTTCCAAGGCCACAAGACCACCCAGCCCCCTCTAGGCATTCTACCTAACATAAATGACCTCAATCAGTAAAAGAGTAATCAATGCATTTTTGCAGTACCTAAACTAAAGTGTTACCAATTCACTAAGATCATGTAAATGAAGAGTACAGCTGAAAATCACAGTGGGAAAGTCATGTGATGTCACATAGCCTTAAGAGTACATCATTTTGTTTCATCTGTGGATTGTGGTAACCATGTTAAATTTCCAAAATGTTTTTTTGCTGTTTATTTGTACCCAGACAACACCAAGTACTCCAGCTTACTAATGAACAAATGGTATGAGTACAACAAAATAATTAAAGTTAGTTACACGGCTCTATTAACCATAAGTAGCTTTGAATCAGATTAAATAAAAAATATGTATTATCAGAGTTAAATGAGTTTTTAAAAATAAGTGCAGCCTTATATCTCACTTAAAAATTAATGTCAATGTCAATTTATTTATATAGCACAATTAAAACAAAATAGGAATGTTGAGGCCAAAGTGCTTTACAATAAAAGAAGAAAAAAAAACATATAATTAACATAAATAACATAAACAGAAATAAAATAAATGAACATAAATAATAAATAGAAGTCAGATTACATAATAACAATGAAGAAACCAGCAGTATTACTGAAGGTCACAGAAAGCAAGTGAATAGAAATGAGTCTTTAATCTTGTTTTGAACAGTTCAATTGTTGATGACTCCTTTATGTATTGAGGTAAAGAGTTCCACAGGCGAGGAGCAGCAGCTGCAAAGGCCCTGTCCCCCTTAGTTTTACACTTGTTACGAGAAACAACAAGAGACAACTGACCAGAAGATCTAAGCACTCTAGATGGCCGTTGTAAAACACACAATTCAGATAAATAGGCAGGAGCAAGCCTATGTAAAGATTTAAAAACTAGCAACAAGATTTTAAGATCAATTTAAAAACTGACAGGCAGCCAGTGTACGGAAGCTAATATTGGTGAAACAGAAATCGACTTTCTTGCCCCAACCAGAAAGCAAGCGGCAGCATTCTGGACCAACTGTAACCTGCGTATCAGGGATACTAACATACTAACATTCATAAATGCTAACAGCATATTTGTGCAGACTGTTTTCCCAAATTCTTAACTTTCCGCCACATTTATTACAAGGGTGTTGTACCATGTTAGCCATTATGAATGTAGTGAGAAGTGAAGCAAAATTACACCTTTTATTGACTAACTAAAAAGATTACAATATGCAAGCTTTAGAGGCAACTCGTTAGTCAATAAAAGGTGACATTTAGCTTGACTTCTCACTAGACATTTATTTAAATATAGCCACAATTAGTAGAAACTAATAATTGATATTAAGCTGTAAAAATCCAAAAGGAACAACAATCACATCTATAAATATGGATGAAAAATATACAGTAGTGGCTGGGAAGACGCACTAGCTTTTGTAACTGTGTCTCTGTGATGGACTGCCACCCTGTTCAGTTTGAGTTTCTGCTTTACGTTCCAAACAGCTGCGAAAACCCCCAGCATTCCTTAAAAGACCTTAAAGCAGCTCAGCAGGGTTTAGCTATGTAACTAATACATGGAAGGCACCATATGGAGACTAGATTGTTCTTTCAATTATCTGCTGCATGGACAGCAAATACAGAATATGAAAATACTATTTACCATTGTATTAGTAGCATTCAGAGAAAATGTGTGATTTTATCATACCTTATATACAGAGTTTAGCTGTTGTTGTCTTTTAGGTTAAGAATTACTTACAGAGGTTCATTAAATTCTTAAAAGCATTAAGATGTGATTTGTTTCGAACCTAGTTTTGTTAAACTTGACTTGCATGTATGGAATGTTATCTGATTTTAATAAAATTAATAAAATGTTATAAATAAATAAAATTGCTTTCAGGATTTACAGGTTAATTAGCGTCACATGTAGAGGCTGCAGGTGTGCTAAATGTTTGTTAATCAGAGCGCACCCCTTAGTGAACTGCAAAATCAGTTAATAGAGTGGACTATCTGTCACTGTTCACCATTTGTTTCTTTAGAAGGTTTTAGCTTTCTGTTTTTCCTGAAGCTCTGATGTCTACTGCTAATTCAAACTCCACAATCTGAAAATATCATAATTTGGAATCTCTGATGCCAACACCACAGGGTTTATTTGACTTTCTTAAGCATTGTTCACATGTTTTTAAATTTGAAGTTCTCTTATTTTTCCTGTCAACATTTAATGGCAAGTTTAATTGTTCATTGCTTCCTTACTAGTCAGCACAGTGCCAGACTGGTGAAGTGGTTCAAGCTGCTCCATTGCAGCAGTATCAATCCCAGCCCAAGCACTGTCTTGTAGAGTTTGCATGTTTTCCTCAAATTTTATTGTTTTTCTAGAAAATGAAATGCCTAATGTTTCACTCCAAACAGCCCCAGAGTGAATGTACCATACAATAATAATATTATCATACCTAGGATTGGCTCCCAACTAGAAACCATTGCTGCCAGAAAAGGCTCTGCCACCCTGTGACACTAAGCTGGATAAGCATGTTAGAAGATGGATGAATAAATACATTTAATTCACAAAGGCTACTCAGTCTCACTCAGTCTTCCGCATTAGAATCTATGAGTGGAGTTTTGATTCCAGCTTACTGAAAAAAGACCTTAAAAAGAATAAATATCAGATTAGCTTGTCGTGAGTTTGGTTCAGTGTTTCAATGTTGTGCTCATATGTGGCATGTGTTATATAGCTGTCTCTTATTCTGCAATTTTCTTTTTTTATTTCATTCCTTTATATCTTTTATAGAGATTTTTGGCTTTAAATTGTTTCTACAATATTACCCTATTATTGTACAAATCCACTCCATGAATCATTAGCCATCTCATTTTTAAGTTACCTCATTTAGCTTTGTTTCTTCTGTTTAAGATTTGTCTTCCTAAAATTAAGATATAATAATTTTCATGGGTTCTCTCTCCAAAAACTATAAAATCTGCTATACTTTAATAGTTCAGTTAGCCCTGTATTTTGGATGATGCCTGGATTATTACAAAATATTAAGTCAAGACAAGCTTCTTCTCTCATTGATACTTTGGCTTAGGCAAACAGAATCGTATATCTAATGATTATACTCCTATTTGTATTTGAAAAATGAAATTAGCTTTTTATTTATTATCATTAAATATCTGTTTCCTAGCAATGTCTGTGGTTGGGGATCTGAAACACAATGCCCTGCCTCTACCCCTTCTATTTTGACCTAACGTTTTACAGTTTTCTTAACCCTCTTTTCCAATCTATGACCATGAATAACTAAAGTCTGTTCTGACAAGAACTAAGCTTAGATGAGACACTGGTCCATCACATGGTACACTTATTGATAACGGGACAGTTAAAGCCAGTTAAAGCTGGGACGCTTGTAGAAGGGAAGGACCGGGAGAGGGGTAATATCTTCTCCGGGGCACAAGAGGGCAGTTCCCCTAGATTACATCGGGCCCATGGATTTGGAGCTTGGAAGCTCAACCCATTTGGGGCCCGTGGCCACCACCAGGGGGCGCTTGAACAATCTCGGAGACCTGGATGGCAGCACTTCTCCCACACCAGGAAGTGCTGCAGGAAGTTCATCAGGGTACACCTGGAGCACATCCAGGTGCAACATAAAAGGGGCCACCTCACTCTATTTGGGGACCCGGAGTCGGGAGGCAGAGGATGGAGCTTGGGAGGAGAGGAGTGGAGGTGGCACAATAATAATAAGAGAGAAGAGAAGCAAAAGGACTGAGCTGCGTATTGTGGTGATTGGTACAATCTACTGTGCAGAGAAGTAAAATAAACGCGTGTTTGGACTTCTGTATGTCCTGGTGTCTGTTTGTGTCCGGGCTCATCTTTCATAACATATACATCCACATATATATTGTGACAGTAGAGGGCGCTGTTGCTCCTCCAAACCCACAGACAACACATCCAGACACTAGGTAAAAGTACCAGAATTAATTTTTATTTCTTTTATAATGTGCACAAAGCACCTCCACAATACACAATAATCAACAATAATCAATCCAATAAATCCTCCTCTCCACCCAGCAGCTCCGTCACACTTCCTCCCAACTCCGACTCAGCTTGCTGGGTTTCCCACAATCCTTTAAATAGTCCGTGACCCAGAAGCACTCCTGTCCTTCAGTCCACATGATCCAGTAGCACGGGTCAGATGAAGATTTATATTTTTCTTCAGCCTGGAAGTACTTCTGTACTTCCATCCCCATGACTTGGGAGTACTTCCGAGTTATAATAGAAACAACAGTCTTCGTGTCAACCTGCAGCGTCCCCTGGCAGCCCCCACAGTATCCAACAGGGCTGTGAAGCCGAACTCCATTTTCCATGATGCCCTGCGGGAATCCGGGGCACCTCCATGTTGCAGGGAAGACTCCATCCAGCGGTGTGGATGTATTGGCCAGGATAAGCTGCTGGCCATCTCTCACAACATATGTTCATACATACACAAATAACCTTTTCTATCACACTTGTATGCTGCATTGTTGTAATGCCCTCGGTGCCTGCAACCTTATGCTCATTCCTTTTCCTGGGACATCAATAGTCATAACTGAGATAGACTAAAATGAATGAGTACACAAACAACAAGCTATAATGCCAAAAGTGAGCATATTAACAGCAAAGCAAATTGTGTCCTAAGTGCAGTGGAGTTGAAATCTTTCAAAAAATAAACCATAAAAACTGTGCATGTGAAGTTAAAAAGCAATAAATAAATTCATATAAATATTGTAAAATCAAAAGCTGAGACAGAAGCGACTTTCCCTCTCATTAGGTTCCAAGCATCTCCCTGTGAACCTTGGGCCTTTACAGCAGGGCTAACACACCGGCAAACCTCCAGCTGGCCACCCCTCTTTGGCTGTTGTTCTAACCCATGTACATCCGTACCCACTGGGATGATCAGAGTTCATCATCCTGCTATAATCCATTGGCATCCGGAGGATGACCCTTAGAAAATTCAGCCGATCGTGCTCCTAATGCTCAATAGCCTGGACCCCGAACACGCTCCACCACAATTAGAATCTCCAGCATCTCTGTCACTAAGCCAGACTTCCATTACTGCTATATATTTAATTAACAGGGTGTTCTGCACAGTTCTTTTCATTTATTTTAACTTTAAAATGTCAATCATTATGACAAGCAAATTTTTGTCCATTATTGTTAATTTGTTGCGTGATCCCGAATAGTTAGTAGTCTCAACACTATGAATAACTGTATTAATTTCAGCTTAACACAGTGTAATATAATGTATTTTATTAATTCTCTATGGAATATTATGTTGCCAACACGGCTCATCAAAGTCATAAAAACAAAGACTGACATAACAAAGACACATAAAGTACCTTCATTGTATAAATCCTCAGAAGTTGAAAATAGCCTTTCTGTTGTGTCTCACATAGCTCCCTCTGAAAACTAAGCATTTTCCACACTGTAGGGATGTCTACCCTATCTTTTAATCCAGGGAAGGTTGAGCAAGAGTGGCTTTCTTCAAAATCCACCTTATTTCTTTACTTACACAGAATCCAGTTTCGGTCTTTACAAAAGACTCCAGTTTTTATTAAGATGTCTTTAAAGCAGGGGTGGGCACTGCCAATCCTGGAGGTCTGCAGTGGCTACAGGTTTTCGTTCCAACCCAAGTGCTTAATTAGAAATCAAACAGAGACCATATTCAATGTTATGGCCTGTTTGTCTTCAATGTAAGGTTCTTATACCATAGATTTTGTGCCTTTCGAAGCATATCAACCAAATGATTTGAAGCCGAAAATGGGTCATTTTCAGTCTGTTACATTTTTCTCTTAAGTGTTTTATTAAACCAAATAGTGCTGATGAATCCACACAGGTGTAAATGGAAACAAGTTACATGGAAAACTACTGGCTCCTTTGTCATTTGTGTCTTATTGCTAATAAGGAGCTGTACGAAATAATGAATGCAGCTGTTTAGGACTGAAATAAGCAATTAAGGGTGGGGAACCTTAACATGCAAGACCACTAAAATGAAGCAGAAAAATGTTGCTTGAGCAATAAGTGCTTCACCAGCAGTAATTGACCTCTCATTAAGAAACTGAGGCAGCACGGTGGTGCAGTGGTAGCGCTGCTGCCTCACAGTTAGGAGACCTGGGTTCGCTTCCCGGGTCCTCCTTGCGTGTAGTTTGCATGTTCTCCCCATGTCTGCGTGAGTCCAAAGACATGCAGGTTAGGTGCATTGGTGATTCTAAATTGTCCCTGGTGTGTGTGTGTGCTCCCTGCGGTGGGCTGGCACCCTGCCTGGGGTTTGTTTCCTGCCTTGCTTCCTGTGTTGGCTGGGATTGGCTCCGGCAGACCCCTGTTACCCTGTACTTAGGATATAGCGGGTTGGATAATGGATGGATGGATTAAGAAACTGGGTTGAAACAAAAACTTGCAGCTCCAGGACCAACATTGCTAACCCCTGATTTAAAGTAACTGAAGAAGTCAGGGCATTTTGGGTGTGCAGCCAAGGGTCTGAAACGGCATGAGGCTTTTTGACCAATGTAGAAGTGAAGAAATTTAGAAATGTAGAAAAGACCAAGGGGGGCTCCCCCACCGCTCTCTGAAGTGATCTGGTATAACAAGTCAGGGGCAATATGGTGTTCAAGTCTTTCCTGGAAATCAAGAGGGAGAAATAAGGTGCTGCATTAAAGGACCCGGTGACTGTGCACTGCACTGTTAAAAGAACGATCAACTCTCTTTTAAGGAGCTAAGTCACCCAAGGGCCTGTGGGGACCTTAATCCTGCCATGTAGTCCACAGTACCCTCATCAACACCATGGATGTGAATGGGAACAGCAACTGGCCTATTGTCCCCAAAGCCCATCACCATTTCCTGCAGCTAACTTAGGGTAAATAAACAAGAAAGCCCCAGAAACAGAACTGTGACAGTACAGTTTTATGTTTGGGTGGAATCCACTGGGGTATAATCAGTACATCCCACCCTTCTGTTCCTTTTTGAATGGAGCTTTCTGTGAACATGAAAGGCTTAATGAATGATAAAAGAACAAATATTAAAGACTGCCATCATTTATATTAGATCTGACTGAAAATGAGCAAAGGTAGGTAAATAGGTACAAAAAAGCAGCTAACAGTGTAAGTAAAATTAGCAAAAGGCAAAACACAAAAGCAACTAATGACAGGGCAGAAATGCTTGTTGTGAATCTGAAAAAATGAGGTAAACAAAGAACTTGAAAGAATCCTTAATTGAGCACTTAGTGATTGTCGGGGGTAAATTAAATAATGAAGCGGATCACCCAAAATGAGCCTCAGGTGACTGCTTTGTAATTGTGGTTGCTAAGCAATGGTAAATGAGAGCTGTGGTCAGAGGGATACACCACATGAACGGTGATGGGCAAACATCTTACAGGGGGGCTCAACTGAGGGTAGACATGACAAGTTTTGTTATCCCAGTGATGTTTTAACATTTGCGTTCACTGCTGGTTAATACTCTCATGTTTCTGTCAGCCCGTGAGACAGTGTGCATGTATTGAAGCTACCATGATGTGTGGATTGTAAACTGCTGTAAAGAAAGAGAGCAAAGTGCGAAGGTGTGACAGGAGAGAAACGTGGGCCATTCTCATCTGCAGCCCCGATCTCTTTAGGGATTCCTTCACTACACACAATGCACTTTCTGGTAAATTATCAAACAAAGCAAACTGCTATGCTTAATTGTATTATATTTTTTGATAGTTGGCCTACTGTATATTTGGTAATACTACTATTCCACAACTTTGCTTTCTGTGATAACAATACAAGATATGAAATGTTATTTTTAATAGCCAAGGCATTGGGTGTAAAATTGCTGTATTTCAATCATTCTGCTGTAATTTTTTTTTTCAACACATCTGAAGTCGGGCATATGCTGTTCCTATTTTAAGTTCCATGCAAACAACACCTACTTAGGTGTAAAATTATTAGTAAAAAAAAAAAAGACAAAAGTTTAAAACACAGAATGACCTAAAAATGCATGCAAAGAAAGAAAAGCAGACATCATAGAAATGTTATATCATTACAACAATGCTCTTTTATTAGCGAATTCCTTAGAAGCAAAAAAAAAAAAACAAAAAAACAGTAAAATAGAAAGATTTCAGATGTTTAAAACAGCACTGCAGATTTATCAAATAGCACTTACTGACATGTCAATGACCTTTCACAATGAGGCAAATCTGAGCCATTACAAGAGTAAGCACGTTTGTGATTTCATTTTTTAAACTGACAGTCAGAAACCCAGCCTGGAAAGATGCAATTACTCAAATGTCCTGCAATAGTAAACAATAGTGAAATCATGTCTATAAATGTATACAGTGCAGAAATATATATAGATAAGGATATAGAGAGAGACAGTATCTAGATGTGATATTCCTATGTACAGTCTATGACATTCTTTATTTTAAAAATGATGGGAGAAGCCTGTGTTTTTAACTGTGACATGTAATGAAGTGTGCATATGCCTGCTTTGATTTGTGCTTCATCTCCGCTCCTCTCCTCTCCTCTCCTCTCTCTCTCTGTCTCTCTGTAACTGTACAGCTTTAAGCTGACTGAGTGAGGGTGGTTCTATCTTGAATGGGAGGGATGCTTTTATCTTAGCAGCCGCACACAGTGTATGAGAGAGGGAGGGAGAAGAGGAAAAGGAAAAACATTGTGCCACAGAGTCTGATGGAGGATCTCTGTTAATCAGAATAATCTTTAGCATTTTAAACTTGCTGAGGTGTAGGTCTTCGGATTTCTGGATTTACTATACACCGTAAGGGAAGACTCAGAAAGAAGTCTAAAATAAAAATCAGGAGAAGAGGGGGTCACCTGCTTGCATTTCCAAATAATAGTGTAGACATTATTTAATCTTATACAACAAGAAAGAGTGCAAGTGGTGGGGTGCTGGTGTGAATGGGGGGTGTTGGCGGGGGATGAGAGGTGATAACTGAAGGTCCGTCTGGATTTGCCGTTATAAGCTAAGCAGCTGCATACCCCCATACCCATTTTTAGCAATCTTTTTTTTTTTTTTTTTTTTCCAATTTATTAAGTGCATCTTTTCTCCTGTCCTTCACCAATTGATCTGAGCAGGCTGTGGTAACCAGTGATGAATGAAAAAATGGGCGATAAAGGAACCAGGTAAGTGTTCATGCTTTTTCTTCTATTTCAGTTTCTTGCTTGTCTTTTTAAAGCCTGTTTTGCCTTTTTATGCGTTAGGTGATGTGAAGCATAAAAATTCCTTCAATGTTGCCTTGATTGCTGTAGTTGTTCCTGTAAGAAGCTTTTCCTTGAACTACTAGTTTGGTCTCTGAGTGTCAATTACTATACCATGTCCTAGATACTAATTATTAATTACTACTATTTTACTGTAGGTATAATTTTGTAAAAATCTTGAGCAAATTCTGTTAAAAATATAAATAACAGCGGCAGACATTGCATAATGTTCTGTACATTAATTTTACATTTAGGCACATTCATATTGGCATTACCTGATTTTTGACAAAATAAATAATATTTAACCTTGAAAGTATTGCCTGAATCATGATGCCCATCTTCAGGGTGTTTTCAGCCTAATATATTGAGCTATATGAAACAGCTATGTATAAAAAAATGTGACACAAGTCACACATGTGGGCTAAACTGAAATGTCACATTAAATATTATCATTTTATAAATTATTTTGTTGTTCTAAAAGTTTTTTCTGTCTGTGACCTCAGGCCAAATGACAATATATGTCAAAGGGTATTCTACAATCGTAACCTTTGTATTTCTTAAATGTATTTAAAGATCTACACATAAATATGTTTTAAGACAGTGCTGTTGCTGTGGCTTTAGGGTAGAAACTATTTACTTCAATGCCTTTAATTGTGACTGGCTTACCAGTGACTGGAATGTCACTTTGCAGTATTCCTTAATATTGACGAGCTTTAAATATTTTAAGTTAAAGTAACTCTGAAGAGAGCAAGCAAATCAGAAAGTCTTAAACTGCCTGCAGGAAAATGGAGATAGACAAAGATGGTCTCAAAGCTATTAGCCTTTATTTCAGTTTGCCTGTTGAATCGTCGTTGTAGTAAACTAGGATGTTGTAATGAAGGCTATGGTTTGACAAGTCGGACTTTCGATAGGAGGAGCGCTTATCGTGATCCATTTTGACTGGCATTACTCATACAAACCTCCTTTTGTAAGCTTCTGAGCAGAAGGCCAGTTGGTCCACCAAGGCAGAGGCTGCTGATTTTTGTTTAATTGCTTTGAAGAGAAGGCTCAACATCGCCTTAAATGATTTGAAGTTTTTAAGCCACAGAGAGATCAAAAAGCTCAGAACTTCAGCGTACATGCAGATTAATAATGTAATACTTCTGGGCTTTACATTTCATATTACATTTCATATTTTTAAATATTTTAATCTAATTTGGGGTGGCTGGAAGTTAAGATATAAAGATCTTTAAAACTGTATTTTAATAAAATAGCATTAAACTACGATTAACAATAATTCAATCTCTATCTATCAAATCCCAATTGACATGGTGCTGCAACTCATTGAAGCTCATTTTTCATTTGCTGTGTGTACCCAGTACACCATTCTTCATATTCTTATTTGGCGTAGTAAAGATAGAAACATAAAAGGAAATGATCAAAAGGAAATAAATATGAAATTGTGCAAAGTAGCAAACAGCAGAAAAGCGAATCAACATTCATGAGTGTACAAAAATGTGCAGTATCTAATGCAATAAGAACATCTGTGCTGTTTGACGACAGCTCTGGCTGTTGACCACACATGCTTTTTACGAGTAAAAATAGTTTGTAATCCTTCTGGTCGGGTCTGACAGCCCCTAGCAAAAGAGAATGCCTTTACAAGTAGAAGGTGTTGGTTGGTTGTGGGATGGACAGACATATGATGGACAAAGTGACAGCAATGGACTCTGGGCTTCCTGTGGGGAAAGGTGAACAGAACTCTCAATCCTATTCTCGGTGCTCATGGAGTTCCTGGCAAAAATAGGAAGAGTGAGTATTCAAGCTTGATAGATAGATAGATAGATAGATAGATAGATAGATAGATAGATAGATAGAT
>JANRMT010062834.1:22509857-22521395 GCA_026402145.1 Polypterus bichir lapradei | reverse complement strand
GATAGATAGATAGATAGATAGATAGATAGATAGATAGATAGATAGATTTGCAAAGAAATGCATTACTTTGATTCACATCTATAAAATACAATATTGTAGGTGCTACTGTAAAAGAGCACACATGCTATCACATTTAAACTATAAAACACAGCATGAAAGTCTCAAACCAGCTAAATCCATTTCTTGTTGCAAGGTTCAGAAATATATCCTGATAGCACAGAGTATCAGCACATCTAGGGGCCACTCAAGCGCACGGTCACAGTCTGCAAATTTTAAATTATCAATCAATGTAACACCCACATCTTTGTGATATGAAAGGAAAACTGGAGTAACTGCAAAGGCAAAGACTGGGTGTGGGACTCACATCCGTCCTTAAGGCAGCTGTACTAATCACCGTGCCACCATTGCACCCCACATTTTAAATAATTTCCACATAAATTATATAACTGGGCTCACTGTTCCTTTGAGATATATTTTAATGATCGGTTTTATTTTTGTTGGCTAAATTATTGGGATAACTCAAAGCATTCATTCATTTATTACTTATTCTGCACCTATTAATCAGCCTATAGCAGCATGTCCTTTAACTGTGGCAGGATGCTGGAGTCTTCAGAAGAAATTTTCACAAATGCACAGAGCACACAATCTCAATAAAGTGGCACCCCATCCTGGATTTGAACCAGTGCCCAGGAGCTGTGAAGAGGAAGTGAAGCCAACTCTCCTACCCTGAGGCATATGTCTTGTGATAAATTACATTTTCCATTCTATGTTATGTGGGTTCAATATCTGGATGGACAGATCAATATGACCATAATGATAGTTACCTAAAGAAAACTAACTGCACTGGATTATTAGTTTAAATATGCAAAAACAGATAAATCAATATGCTTTGTTAAAATGATTTTAACACTTTAATCGGGTTTGAAAGAAATACATTAGGACAAAGAGCATATGAGATTTTACAGTTTTATAATTTGCATTATACTCCTACATCTGTCCACTAAACAACTTATCCAGTTCCATATTGCAGGGAGTCATTGTCTGTTCTGGTAGTGCTGGGTGCCAAGTAGGGACCACCCGGGATAATGAGGACTCACACAAAAATGTCACTATATGATTTAACTATGAGAAGAAGGGATGGAGAGGCCATTTACACTTGAACTGTGCCAGAGTTACAGTCAATTAGTTCGGAAACGTATTTGATTTCTCTGAATATAAACTGTGCCCTCAGTATGCTGTGATTTTCATTTTTAGCAGTCTGAAAGCAACGATCATTTTTAAAAATCTGAAAAGAGTAAGGTAAGTCAATAGACATTTGCTTTCAGGGATATGCCAAACCCATTTACAATGGCTCAGTTCTGTGTAGCATTGATTCATAATAATATTTTTCACGAAAAGCAAAGTCTCAGCTTTGAATACTGTTTCTCTTTGTGAAAGCAATTAATGGGAGTCACCGTATATTGATTATTGATTTGCAGTAAAGTAGGCCATTTAATTTGATAGACTGTGGACAGATTTGGTCTTAAAAAGGGAAATTCAGTGCATGATCTTTACTGTATTTAGAATGTCTGCTTTTTTGTTGTTGTCAGTTGCCTTAAATTATTGTAAATATATAAGCACCAAATCATACAGTCCTAACAGTGTATTTTTCTTTTCTGAAAAGCTGAAAATTATTATTAAACCTACACTTTAATAGTAACATTCTTTAGGCATAGCATATTAAATCAAAATCAAAACATTAAGGGATTTACTAGATCATCAAGGGTAAAATTATAAAAGCAACAAGGTTAATTTAACACGTGATACTAAAAATCATAAACTGTAAACTAGCTATGGGTCAAAAAGGTATGGAAACAAGACCACATGGAGTAATATTGGGGTGCATTCAGGGACATAGTTAACTGATTTTAAAGTTTGAGGATTTGACATTTTTAGCTGCTTCTTTAAAGAGTCAGTTATCACATGTTCCTTTTGTTAAATATTGTTGTAACAATGTGATATATTCAAAAATAATAGCGATAATAAAATGCATTTACATGCATTCATAGGCTACATTAAATCCATCCACCCATCCATTATCCAACCCGCTATATCCTAACTACAGGGTCACAGGGGTCTGCTGGAGCCAATCCCAGCCAGCACAGGGCACAAGGCAGGAAACAAATCCCAGGCAGGGAGCCAACTCACCTCAGGGCACACACACACCCACACACCAAGCACACACTAGGGACAATTTAGGATCGCCAATGCACCTAATCTGCATGTCTTTGGACTGTGGGAGGAAACCGGAGTACCCAGAGGAAACTCACGCAGACACGGGGAGAACATTTAAACTCCACGCAGGGAGGACCCGGGAAGCAAACTCAGGTCTCCTAACTGCGAGGCAGCAGCACTACCACTGCGCCACCGTGCCGTTCACTGGATAATCATGAGTTTCATTAAACATTTGAAATATTTTTAGGATATTTAATAATTTGCAATAAACTCAGTATGGAACCTATTAAGGTTCAAAGTTTCCTGAGATTTTCAAATTATAATTAGCGTCTTATAAAAGATTTAATCTCGGTAATAGCTCCAATTACATCCTTAACTGAATATTCCCACCACAAATTTGTAAGAACTAGTAAACCTACATTAAATCCATGCTATTTAAAAGTACTTTAAAATCATGTAGTTAAAAAGTAGTCCAAATAGTTTTGTGGTGGCTCAGCAGCTTTCATCGATGGCAGAATACAACTCAAGTGATGTAATGATGGCATCAGTTGATGTGTGTTTGTTAGTTAATGGTGGTGGAAGGTATGGAACTAATTGTACTTCACACATAGCATTTTTTTAAAAGAAGAGAGTTAAATTGTTAGCTGCTGCTTCGAACCACAATGGTACAGATAACACAGTTGTGAGGTTGTCTTTAGTGCCATGTAAACACTGAGCGCATGTTTATTGTGGAAGTGCTTCTAGAAGACATTATGGGGACTTGGCATGGTTTAATGAAAGTTTTTCCCCCGGGAGAATTTATTAATTGAGCCCACTTGAACTTTATTCCACCCTGGAATTGTATATGCGTCACTCAAGGTGTGATGATGTTGTCGTTCATTATTGGTGTGTTTCTAATATTGTACTTCTGTACTTGTCCGTGGGAGACATGCAAATAAGAATTTCATTGCACCAGTACACATGACATTAAGCTTGAAATGAACACTGAAGAACTGAGTTTGCCAATACTATAGGTTTGTATTTCATATAGCAGGTGGATATACCTCCAATAAAAAAATAATATCTACAATAATCCTGCCATCACTCTATTAAAAGAATCCTCATTGAAAATCAAACATACATAAATTGAATGACAGTGTTAGAGAATCTCAGTGTTCACTTCAACAGTCCTGGATAAAATATTAATAAAATATTACACTTTTGTATATGAATGCCTATAACTTATAGAACTGATAATGCCTCAATGGTATTCAAATACATTTCATTTTTATACTTTTTTTCACTGAGCACTGAATAACAATTTGACAAAATGACAATAGTCATTTGCAGCACAGAATGCCGTACTGTAGTATATAAATGATTGTGTGGTTTTGCAAAAAGTCCAAGTGTGTGACTTTGTTTTAACAATGCAATAATCAAAGTCCTGGTTTAAATGTCACTGGTCCCATAACCAGCGAGAGTGAAAGGGGGAATGGTTTATTTTGGAAACTGTAAATTATTTTTTGATTTGATCACAATATGCAAGCTTTCGAGGCAACTCAGGCCCCTTCTTCAGGCAAGATGTAATACAGAAACTGGAGTTCCCTGTGTTTATATAGACACCAGGACAGATACAATGTTGGAAAACCTTTAAGTGAGACATCTTAAACGTAAAAAATTAATAGACCTCTTCAAGCTAAGATTCATTTAGCAAGAGAGGAGAACAATGCATAGTCACTCCTCATACCTGCCCTTAAAACTCTTGTCTCTATTCAAACCATGTTGCAATGTGTTTAACTTCCCATTCTTTTCTCTCTTGCTGTGTTCTGAAGTTGCCCATAAGCACTGGGACTTCAAAGTCCCTCTCACAGTGTCCATGGCTGTTGAAGTGGGCCGCTACAGGAACATCTGTGTTGCCACGTTTAATGTGGAATCTGTGTAAATTCATTCTCTGGCGGAGTGTTTGTCCAGTTTCTCCCACATAGAGTGCAGTGTCAGGACATTTCATACAGAGAATTAGGTAGACCACATTGGATGATCGGCAGGAAAATTATCAGTTTATGCGATGTTCTACTCGGCAGTGTGGTATAACTACATGGTCTGTATTATAAATTTGAGCATGTGTTTTACATCTTTTCTGTAAGTAGGGAATTTTAGCACTTTCTGTTGGCTCACTTAGGGAGTTTCAGACAATTAGTTGCTGCAGGTTTTTTAGTTAGCCAATAAAAGGTGTCATTTTGCTTGACTTCTCACTACATTCATAATGGCTAACACGGTACAACACCCTAGTACTATTGATTTGATCACAAACAGTTGCAACAATAGTGAGTGTAAAAATAGGGTGTCTCTCAATATTAAATTTTAAAAGTAATCACATCTGGAGCAAATACAGAGCTGTATTCTTTAATGTCCTGAGCTGCTGCATCAAGCAAGTTGAACTTTTGTTAAATTAGTGAAGTCTTAGTAATTAGTAATATTGAAGCATGTATACTAGAATTGTAGAGTATTAAATATCCTACCCTGCTGATTACAAATGATTTTGTGCTACTGTGCTGTCACTTGACGTTCTGTGATCTCACCCATTGGTTTGAAGATGGTGTATCAACATCAGTTATTGATGTAGAGGTTCACCTTGCTGTTTGTTTTATTGATAAAGTTCACAGAACAGATTTACCTATAAGCATCCATTTTAAATTAATTTTCATAAAAACAGTAATACATAAAGAATTTTGTATTGAAACCCCTTGTAGACTTCTTCATAGATTTTAAAATCATTGTTTCATCAGGACGTTGGCCTCTTGAGACCAAGTGTTGACATTTATTAACACATTTTATACATGCTTCTTAATTCATAAAAATAAAAGTTAAACTATTCCAAATGACTCATAATACAGTACTTGAAATCAGTGGTTCTCAAGTTCATCTCTAAAGGCCCACTCTGACGGCTGTATTTTTGCCATAGCTTTAAATGCATAACTGTTTTTTCTATGGATTTTACTCCTTTAATTGTACCTAACACTGTCTAACAATTACCAACAAGTAGAGCAGGCAACTGATGCTAAATAATGAGAGGCTGCAGCTACTTTAGTGCTAACTAGCAAGTTCATTAGTAAAACACCAGAAATATAAATGATGATCTGAAAAACCAGAATAAAAAACTCTGAATTATTCCAATCTAACACATATAAATGCTTGCATGCTAAAAATGTAACAAACCCAGTTTTATAATGTCATTGATTGACACCAAAGCATTGAAACCCAGGAAGTAACAGCTTACTTAATTAATGAAGAAATCCAATTAAAAGCAAATGTTAGTTGAGATAAAACCTGAATCCTCTGGACTGAACCTGGGAATTAGAGCTTTAAATAATTATAAAATAATAATTTCTAAACATAAGAGAATGCTCAGACATACTTTTATTAATCCATTACTGCTAATTCTACTTTCATTTTGTTTGCTTTAGTTTTTTAGATTATGATATTGCATGTAAGCATCAAAATGTGCAACATGGGAAACATCTCTGCCTTAAAAGACAGTCCACAAGAGGATATATTAACTCATACATATACTCACAATTACTCGCAAACAAGCAGTTTAGAATTCACAGTCAAATTAAGAACATATCTGCATGACTCTGAAAGGAAAATTTAGTTCCCATGTGAACATGGGAAAAATATGAATTCAACATATAAAAAAATGAACCATCTAGAAATTAAAAAATACATCCTAGATTAATGGTTAAATCTGTCTGGTCCACCAACAACTTTCTGAAACTAATTATCCTGTAGTCATTACTTAATAGTGGTTCAGTGAACCACATACTGTATTGCTTATTAGAAAATATTAACTAAAGACAAGCTTACATTCTTGTTAATATTATCATATCATGAGCTCAAAACAAACACATCAATAAATGACTTCTGTTGTGTTTACAGTATATGTTTTCCTGTTTTTTGGGACATTGAGACACAATGGATAATATGCATTCCTCACAGATCCAGCCTTCCGGTTTGAATCCTGTTCCTGATTGTTATCTTAGTGGGGTCTGAACATTTTCTTCATGTCTGTGTGTGTTTTTTTTCTCACACCCCACAAGATATGTATGATAAATTAATTTGTTACTCTAACTTTGCCCCAGTTACATGATTGGTCAAGTTATGGATTACTGCACCATGTAGGGTTGGTTTTCTGTGGTTTTCTGACTTGTACCCAGTTTTGATGGGATTTGCTGTGGGCTCCCATTACTTCAGATTGGATGAGTTCGAATTGAGACTGTTATGTCATGTATGTTTAATACAAATTTGCTCAAAATCATCAAGCAGTTCTGGTGATTCACTTTGAGCAGTGTGGAAGACATGAAGAAGGTTGGGGATGCATGATACAGTTGAGAGAAGAGGAGAAGAGATTGAAACCAGAGTAATGTATTCTTCAGAGCATTATCTGGGTTTTAAAGCAGCAAGGCTAAAGAGGCATAGAATGGAAGAAAAGATAGGGTAAATTAGAAAGAGTGTTTCTTAAGCAGGGGAGTGACACAAGCACATTCAAAGAAATTGGGGACTTGATCACACTGTAAAACATTGACAAAGTTCAGGGGAGAGTTAGGAGTAATTAAAAGTAAAGTATAAGAGCTCTTCTACTCTTCTTTGATGCCCTGCACATGTACTCTTGGCTGTACCTGGAGCAGACATATTTAAATATCTGTTCTTAAAACTTACTTTCTTGATACCAGTCAAAATGTTCCTGTCCCTGCTGAAGCGTCTAAGTGTCTTGAACATTAAGATCATTAACTGTAATGATCTGTCTTCTGATTTTAGTAAAGAACAGCACATTTGTTGACCTATAGTGTTGTTATTCGAGATGGTCGCATCTCTTGAGAATTGGGGAATGTCACCCCTCAGTTAACCACTAATGCTAAACCTGGCCAATGGAGGCATTTCATTCAATATGCATGTCAATGATGTGACCGCTCTCAAAATCCCACAGGTGTTGATACTATGCTCTCATTTAGTATTAGAGGGGCCCTTTCATCGGATTGGCTGGCCGAGCAACGTTTCAGCCGTGGAATGGCCAAATGGGGAGGCAGCTTGACGGATGAGGTCTCCAGCACTCTAAAAATATCAAAATCTTATTATATGATATCATCTACTGTTAAATTCTGCTCTGTACTTCTAAAATTTTTATTATTATGCTGTATTAAGGATTTGTTCTGTTCTGTATACTTGTATTGACCCCCTTCTTTTGACACCCACTGCACGCCCAACCTACCTGGAAAGGGGTCTCTCTTTGAACTGCCTTTCCTGAGGTTTCTTCCATTTTTCCCTACAAGGTTTTTTTTGGGAGTTTTTCTTTGTCTTCTTAGAGAGTCAAGGCTGGGGGGCTGTCAAGAGGCAGGGCCTGTTAAAGCCCATTGTGGCACTTCCTGTGTGATTTTGGGCTATACAAAAATAAACTGTATTGTATTGTATTGTATTTAACTTTGTACAGAAGGTTTACAAGACACAATATGTACAATATTCATTTGTCAACCCAACTTCAATTAAGGATGAGTATTTCACACAAATAAAGGCTGATTCAAGCCTTGACTTGACTAACTCTTCAGATACAGTGCTGAACCTTTGATCATTTGTCAAGATTATGCATGCTAAATTTGGTGAGATTTGGACAATGCCTTTTTTGCTTCTTTTACAGGTTGTATGTACTCATAGCCTGTCCCACCTACAATGGTAAATGCCAGTCCAATGCATTGCATCCATCACAGACCATCAGTTTAGACTTGCTGGTCATGTTACATGCATGCCATTGGACTATTGGAGGAGATCCATGTAAACAAAGGCTAAAGAAAGGCTTTCACAGTGCCACCCAGGACCTAAAATATCTCATTATAATTGTTTTTTCTACACTTCTTGCTTCTTATTTGCCTTATTTAATATTATGACATCCGGTTACTCATTAAAGTGTCACAAACTGGCAGCATACCATAGAATTATGTTTATTTATCCACAGAGTTAGGACATCATTAGTTCTGATTTAGAAAGCACACACACACACAATGCTTTGCAAGTATACTCCAGGGAGATTCACAGCATTAAGGCAGTAATTATATTTCCACGCTTAGTCAGTCTTGCAGCTCGCCTCTCTAAGGCTGCTGGAACTGATGTGCTCTACCAGTTACGGCATAACAGCCAAGTTTCTAAATAAACCACTCCCAGGGTTGACTTCTCATATGCTACCCTGTCTTCTGAGGGTTCAGCTGAGGTTTCCAGCTGCTCAGCGCTACACTGCAGCAGATGCCTTTGTGCTGTCCCTAATGAATCTTATAGATTAATTAGTAGTTAGTTACAATTCCACTGAAGCGCTGCTTATGAGCAAAAAATATTGACTCATTTTCGCTTAGGTATTAACATTGCATAATTGTCTACTGATATCGTTTTAATTTCTGTCAGCATTCTCTTAAAGGCCATTTTTGAGTTACTACAACATAAGATGGAAAATTGTAGAAAGAAATACATTAAAAAATTGAAAAGGATAAACAGGGAACTGCATGTGCTAAAAACATACGTATGTTTAGATAGTGTAGAGATGCGTCAGCGAGCATCCGCAAACAAAAATAAGTTTAAGGTTATTTCCATGCTGAAAAGGAAAGTGGGTTAATGAAACAATGACAACTGTATAGCCTACATCAGGTGTGCGCCAGAAAAAATAAAAAGCAGGTAGCATAAATTGGAGGTGAAAGAAGAAGGTGAGAGGAGGTATGAAATGACTGCCATTAAACAAGAAGAAGGAAGAGATTAAAAAGTTAGTTGATCATTGAGGCCTGGAGAAATATGTCACCCAAAGCTGCGAATGAGCTTCTGATTTTCTTTGAAAAGTGTCTTTGAAGCCCTGTGAAAGAACACAAACAAGTAACATCAGTGTGGCTATGATTGAGGGATGTGTTCTACAAAAGTCTTTTTGAGGACTTTGATTTTAATGGCGATTCTCCCTGAAACAGTTTGCTAGTCACCTCACTGTTTTAAATATGCTGATGGCTG
Organism: Polypterus bichir lapradei; assembly: GCA_026402145.1. NCBI lineage: Eukaryota > Metazoa > Chordata > Cladistia > Polypteriformes > Polypteridae > Polypterus > Polypterus bichir. The sequence goes on along the minus strand of JANRMT010062834.1, from coordinate 22,512,170 downwards.
GACTGTAGATCAGATTTTTAGACTGGCAAGAGATCTGATGTTTAATATTGAAGTTACCAGAGGGATGAGATAAAGGATATTGTTGATGATGCATTTACATGTGACACAGCGGCTCCAGTTGCAGCTCAAAGTGTCTGGTGAGGAATGTGGCTCTCTTCTGTGAGACGTTTGCATAGGTTAAGTGGTGACCAGTCTCAGCAGTTTATTTCAATAGAGGCATCAGTGCCCATAAACCTGTACTCCTCAATCCTACATGAGGATATATTTTTTTCTGTGACCCAAATCTTCCCTAGACAAGTAGGGTGCAGGCAGAATTTCTCAAAAGTCACCTTATTAGCTTGGGTTCTGGGCTTTTCACCTAGCACTTCTGTATTCTAGTGCATGTATTGCTTGCCAGCAAGTCAGAGACATTTTAGAATCTGACACTTTAAAATACAGTATCTCAGAAGAACAAAATAACAAGTTTATAGGACATGTGAGGTCAGTAACCATGCTACTTCTAACACCAAGAATGTATACAGAATTTCACAGAGACCGACCTCACCTTGCTGGCCAAAATTATCAGAAAATATAGAAATGTAACAAAAACAGCAAACAGAAACATACACAAAAGGAAAATAAAAACCTTCAGTAATGTGTAGTTGCTAGGGAAAAAAAAACCTCTGTTGTACATATCTTAGGGAATCTCATGAATCATTTTGTTCTGTTTTCACAGAAGTGATGTTATTTTTGTTTATTTTTTATCATTATTTGATGAAATCACCACACTGCCATTTTGTAGTCAGGTTTTCTTTTTTACACCTCCATTTTCTGCATTATATTTACTGTTGTGGCAAATAACATCCATTGGCAGTCATGAGACTCTGCATTGTGATGTACCCTATCATCACCCTTCCATTATAAAAGTTGGCAGCCTACTTAGACTAGCATATGAATATTGCTTTTTTTTCATGCTTGGTTTCTCATTTTCTATCATATTATTCTGGGTTTCCTAAAGAAAAATCTTTTTCCTGGTAAAAATATCTATTTAAAAGAGTGAATACAGTGGTGTGAAAAACTATTTGCCCTCTTCCTGATTTCTTATTCTTTTGCATGTTTGTCACACAAAATGTTTCTGATCATCAAACACATTTAACCATTAGTCAAATATAACACAAGTAAACACAAAATGCATTTTGTGTTTACTTGTGTTGTATTTGACTAATGGTTACATGTGTTTGATGATCAGAAACATTTTGTGGACAAACATGCAAAAGAATAAGAAATCAGGAAGGGAATGTACCACTGTACATTTAAATGTCCAGGTTCAGTGGTAGCTCAAGATGGAAAATGAGATACAAAGATAACCCATAAAGTGCAGTGTAAATGGAACAATTGGAGGAAGGTATCATGAGTATGGTGTGATTGAAGAATTAAGGTGAAGGTTAAAGATAAGGTTTTTAAGACAGTCAAAAAACCAGCAATGATGTATGGAGGTGAGAGATGGATAGTAAAGAGAGTGCAGGAGAAGAACTTAGATGTGGTAGAAATGAGAATGTTGAGATGGATGTGTGAAATTGTCAAAAAGCACAAAAAAGAATTGAAACAATTTAGAGGTATAACAAAAGATTTGTGACGAGGAGAGACAATGAATATGTGGGCAAAAGATTAATGGGAATGGAAGTAAAGGGGAAGAGAAATCAAGGGAGGCCAAAGAGGTGGTGGACAAATAAAGTCAAAAAAGATCTGAAGGCCAAATACTTGACTAGTGAGGAGGTGCAGGACCAAGCAGTTTGGAGAAGGTTGATCAAGTAGATCAACCCCACATAGAAGTGGTAAAAGATTCACTATGATCTGTGACAACCTGCTACCTTGCTCATCCCTTTGGAATTCACAAGACTGAAAGTCAAGACTACAAGACCATGGCTGGCTTGTACAGTATGGAATAATGAGAGAGGTCAGCAATACAGCAGGTTTTTATATATTTATTTAAATAATGAGTGATAGTTTGAAGAAATTGCATGGCCATTATCTGAAGTATTTGCCAATCTTTAAATGAAAAAAGAAAAGTGATGGTAGTACCTGTGATAATAACAATATAAATCACCAAAATTGCCTCTTTCAATATCCTGTTATATTGCCTTGTTCGTGTTCCTGTGCAAAAGGACCACCCTACATATCTAGCAAATCTAGGAAATCACAAGTTGATGTTCTCCAGTTAATGTTAGATATATTGAATGGCTGCAACTGGTACAATTTACAGTAAATCTTGTTTCCTAAACCCTGTTAGGTAGATTTCCCTCTTAAAATTGTTATCCATATATATATATATAT
>JANRMT010062834.1:22487634-22501940 GCA_026402145.1 Polypterus bichir lapradei | reverse complement strand
CTATCTATCTATCTATCTATCTATCTATCTATCTATCTATCTATCTAATATTTTCAGCTAAAACTATTCGCACTGTGGCCTTAGCAGATAATGCATCAGCCTTCTTATATTTATTTGTGTAGTCACAATGGCTACCACCACACTCTGAGTATCACTATAGAATTCTGTTTTAATATGTGAAGTTTTTAATTCATATTATGTAATGGCCAGCATGTCTGTGTTGGTGTCAAGTCAGTCTTTCATATAAAATACATTATTCCTTACTTAAAATTTCTAAACTCAAGCTCAGCTTTATTGTCATGTGTACATAGTATAATGACATTCTTATTTGTTTGCCTCCCACAGATTAGTGGCAGTAGCGCAACACTTAACAATAGACAATGAATGCAAAACAAATGGTGAAAGAAACCCACAGATTAAATGCAACATCATTTACTATATACATATAAAATGCACTCATGTGAGTGTCACTATGAAGTGCTGTTGACTAAACCTATGATTAGAAGATAAAAACTCTCCATGAATCTAGTAGTTCAAGTGCTAATGGTAATGTATTGTTTGCAGAAAGGAGGAGGGAGACACGTGACTGTACAAAACAGCTAAGGCCTCTAATGATACTGTGATTCTTTCTAAGGCAGTGGATGATATGCATGTCATGTACAGAATGAAGTTTCACCCTCTTTAACAGTTCCTCTGAACTGAACAGTTGCTTTTCCAGGATGTAATTTATCCTCAGAGGGTAGAGACATTGGCAAACATAATGGAGAGACATCTGGGCTTTTCGTTAGACAGCTGAAGAAGTCAGAGCATTAGTGAACCTTCTGAATTATGTCTTAAATACACTCAATAAGCAAACTATTAGGAAAACCTGTACACCTACTTGTCCATGAAATTATCTGCTCGGTCAACCATGCAGAAAGAGGTGAGAGCTTACAGTTAATAATTAGATCAAACACCAAAAGTTGATCTCTGTGATTCTAACTATTTCACATGATTTTTTGTGCCAGACAAGCTGGTTTGAGTATTTCTGTAACTGGTGATCTCCTGGGATTTTTACAGACAATAGTCTGTACAGTTTACTTACAATGGTGTGATAAACAAACAACATCCATTGAGCAGCAGTTCTGTGGATGGAAAAGTCTTCTTGATGAGGGAGGTCAGAGGAGAATGGCCAACAAAAATAACCACTCTGTGCAACTGTGTTAAGCAAAGAAATATCTCGCAATACACAAAATTTCAAATCTTGAGGCAGAAGGCCATGTAGGGATCCACTCCTATCAGCCATAAACATATAGCTGAGGCTGCAATGGGCACAGGAACAGCCTCACCAAAACTGGACAGTTGAAGACTGGAAAACTGTAGCCTGGTCTGATGAATCTCTATTTCTGCTAAGGCCAATAGATGGTAGGATCAAATTTAATGCTAATAACATGAAGTCATGCACTCAACCTGTCTTGTGTCAACAGTCCAGGCTGCTGGTGGTGGTGTAATGGTGTGGGTAGTATTTTGTTAGAACACATTGGCCCTGTTAATGCCAAATAATCATTATGTGAATTCTACAGCCTTTTTGAGTCTTGTTGCTGACCTTGTGCATCCCTCTGTGGCCATAATTTATCCATCTTCTAATGACTACGTTTCAGAATGATAATGCACCATGACAATGACATGACAATGAGTGTAGTGATCTTCAGTAGCCTAATCACTGGATCGGAATCCAACTGAACACCTTTGTGATGTAGCAGAATGGGAGATTTGCACCATGCATGTGCAGCTGACAAATCTGCAGAAATTGTGTGATGCAGTCATGTCAATGTGGACCAGAATCTCAAGGAAATTTGCATGGATTCAACCAAGATAATATGTGCATATGAAAAAAACAGAAAAATCTGGTTTAAAAAAAAAACTGCCTACACAATTTACAAATCACAATCAGCTAAATATGTGTATGTGGACATGACTCGAACTCTGCCCAGAAACATCCATTTATTGAGCATGCTAATCAGCCTTATACATGGGCAATCATCATGCTGCAGAACTTCTGCTCCGCAACAGAAAGTGCAAGATCATGCTTGGCATTACAAACACCTTCCTTTGTATTCTGGGGGTCCAGGAGTGTAAGTGTAAGCCACCATCATCTGAGTGGGTAGCCATTATCACCTGGTGCAAATAACAACATGATTGCTGTTGCAATGAATGGTATAGGCCATATAAAAGACTGAGGATTTATCTAGTTTTATTACCCATATGACTGCCACCACATGCAGTACCAATATATCTGCCAATGCTACTTTGTCTCAAAATTAATGAATCGTAGGTTGACCAGTCCACTGAGACACAATGTTTTTCAGTTACATCTTTGCATCACATATAATAATAGTAATACATTTTATTTATGTAGCACCTTTCCCATGATCAGATCACTTAAATGGGCATATATAACACTGGATATAAGTAATATCTGCCATGGAAGATCAGCCCAGCTACAGACAGAAACGCAGACTCAGAAGTCCCAAAACACACACTTTTATCTTGCTCCTTGTTTCTACAGCACACAATACTCTAATCAGCCGCAAATACTCAGTCCTTTTTACTTTTACTTTACTTTCCTTCTTTTCTTCTGCTGCCTCTACTCTTCTCCTTGCAAGCTCTGTCCTCTGCCTCTCGACTCTGGCTCCCTGAATGGAGTGAGGTGGCCCCTTTGATAATGCACCCAGGTGCACTCCAGGTGCTCCCTGATGACCTTCCTGTAGCACTTCCTGATGTGGTGGAAGTACTGCAGTCCATGTTTCCGGAACTATCCAGGCGCCCCCTGGCGGTGGCCACGGACCCACACAGAGTTGAGCTCCCAAGATCCGTGGCCCTGTGGTGTTATGGGTCCACAGCTCGCTTAGCAAAGGCCATTTTTTTAATTAAATAATCACCGCGCTCACGGCTTCGTCAGGGGGCGTAGTAGTCGTAGCAAGCCGCGGGGCGATCTGCGGTGTGGGTGTTTCTCACCGAGTGCACAGGCGAGGGACTGCCCACATCCGTGATTGTTCCGGTGGCTAATGTGCTGCGGCTGCTATGGCCCCTCACTATATAAAAGAAGCGCGAGTCGATTGGGAGGGGGATCAAAAAGAACGAGAGAGAAAAGGAAGAAAGGACGGAGGTTACAGGGAGCGAGGAAGCAAGGTGGTGCAAAAGAGAGACAAAGACACGTGGAGCTTGTGGGCGAGCGAATGAGCGCTCGTGGGCAGCTGCGAGGAAGCTGGGTGTTAGGCCGACACCCAGGCGTTGGAGTTGGAAGTTGCTCCCGCTGAGCGAGCAGGTAGCGGGAGTGACCAGGGAAAGGCGACTGGCCGCGGAAGGCCGGAAAGGCAACGGGAGTCGGGAGGCTTGGTTGGGGATTATCCAACATGAGCGTCCTGGCCGTTGGATATAAACCAAGTCTCGGGACTGGGATGAGTGCCAGACCGAAGCCAGGTATCGGGAGGTCTCCAGTCTTGTGTGAATGGATGTAGGAGAAAAGGGCAGCTGCAGAGTGCGTCTCGCCTGCTGCTAAGCCCAAGCGGGATAAGTAGGTGAGACGCTAACCGAAAAGAAGCACCGAGCTTGGCACTTGTTATTAATTTTAAATATTGCTCCTGTATGAACGTTTTAACCTTGTTTTTAAAAGGATTGTTTTTTCTATTGTTTTTTAACCTCCACATTTTATCGGATTATTTATTTATAGAACTTTGAAAGCACAGCACTTTATTTGAACACTGTTTTTGTTGACTGTTTTAATAAAAGCACTATGCACCTTTTTGAACCATCCCCTTGCTCAAATGTTGTCTCACTGTCTAGCTCACCTCAGTTATATCTATCGACGGTGTTGGGTTCAAGGGCTCCTGAACAGCAATGCGAGCGTGGAGTCGAACCCACATCGTCACAGGCACCCGTACAATCCAGGGGGGCTGCCCTCTTGCATCTTGGGCAAGGAATTGCCCCTATACCAGACCTTTGCTTCTCCAGGCGCCCGGTGTTGCAAGGTCCCCATTTGTCTGTCACACTGCATAAAACACTAAAGGTAAATACAGGATATACAAAGCATGGAAATAAAATAAGAGACAATGCACCTGAATAAAATACAAAAATATGAATACTACAAGAAAGCCTTGAACAAATAACATAATTTGTGGTACAAATAAGACTCTTCCTGGACATCTGGATAGAGAGGACTGACTAAGGGAAAGGTCAGAAAGTCAGTTCAATGCCTTTCTGAACAAATGGATTTTAGGTTCTTTGTTTTTTGAAAGAATGAATTGATTCAACTGACCTCATTAATTTTGGGAGGCTGTCCAGACTCAGCTAAAGCTGAAGGTTCTGTCACACACAGAGCACAGGTTAGTTTGGGGTATAATGAGACTTCCAGAGTCAGTGGACAGAGAACTTGTGTATTAACAGAATACAGATGCTCACAGTTAACAAAAGCAGCTTAATTCGCACAAGATGTCCTTATTGCAATATTAGTGCAGTAGAGTGATCCAATTGCATTAGAAGAACCAGACTCTGGTTCAAACTGCCTTTTTCATGTGGACAAAAAATATGTTTTATGCACTTGCATCCACACCTTATGAAAACTGGATGTGTTGTGTCACCGGTCATTTAATGGATTCCTGCTCAGCAGGCATGACAGAGTGAAGCTTGTCTGAAATATTCCCTGAGCAGTGACATCAGGTAGGCTGATGAAAAAAAACTAACTTCAGTGCAATTACACAGCATTGGCCCTCTTAAAAGGAATACATTGTGATAAAGACTTGGTGATTTGAATTATTATGTGTGCAAGTCATTATTTAGCTGGTTTTCCTGCATTTCCCTGCTTTGTCGAAGGTGTCATCATTTCCCAGTTTCTCGAAAATGTTGTGCAATTTCAGAATGGCTATGCAAATATAAGCAATTTCCCATATCAAGTTTTCTTTTGGGTGGGAAGTTGTTTACACACATTTCAAGCCTCTTTTTATACATATGCAAGCTTTATAAATGAGGCTGTATGTCATTGTCTCTAGTGCCTGCACAGATTTTCTTCTCAGATGTTGGTTTTATTCCACATCCCAAAGATGTCTGGTGCCATCATTCTATCTACCTGCTCGAAATTTTGTCTCATGTATTCACTATTTCAGAAACATTAAGTGCATCTAAGTGTAAACAAAAAATTTCATCTATCCGTCTTATAAGCCAGTTTTCAATTACACATTCTCTAAGCATTTCAAAGTCTCCACATTGCACTAGATGTAATTCGGGAGTCAAGCCAGAGTAGGATCCATTGTATTATAATGCACTCACTCACAACAAATCGTTTTACAAATATCATTTAGAGTTGCACACATTTTTTGGAACTTTACAAGAAAAAGGAATACCAGGAGGAAACCTATATGGACAAGGTTGAGAATATGCACATTCTAAAGAGGGAATGATGGGACTGAGAATTGAATGCAGGCTAACACTGCATCACCATTCTCTCTCTGTGTTGTCTTCAAGTTGATTTGTCTGTAAGACCCTTAAAAAAAGTAATTTGATTCATAATTGCAACTCAGAAGTTTATTCTACTCATATCAGGGCATAATGCTCTTCTGCAGTTTTTCAGCGTATGAGAGCATTTGTGATCAAAGAATTGTGTGATGATTGTGATTTGGATACACTGAGAATGTGAAAGAGAAAATGGTCTCTCTGCTAAGAATGGTCTAATTTTAAGCAAAACAAACAAACAAACAAACAAATAAATAAATAAATAAATAAAAGCACTGCTTTTGTTTGACTTTTCCTTTAAAACAATTCTTTTGTTTGTGTCATACACAATGTCGTAGGAGACCCCACATGACTAGCAGAAAGTCAATTTGGAAATTATTTGCTTTGGTTACTTTAGTGGTTGTGTAATTTGCAACATAAGGGATGTGTAATGAGAGGATTAATCAAGGGGCAGCGGTGCCTATCTTGAATACAGCATTTAGAGATGTAAGCTTGGGAGAAAGCAATAGAGATTGTGGAAAAAAGGTGCCAGTAGGTGGAAGACTCTGTGGAGAACTTGTTAGAGAAGACAATCAGAGGCATTCTTGCCATTTGGTAGTACACAAGTCAAAAAACAGAAAAACATCAAAAGTTCACTAAGAAGGAGATTTTTTAAGAAGACAACCTTTTTGTTTTTATTTTATAGGATAATACTTTTCTAGCTGTGTAAGCCCATGCTATAAAAAACTCGGGTCCTAGAAACTATTGAAATCGTCAGAAAAAAAACTGACAGGTAATTGAAAGGAACTACTCTGGGCATCTCTCTCCTAGGAGGATTTGTTTTGCCAATGTGCTCACATCGCTTGTGCATTATCAGCAGGAGGAAAAGTAAAAGGGATGCTGTTTTACCGATGTTAATGGCTAAGCAACATTGTCTTTGTTCTGAGGTTTCATTTTGCCGATGTGCTCACATCGCTTGTGCATTTGCGGCAGGAGGAAAAGTAAAAGGGATACCATTTTGCCGATGTTAGTGGATAAGAGACTTTGTCTTTCTTCTTAGGCTTCGTTTTGCTGACATGCTGGCCTTGCTTGTGTTATTAGTGGCTAAGCAAGTTTTCTGTTTTCTCGGAGGTGGAGCCCTTACCCTAACTCCACCTGTCACTTCCGGGCCAGACAGACACACACACTTCCACACATAGACTATTATATATAAGATATGCTGTAGCTTATAAATTAGCTTATGACTGTAGGATTATGAGCAGCATGGTGATACATGCTGCATAATGGCTCCAGTGTCCTGAATGTTTATCCCCACCCAAACACTGCCTATGCAGGACTTCCATGTTCTTCTTATGTCACGTTGCTCCCCCAGCCAATAAATGTGAATGCTAAATTCATTGGCAGCTCTAAACTGGTCAAGTGTTAGTAACTGTGGGTGTGTCTATGAGTGCGCCATATCATTGACTGTCCATACTAACACTCATTGTCACCATTTTGCAACGTGTATCATCATAATATTTTTGTAGAAAAAAACATATTTAGGGAAAATTTCAGCTCAGAAAACACTTGTTAGGATTGTACTAAGATCATCTTGCTCAGTGTAGCTATTTTGTTCTAAACATTATTGTCTGTTTTGCAATCAGAATTTAAGAAGAAACATAATAAAAGTGGACTCAGTTACTAAGAAAAGTATGCAGCTGTCAGTTTAAAGTTTTCTTTAATCAGATGGTACATCTCACACAAATGTTAGAAAACGTTGGGCACCTTAGATGATAAGTCACCAAGCAGTGTGGTTAATGGAAGTTCTTTCTGGGCTGTTTTTGCAGAAGTTAGGCAAAAGGGGACTGATGACCAAGTGTATGTTTGCTGGGAGGGCAGTTTTTGCCAAAATTGTTCATCTTTTATTCTGATACAGCTGTCCTTTTTTAAATGCAAGCAGTCACTTTCCCTAACCTTGTTCATGATCTTTTCATTGGCCAGTTTCCAAAGAGGCTTGCATTTCATATGGTATGTTAAATGCATTCTTACAATCAGGCTGTGAGAAGCTTACTCATAATATATAATACCAATAAATAAACACAATTGCCAACAAAATACATTTTGGATTTTATTTACCTAAAGAAGCTTTCAGAATTTCCAGCAGTCCTTCCATTTGCTGAAAATTCTATTCAGCAATCAGGACTTTATAATTGCACAGTGGGGGGTGATTCTAGAAAGGCTGTGTGGTTTTTGTTCCTTCTCATTCTTCTTTACCTTTTCCACAAGGGAACAACTTGTGCCTTTTCTTTCCTTTGTTGCTGTGATTATTTATTAACTAATTATGTATTTATGCAAAGATGAACTTTGAGTCATATGATTATCCAAAATCAGAAATACTACAGAGTCACTGTAGAACAGAACACACAGTGTGATTTGCACTACTGTATTCTCAGTCTTATTTTGACTAACATTTCTGTAGGTAGACAGCCATCTTCAGAAAACATCTTGATTGGAGTGCTTAGAGATAGGCATGATCGTTCACTTCTTGAACTCTGCAGCTTGTATTTGTAATCAATTTTTGTTTCAATCTGTACCATGTGCAGTGTTACTTATTTGAAGTCTTTCGGCACTTAATTGAAACCTTATTCCTGTGTTTAACTAATTCAGGGTAAAAACTTGAATAATTGGAAGAGACGCTTGTGGCGCGTGAAAAAGAATCAATTCCTGGTTTTGATTTTATTGAAATGTATGTATACCGTAGCCAGTTTCACATCCTTTTCAGCTTGTTTTACCGTCTGGCTGCTTTTTAAATAGCTTGTCTGATTGGTTCAGTGTTACTTCATATTAAGAGCATTGGACTGCATTATTGATCCTGGCTGAAAGCTTCAGACATAACCATTAAAAACCATCTGCACATGTTAGAGTCAAACAACAATTAGACAGTTAATGTCAATATTTTACAGAGAATTTTAACCTTCTAAAGTCAGACATAATATAAAATGTCAAAACTTGTTTAAGGCTTTGTATAGGAAATAATAATGAAAATAAGATCTGCTTTAGGAATTTATTAAAAAATAATTAAATACGTAGATCTTTATATTAAAATGTTAAAAATGTTCTGCTTCAACACTTATCAAATATGGTTAGCACATTAAAATAAAAGCCTCAAGGGCTTGTGATAGTGTATATATTAGCTACTTATTTCTAAATAACACAATTAGATTGTTATCCTTATTATGCAGCAATAAGTGAACATTAAAATATAAAACTTAAGGGCTTGTGATAGTGTATATATTAGTTACTTACTTCTAAATAACACCATGAGATTGTTACAGTTTTATTATACAGAAGTAAATGATCAATGGCCAGACATGGATATTAGAAGTTTCACATTCTGAACCTGTAATAATAGAACAATATTGTCCTGTTACTACTACTGCTACTAGTCACACTGCTTTTCTTATGGCCATCTAATCATCCCCTCTCTCTAATTAGCTAATTATCTCTCTTACTCCTTTACCACCTAATACCACCTAACACCTAATATGGAATACTGGGACAAAAATGGCTGTCGTTGCATCATCTAGGTGTGAGTTGCCTTTTGGTGGTGTTTCAACTGGCTCCCCAATGTCTATGTAAAACACTATGAGTAGCTACAATAGTGTTGTCATGTCATGTCATGTCATATTCTAACTTGCTTAATCCAGACTAGGGTCGTGGATGGGTTGGAGTCTACCCAAGCTAGCATAGAGCACAAGGTAGGAACAGAGTCTGTACAGGGAATCAGTCCGTCACAGGACTGTCACACTTACACACACTAGGGCCAATTTGGCATTGCCAATTCACCTAACCTGCATGTCTTTGGACAGTGGAAGGAAACCAGAGGACCTGGAGGAAACCCACGCAGACACGGGGAAAACATGCCAAGTAAATGAAAGGAGGACCCGAGACATAAACCCGAGTCTCCTTACTGCAAGGCAGCAGCGCTATCATTGCACTATTAATATTATTATTACTATTACTGCTACTATTATATAATTATTATTATTATTATTAGTAGTAGTAGTAGAAGTAGTAGTAGTAGTAGTAGTACTGGTAGTAACTGACTAATAGATGCACTCAGGTACCTCTGCTTCTAAGGTCTTAGCAATGCATCCATCCATCTATCCATTTTAAGTAACTGGGTATGTGATTCAGAGTCACATGTGGCGAACAGCCAGAACTCTTACCCGGCCGGAACACCCAAAGTGTGGAAGGACCATGGGAGAGAGTTTTTTCAGGACAGTTCCTCCCCCAGGCCAACACACAGCAGCCCCCTTGGCCACAAGTAATGAGCATGGGAGCTCAACCCTGTTGGAACTCGTGGCCCCTGCCAGACCTATCCAGGACTTTATTTGTGGCGGGGTGGCGGAAGTGTGGCTGGAAGAAGCTCGTTGGGTACCTGGAGTCTTTCCAGGTGCCCTATTAAAAAGTGGCCAATCTCCACCATTCAGAGTTGGGAGGAAGAGGACAAAGCCTGAGGAGGAGTAGAGGGAGAAGAACTGGCGGCAAGAAGGGACCACGTGTTGTGTTGTGTACTGGTGATTTGTGCGCACTTTACTCTTGTCTTCACACACATAAAAGCAGATTCTATGGCTTACCTAAAGTAGAGACAAACATGTGCATCAGATCACAGACCTCGGTTAACTACACAGCTTAGAGGACAGCACGACTAAAATTAAGAGCATTGCTATGAATGCAACGGGTGACAACAGAGCATGCTGAAGACTTCAGTCAGAGGCGCATTGTTAACAAAATGAGCTCACACACCAGGACATGAATGAAAACCCGATTCACCTGAAATATTAGCAAAAATCCCAAAAATAGACAAAATGCAGACAAATACTTATAAAATAATTGCAAAGGAAACTTACTGAAAATTGCTGAAAATTTTACAGAGAGAGGTACCTTAAAATGAAAAAGTACATCTGTAATCACTGCAGCTTTCGGACGGTGAAGATCTTCTACTATGTCTTAGTCTCAAACAATAATCAGATTTTCATGCCTCATCTGTTTATCTGTTCATCTTACCTTCCACAGGTGATTATAGCTGGAGCTCATCATAGAAGCATCAAACCAGGAACCAACCCCAACTCAGCCACTCTGCCACACTTACTTGCCCATTCACAATATGAACCTACTAAATCCAGTTCATTGTCATAAGTGGGCAAAGCCTATCCAAGAAACAACAGACACAAAACGGGAACTATCCCTTGATGTGACAGTAAAGTCCAATACAAAGCGTGTTCATAGTTCCTTATACCAACTCAATTTAGAGTCAGCAGTCATCCTACTAGACCCATGTCTGAGATTTTTGGAGGATTTTTGGGCTCTGGTTTTAAAATGTATACACCCACACTCTGTAATACTTGGCTAATTTCTAGTCATCAATGGACACAACAATCTTTTAATGTCAAAAAGAAAACAGATGAAAATGGAAGCCCCAGAAACAGTAATAAGGCTGGGATTCAAATGTTGTCTACTGAAGATGTGAGGCAGCAGTGCTAATGATTTCACTGAAGTGCCCTTCTGATTATTGTACTGTTTATTACATTAGGTCAGAAATAGCATTTCAAACTTACAGAACTGTAATAAGAAAAACTGCACATTGTCTCAATAAAATATCTTCTGACTAAAAGCATTGTTTTGCTGTGCTCTCTTATAAGGTACACTGCATGCTATTGCTGTATTAGCATTGTTGCTATATTGTGAAAGTTCATCATACTATGTGTTTGCACTAATATAGTTCTCTATATTCGTTCCCTTCAGATGCATCACAGAAAATTACATTTTCTTATTATTGGCAGCTAGGAAAGATGTCACCCTGAACATATAGCCCTGGAGCACTGTGCAGGCCCAATTCCCCATTCTATTATTATCTAATTCTATACCTAATATTTGAATATAATCTACTGACTTACACATTAGGAATTCATTGTTTTCAAGCACACCATTAGTTTTAAGAAAACAAGGTATATTTCTGAGTACAACCAATATTTTTATTTTACTATCTCCTCACTAACTGTTTCTTTACTTCATTAACTGTCGTGCTTGAATTTTTATTTTCTTAATAGTATTATAAAGAAATTGCCTTCTCTTGCCACAGGTTGCTGCTTTCAAGAGCTGGAACGTGAAGCTCCATTCAGTCTTAGTGAATTAAATCAGTAGATGGATACTCAGAGAAAACACATCCAGTAAACAATGAACTAAATTTTAAAAGGCGCTGCCACATTAGATAGTAGCCTAAATGAGAACAGCAACCAGATGTGATATGGATACAATAACTCTATTCAAACACAGCACAATTATTAATTCTATTTACAATTATTCAACAAATACTAAGTATTCTGGAGATTTTTAGTCTGTCTAATGTAGAATTTCCATAGTATATTCCATTACATTTATAATCCTTGTAGTTACTGTATGGGTGTAACTAAGACCCTCTGAAGTTGTCAGTGTTTATTCAAAGCTTTTAACTGCACCATGTACTCATACTAAATTGTCCTTTTTATTGTCTTTGGCCTCAAATGGTCTAATAAAGAGAAAACATGGAAAACAAATAGGATTGTTAATTTTTTATGTAGATATTTCTTAGTCTTTAGTGAGAAGTCAAGCAAAATGACACCCTTTATTGGCTAACTAAAAAGATTACATCATCAGGCAAGATGTCTCAAGATTTCTTAGTCTTTGAAATTGCATTACCTACTTATTTGAAAATCCACTTTGTCATTTTTAAATTTTTTGTCTCTATATTCAAATTCTGTATTTTTGTATCCTATGCCCTTAATATTCCAGAATGATTTTTTGATATAAATTATGAAGGTAGTATTTCAGTCTAGTTTCTGATCGTAGTTTATTCCAGCATAGTCTCTCAAGCAGCTTGAAACTATCCTTGCAGTAATGGATATAAAGTTAGGAGATTTGAGAAGAATAACAAAGCTGTCTTGTGCCACAGTTGAATGACATACATATCACAACAGTTCTACCAAAAATTATTTAATATTTTAGCATTTGAAAAGTATCTGCAACCTTATCTCAATTAGAAATTTTCTTAAAATAAATGAAGTATGCATTGCCTTTAGTGCACATTGGTGGAGCATTTTAAGAAGGAAGGCTGAAATAACTGTCTTTTTTTTACATTTTGAAATAAATTGTCTGTGAAACATTTGAAAAAGAACAAAAACTAGTGACTAGCCCTGAATTCATTATCTTCCAAGGTGGCCGCTGAGGGAGAGCAGCTGTTTCATCAAATACTGTTGATAACATTCTGTTGTGTACCGTCAATGGAATGTAGACACTCGGCAAGCACTTAATGTCCTTGAGCTCTAGACTAAAGATAAACATAGACATTTAGAGATTTCTAAGCTTTTGAAAGCTTATGGCTGCACTCACACACATTCTTTTGCTTCTCAGTGTACCTGATTCACCTGAAATGTTAGCAAACATCCACTTTGTTGATTAATATTGATAGACAAGGCAGTAAATCATTGCAATATTTATTAAATGTGTCTGAATCACTAATATAATACAATGCTGTTTCTTTAGAATGATTTTACTGACCTGCTGTCATGACCAAAATACATGTACATAAGTTACAAAATAAAATTATATTAAAGAAAAGGAAAATAAAGTTTACTAAGGACCTTTGGTCTCACAAAGACCAGGGCCAAGATGAATAAAGGAACAAACTAGAATAAAAATGTATTGATGAGTAATAGGGTTGTAACACCTGGTAATGATACGTTTGAAGGTCCTGTCACATTACATAATTTTTCCAGCAATTTTCAGTTGCAGCTTTTATTTATGTGAGAAGTTTGACTCCATATAAAATGCTGAAGAAGAAGAAGAAGAGGAAGGTCAGGCCACTTGCTGTACGCTGCTGTGACCTCCAGTTGTGTATGTAGTTTGACATCCCCAGCCACTGAATCTGATGACTCTGTGACTCTCATAGGTCTGATCCTGTCTGTACTCCTAGGGGCGGGCTCTATGTATTGGCAGAGCTGACAACCAATGAGCACTCACCCCGAATTACAATGCATGCATTGCAAACACAAGGAAACAGTTGAAGTACGTATTTTAGATCTTAAATCATCTGTCTACACTGTCTCATTTTTACATACTACATCAGAATGGAAAAAAAACATAAAAAAAAAGAAGGGAAGAGACTGCAGCTGAAGTCTCCGAACCTGAAAATATTCGTACAGCACTGGTCTGAGCAAGCAGCACATTACAGGCTCTTAGAAAAAGGGATGAACTCATGATACTTTGGAAATGTGAAACTATGCTGGAAAGTCATCAAAGAGTCAAGTAGTTTGTCATTCCCTGTGATAACTACGACGTCCTCAGACAACAAAATCAGCTAGTTTGACATTACTTACTAATAGAAGTCATGTGGATAAACTGGTGAGGAAGGCAGGCTCTATTGTAGGCATGGAGCTGGACAGTTTGACATCCGTGGCAGAGAGACGGACGCTGAGCAGGCTCCTGTCAATCATGGAGAATCCACTGCATCCACTGAACAGGATCATCTCCAGACAGAGGAGCAGCTTCAGCGACAGACTGCTGTCACGGTCCTGCTCCGCTGACAGACTGAGGAGATCGTTCCTCCCCCACACTATGCGACTCTTCAATTCCACCCAGGGGGGTAAACGTTAACATAATACAAAGTTATTGTCTGTTATACCTGCATTTTTGTTACTCTTTAATTTAATATTGTTTTTTGTATTAGTATGCTGCTGCTGGATTATGTGAATTTCCCCTTTGGGATTAATAAAGTATCTATCTATCTATCTATCTATCTATCTATCTATCTATCTATCTAT
>JANRMT010062834.1:22445568-22487624 GCA_026402145.1 Polypterus bichir lapradei | reverse complement strand
TATCTATCTATCTATCTATCTATCTATCTATCTATCTATCTATCTATCTATCTATCTATCTAATGTGAAGCCAGCTTAAGTTAATGAAGTTAACACACTTTAAGACGCTTTAAAAAAGTGTCAAAATGAAAAAGCCTTATATTGTTATGATTATATGGTACCTTGCAGAGGCATTCAGGCGCTTCACCGATTTCTCAAATTTTTCTGAATAACGAATGCTACACTCCTTTTTTTTTGTAATATTTTGATTTTAAAGCAGGAAACTCAAAATTAATTGTAATAAAACATCACTGGGTGTTTGTCTAAGACACATCATCAATAATGTACCAGGGTGCTCAGGTTCTTGTAGGACCTTTCAACGTTATGCCATTATGCCATTACTTTCATCACTCATAAGGTCCCACATAAGAGATTGGGCATCAAACTAAAGGAACTGGGAGTTCAGGGTGTAGTGTATAGATGAGCGCAAAACTGGCTAATAAACAGAAAACAGACAGTGATGGAGCAAGTAACTTTATTAGAATTGTGTCCCCACAGGGGTCAGTGCTAGGTCAGCTATTATTTTTAATATATATATAAATGATTTGGATAGGAATATTAATAAAAAAGATGGTTCTGTTTGCAGATGATAGCAAGATAGGTGGATTTGCACGTAATCTAGAATCCGTTGAATCACTGCAGAAGGACTTAGACAGCATACAGGCTTGGACAGATTTGTGGCAGATGGAATTAATTGTAAGTAAATGTAAAGTATTACACATAGGAAGTAAAAATGTTAGATTTGAACACACAATGAGAGGTCTGAAAATTGAAAGTGCTGCTTATGGGAAGGATTTAGAAGTCATAGCAGACGTGTCCATATCAACTATCAGTTTTCAGAAGCCATTAAGAAGGCTAATAAAAAATTAGGTTATATAGCACAATGTGTAGAGTACAAATCGAAGAAGGTTATGCTCTAGGGTTTCATAACACACTGGTAAGGACTCATCTGGGGTACTGTGTACAGCTTTGTTCTCCAGGCTACCAAAAAGACACCAAAAAGCTAAAAAAAAGTCCAGTGAAGGTAGACTAAGGTTGATCCAGGCCTGCAGGGGATAAGTTGTGAGGAAAGATTAAGAGAGCTGAGTCTTTTTGGAGGTGACATGACTGAAGTGTTCAAAATTATGAAAAGAATCAATACAGTGAAATGAGACTGTTACTTTGATATGAGTTGAACATTTACACAAGGACAAGTGTTAAGGATAAATTTCACACACACATTAGCAAATTTTTCTTCACACAAAGAGACATAGGCACATGGTGTAATTTACCAAGTTGCATCTTAGGCAGCTGTTCTTTAGGCATCTTCAAAGTTAGACTTGATGTTATTTTGGAAAGATTAAGTAGATTGTACTGGCGAGCTTTGTTGGCCTGAATGGCCTGTTCTCGTGTAATTAATTCTAAAGTTCTAATTTTCTAATTATACACCCTCACCCTGACAACACACCAGACATTGGTCAAGCCTCTCCACAGCCCCTGTATTGTTGTAAATGTTCCTCCTCTTCTTCCCTCCTATTATACCAATCATAGTATTGGCCTTGCAAAGCAACAGTCCTGAAAAACTCCAGGAGACTACCTGCACTGATAAATCTTAGATTAGATAAGAAATCTTAAGAAGAACAAAGAAATATGCTGTTTGCATAAGTGTTCAGTCTCATATGTTTACATGGATGAAAATGACTGCCAAACAAGCACACGATTGCTTTACAGTTGTCCATTACCAGTGAATCAATTCTGCATAAAAACCTCTCACTTACATGACCATCATTCAGGTTGTGAATCTGAAGGAGACCTGTAAAAATGGAGACTAAAAAAAAACATTTCAATGAAGTTAAAGATAAAATCATACAAATGCATATATTAGGGAAAGGTACAAAATAATACTGGAGTAATGGTGCATCAATCAATAAAATGAAGAAATCTGAATAATGCTGGCCAGTATAAGCCATTACTCAAACAGATCCCTATGAAAGAATGACCAGGCTGTAATGCGGGAAAAGATCTGAAGTGTGCAAATGTAATACTGCCCACATATCCAAAAAACACTACTCCTACAGTTCAGTAGAGTGGTGGTAATATCATACTGTGGGTCTGCCTTTGTCAGCATGGACTGAGCATCTGGTGAAAACAAAAGGAAGAATGAATGGTGAAATACAGCAAGGGAACCTTCAGTCTGCTAAAAAAACTGAAGGTTTTAGCAGACCAATCATCTCAAACTTAAGTCCAAAGTAACCTTGGAATTGCCCAAGGACAAAATTCATGAATGTTCTACAATGGCCCTGTCAAAATTCTGATGTTAATCTGATTAAAAATCTGTAGCAATATTTGAAAACTGATGTCCCAAAGCATCTCGGTCCACTTTCAAATGCACTACTTAAATCTATCAAATAATATATAAGATACATGAATAGACAGAAAATTGAAACTAGACGTAACTTATACTATCAGAAAACACCTTATATTGGTCTGGTTATATGGTACCATGCCCATGCATTCAGGCCTTGAATAACAAATTCTATACTCACTGTTCTTTCATTGTGATATTTTCATTGTAAATCATGGAAATTAAAAGTTAATTGTACAATACAATATAATATAACCTATTTTTGTATAACATTTTTCACTGAGTGAAAGAGAGCTATGAACAATTCTTAGTAGACTCTGTGCTGGCTGACCAATCTGATGAGAGAATCTTTCTAATCCGATGATTCAAATGCTCCTTTATCCAACACAACTTTTCCATATGAATGACAGCATCCTTGCAGTTGAGCAGTGGCACCAAGTGTCACATCCAGATGCCGAGAAGAGAAACAAGGCATGGTTAGGAATGGTTTTAAAGTATTGTATTACTTCTGTACAAATTCTGTACGATTGACTAACAAACAGAAATGCAGTATGCACAGTTAATCAGCAGCTCTAGTCAGGGTATGCTAGACTATATCAGTGAGTCTTCAACATATATTTAAAAGTTAATACTGAAAGGCATCTCTTATATTCAATAAAAATAATTTGTGATATCTAAGGTGAGACTGAAGCTGTGTGGTGACTACTATTTTAAGTATTTTAGAGCAAAAGGGTACTTGTGAAAGGGGTCTATAATTATTGAGCGTGTGGGGGTATAGCTCTGGTTTTTTAGGTAATGGACAGAAAGCTGACAGTTTTAGATCATCAGGAGCTGTGCCATTCAGCAATGAACAATTGATAATGGTAAGAATGGGTGCTGCCAGAACATCTATTGAGCTTTTTTATTTGTTTAGTAAAATTATTAGTTTAGCAGGTAATTGCAATGAAACATCTCCTCCCGCTTATCTATGGCACATCATCAGTAACTTACTAGTGGTCCTCGAGTGTTTCAGGTTTTTCAAAATGACAGCCTTTGGATTTTAAGCACAGTGCTTCAGGCCACAACACCAAATTACCTGCCGACATTTAAAAATAAGTAGTAATGAGTAGCAAATCTGTCTAGATTACCTGCTTTAAAACTATGTGCATTTTCAAGTACACTATTTAAATGAAACATCATAAATATCAGATACTTGAAAGGGATTAGACACCAAATTTAAACAAGTTATACTTCACACTTTTAGATTTGCCAAGTTTGGGTCAGACACTGAAGGTAAAATTAAGATGAACAAAATTCCCAGCCATGATGGAACTGTAATGCCGAAATGCATTAAAGTAGTACTTTTGAATTAGTAAGCATATTCCAGGAATCACATCAGTGGTGAGAAGTACCTGATGACTGGAACATTGAAAATATGATTCCAATCTGCAAGAATGGAGACAAAGTGAATTACACTAATTATAAAAGAAAATGCTTTATCTCTGCAGTGTCTCCTGCAAATTTATGAGAACTGTAGCCAGAAATAAATTATAAGACTGAGTAAGTGAAAGGAATAAGTTTATAAAAATTCTTTGAATGGGTAACTGACATAGTGGGCAAAAACAAAGCATACAACTTAATTTACTTAGACTTTCAAAAAGCTTTTGATACAGGTCTGTACTAAAACTAAAAGAAACTGGCTTACAAAACCAGTAATAAACCAGAAACAAATAGTACAAATAACATGGGAATGCACCACATGATATCATTAGTAGCGTCCCTCTCGGATCTGTGCTCAGTTTAGTACTTTTTAAAAATATATATTAACAAAATTGAGATATTAAACTTGTGCAGATGACAATAAAAAATCAGGGGCTTGCAATTCAAGGTTTCCTGGGTCATCATCCAAAATGTTAATGTTGATAAGTTCAAATTGCTAACAGTTTAAAAAAGTAATTTTAATTATAAATACAAGGTGATTGATGTAGACCGCAAAGAAGCAACTTCTGAAGAGGGTTTGGGGAGTCTGCTGTGATGATACATTCATGTCCTCCAGTAAAAGTACAGTAACAACACCTCAAATAAAAGGTTACTATATAGATTAGCTTGGAAGTCAAGAATTTTTAGAATCTATGAAATCGGTATTACAACCAAGAACACATTAGGAATTTAATGGAAGCCTTTGTTAGAACAGTTGTCATGATTTTACCTTTAACGAATGAATTGCAGAACCATGGGCAGGGTGCATTAATTTGTGTCAGCCTGACCTGCACATAAACAGCAGCATGGTAACATGCAGACACAAGGAGAACATGCAGACTCCATATAGACAAGAAAAGGACAGGGTTTGAACCTCCAAGAATTCTGAGGCATTAGCACTAACAACAGTATCAACCAACATTTTAACCACATGAACATTGTAAAATATTACATTCATTACAAACGATTGCTGAAACATTGATATTGACATCTTATCCTGGAACTGATCATAGTTAGCCTCCAAGTTGTCTGATATTTGAGGAAGATGTGCCATTTTAATTGATGCATTATTTTGTGTGTATAGTTGGTAGGGGTGGTAGTGTTTTGTATGTATATTTATTTTACCTTTTTTTTTTAATATTCTGTGGTCCTTCCAATAATTTTTACCTGCTTATTTTGTCCTTTTCATATTTACTTGCTGCTAAAAAAAGAAGCACAATGTTTTCATGAATGGGAAATCTTGCATAAGTGTACATGTGTTTAAATGTGTTTTAGCCTCCTAACCAGAAAGTTTGTGCAGTGAGACATTGCAGCTTGCCAAACAAATGAGAGCTCATGAGGTTCACGTTCATCCAAACACATCCAGATGAAACGATGTCTGAACAGGTCACCTTTAAAAAGCACTAATGCAATGTTTAGATCAGAGCAAGAGAAAAGCTACACTTAGCCAATTTTACATGTATTCCACACTCTTAAAAATAAAGATACCAAAGTGTTACTTCAGTGTGATGCCATATTTTCTAGAAAAAAATCTTTACTTATTTGGTACCCTAACAAGTTCCATAAATAACCATAAAGAGATTATAACAACGTTGTAAAATACCAATGCATTCCTGATTTTAAGAGGACTCTTGCAATGACATCAGCAAATTTCAGGTCTGTGTGTTAGTATCCTTCTAGGCAGACTGCTATACATTAAACATTTCTACTTTGTCCACATATCGGGAAACTTCTCAAAGCCCAAAGAACACATTTCACATGCAGAGAACCCTTCACAAAATGAAAAGGTTCATAGTCAAGCGATTGTTCTATGAAGAACCACCTAACCCAATAAAATGCTATTAGGGAACCATTATTTTTAAGAGTGCATGATATCTCTATAGACACTATAAGCAAGGGAGAGGGTCATCTGCATGCTGCAGACAGGCATGTCATGTGCCAGCACTACCAGCCACTAAAAACCAAGGCACTTCACTGTGAAAGGATTGCAAGGAACATTTCAGCGGAACAACAGGAATGATGGATATCCGAGATCTGGTTACCCTCCAGTGATCACAGATCTGCCAACCATACTTCTGATGCTCTGGGAACTGCTGGCAGACATAAGTGAAAGGACAGTGACGTACAAGCTCAGTGCCGCTGGCCATAGGTAAAATGTCAGAGTTCCTTTGCTCACACCTCTTAGAACCCAAATTGTTCAGCCAGGCCACATACACAGCTGGTGTGGTCACATCAATACTGAGTAATGAATGCTGGTGTGCAGGTGCTGCCTTGGCCTGCCTTCTGTCCTGACCTTAAACCCAACAGAGCACCTCTGGCACATTCAGAGACATGACTGTCTGCCTCTGTCAGGCCCTTATGCAGAAATGTGTGCAGATGCAAATAGTCATCGTCAAGCAGTGATGAAAGTACTGAGGAAATAAAAGATGACTGCTATTAAGGCCGATTTATACTTATGCATCAATCCTACTCTGTACTCTGCCTATGCCATAGCTAGAGTGTGGCCTAATGGACCCCTCTTCAAAAATGCAACTATATGTTGCTGGATATCATGATCAATGGTACAGTGAGTGCTGTGCAGAGTGTAGGTAGGACCTCTGTGTTTTTCCCAGTTGATTCTGGGGTTCGTCAGGGGTGTGTTCTTGCTCCTTCTCTGTTCAATGCTTGTATGGACTGGGTGTTGGGCAGGGCCATGGGGTCCATGGGGGCATCTGTTGGTGAAGAAAGATTCACTGATCTTGACTTTGCTTACGATGCTCTAATCTTCGCGGCGTCAATGGAGGTTCTGATCAGCGCTCGAGAGACTGAGTGAGGAGTCTGAGTGTCTGGGCTTGCGAGTGTCCTGGATAAAAACCAAAATCCAGGCCTTTAATGACCTCTTTTGCCCAGCCATCAGCAGTGTGTCTGTTTGCAGAGAGAGTGTCGACCTTGTCGAGAGGTTTACTTACCTTGGCAGTGACAGTCATGTCACTGGTGACTCTTCCTATGAAGTCAGTAGACAGATTGAGAGAGCATGGGGGTCATGTGGTCACTGGAAAGGGGTGTGTGGCGCTCCCGATATCTATGCAAAAGGACGAAGGTCCAAGTCTTTAGAGGCCTAGTGCTTCCTGTTTTTCTATATGGTTGCGAGATATGGACGCTATCCAGTGACCTGAGATGAAGACTGGACTCCTTTGGTACTGTGTCTCTTCGGGGAATCCTTGGGTACTGCTGGTTTGACTTTGTATCGAATGAGCGGTTGCTCATGGAGTCCCGAATGAGGCACATTACCTGCATTGTTAGGGAGTGTCAGTTACGGCACTACAGCCATGTGGCACGATTCCCCGAGGGTGATCCAACTCACACGTCCCTCATTGTTGAGGACACGAGTGGCTGGACCAGGCTAAGGGGTCGCCCACGTAACACCTGGCTGTGGCAGATTGAGGGTCATTTCCAGAGGGTGGGACTGGACCGCGTGTCTGCCTGGGGGGTTGCCAACTGGGATCCCGAGCTGTTTCATCATATGGTGGGTATGGCAAGACACTGTACCAGTGAATGCTCCCCGACTTGATTTGATGTAAAATCTACGCAAGCCCCTAGGACTCTGATTGGCCAGTTTGGTAACTATGTATTTCCTGAAGCATGTTTCCATTTGTCTTCTGCTGTTCTGAAATAAACAAGGAGCAGACCTTACAAAGACAATCAGACACTGGCCAATTTGCGGCATGAAATATCGGAAGTCAGTGAATGTATGAAAAAGTGGAATAATGTGAGGGACAAATACGTTCACCTACAGAAGAAAATGTGTAACAAGAGGAGCAGTGATCCCGTAGGGGGAAAAACAACCTGCACTTAAATGGATCATTCAATTTTCTACAAGCACCGTCAACTATCATTCAGACATGTGCCTGGACCAAAGCACAATGCTGAAGTATGAAGAACTTTCAACGGTGCAGCCTACATTGTGGCGTTTTTAAATCGGTCATAAGTGCTCACAGTTCTTACTGTTTTCATGTTGTAATTGTTGTACTATTTTTTTCCAACTATTCTCATTTGCTTGTTATTATTTCAGCAATGAAGGTTAAAATTTCAGTTGAACAACAAGTTTTGTGTTTCTTTTTTCATGAATATACTTTGCACTTTTCCAAACTGCTCCTAGTTTCATTGATTGTTCTCTGAATAAAACCATTTACTAACTATGGAAAACAAGCATTTCCTGTCATCCATGGACTCACAACTTGAGAATGCAATATTTCCAGTGATAGTAAAGACAGACAAGGGCAGATTTCATACATCTTCTCAGAACTATAAAATGAATAAATTATGTTAACTCCAAGCATTAGCCAGACTGGAAAGTTTGCTAAGTAGAGCTCAAGGACAAGACAAGCAGGATGACAGTAACCATTGTTTCTACGTGTTGTGGAAAATTGATAAAATAATGTGCAAACGCTGACTAATACATTACATGTGTCAAAATGTTTTTTGCATATTTGTTATTTATTCATTTAGACATCAGTTGATTAAAGGAGATTGCAGGAGATGCATAAAGGCAGAAGCAGGCAGCAAAGTGATAAATTTCCATATAAATGATGATTAATCAGATTAAATAAAACAAGCCACATGAAAAATGTAAACACTCTCCATACTCATTCCTAAAAGCCTGGAGTAGTCTGGACCAAGAATAATGTAAATAAAGTGTATTTTGTAAGAATTCCAAACTTTACAGAGATTTCAGATATACTTTTTTATTTGTGATGAGATAACACATACAACAATTTTTGATTTAAATATACTTAATTAAGAAATTTATCAACAAAGCTCAAATGAGTTTCCTTAAGTAGACGATATGAGGAATCAACCTAACTGTTCTTTTCTGTTGCCATACAGTATTAACATTAAAAATTATTTCCTTTGATTACTAACTGTAAATACAAATGAATGTCTATCTCAATGCTTAGCAATAAAGTTCAGAAAGAAAATATATAGTCATATGTTTACCATTTGCTATTGAATATCCAAAGCAACCATTGTTCTGCAAGAAAGGAAAACACATTTGTGGTTAGCAATTAGCAGACAAAAGTCTTTAGGAGAGAAATTAGAGTCTAACACCAGACTACAGTCAAAAACTGAGTGTCACAGTTCAGGACGAGAACCCAAAGCTCAAAGCCAAAGTAACAAAACAGTGTCCTAAATTTGTCTGACTAACTTAAAAGTAAGAATGAAATTTAGTTATGAATCCACAGATTTAGGCATGAGGATAGTCATGCTACATCTTTTATGGCCGTAGTTTGAATACAACATTTTGTTGTCACTGTTAAAATGTTGTGAAATAGTGGTGCCTATAAGAAAGAGCACCATACATTTAATTAAAAAAAACAAAAAAAGGAACAAACACGTATTCTTGATAATTATGGGAAACTCAGATTATGAGAACAATAGATTATTTTTACAAATGTTATATTATGGGAAGAATTTACTCAATTAATGCATGCACTTTATCTGATAAATTATTACCTACTGTAGCAGAATAACTTTTCACTTCTTTTGAAGATGGTTTAAAATACTTTTATTTCAAGTACCTTGATTGTTGAGCAAGCCTCCAAAAAAAACTTCCATCAGTTAACTGGGGCTCAATTAATGATAAAGCAAAGGTGTTTTGAATGGGTCAGTGTTGATATCACCTATGGTTTCATAATAACTCATTGTCTAGAATGCATTCAAAAGATTTATTTTCTCATTTTTCTTATAGTTTTGACAATAGATTTCCTTTATTAACAATTCAAAATTATTTTCTTTCTTTCTTTCTTTCTTTCTTTCTTTCTTTCTTTCTTTCTAAGTGCAGTCTTAATGACTTTCCTATTCAATTAGAAATGCGGTAGTAGCACTGAAGCACCATGAGAACCTTTATTTTTAGCACCAACTGTGAAATATCAAATTCACTACAAACATTTCTTGAAACATTAATATTATTAATAGATCATCCTGGAATGTCTATCGGTAAAGCATTACAGAGTTTTGATGCATAACAGCAAAAGTCAGACTTTTTAAATTTTTTTCTTTTGGATTAATAAAGAAGTTAGAGTTCAAGAATTTAACATTACAGTAAAGAATGTAGCAAGGGCAGGCACTCTAAAACATAAGAAGGAGTAAGTTTGTTCAGAGCTTTATATGCAACTAGCTCTGCTACTCGTTGAAATCTAAATAGTCAACCTAGACCTCAGCATTAATGTTTGCAGTGTTCCATCTACTGGAATGTATTTTGTAATTAAAATGCATCGCAGTTAGCATTCCAACAGATGGTGCCTCACAAACATTTGTAGTGAATTGCTACAGGTGCTTATGATGCACCACTTGTTGGAATGACAAATGCAAAGTATATGTCTCTGTTTGATTACATTTGGTATGGGATTCATAAAAGCAGTGTTAATGTTTGTGATGTTTCTACTGTTGGATGACAAATGCAGTGCATTTTATTAATCCATGCATTACATACATTGTCTGATTGAAAGCATAACATGTGTTGAGTTGATTGAAACTCATGTGAAAAGAATTGTAATTTTTTGAAGTAGAGAATATAAAATAAATATAAATCTCTACTAGCTAATTAAAAAAAGAGAAAATAATCTGATAAATTATACAGAGAGGATGAAAAGAGTATGTATTGATAATGAATGTAAAATGCTAATATAATACAACAAAAGATTCCTCATTAAAAGAGTATGCTTCTGTCTGACCACATAAAATGAAAGAAAAACAAAATTAGAAGTAACAAGCATGCGAGGATTTACAAGTGCGTCTCTGCACTACAGTTCATCCAGGTCAGAATGGAGCCTTGTTTGTAGCACATATTGTTCAAAATTAATGACTGGAGCTTGTATGGCTAACCAGGCTTCCATTATGAGATTTTCTGGGGCTTTCTATGTTTCTCATGTAGGGATAATGTGGTTTTGTGGTTAATTCTGTTTTCACTTTCTACTCGCTCTCTTGATGCTCAGCTCTGTTGTCTGAATTTTGCCCCATGCCCATTTTATGCTTTCTGTAACTCACATTATACAATAATGTTGGTACTTGCTTGGTAAAATGATTTCAGATGGCCTTCAATCACACAGAGAAGCACACTGTGTAAAATAAAGGCTGACTCACTGCTTTTAAATCATCAGAAAGGGCTAAAAGCAAAATACATTGCACTTTTTCACTACAAAAGTGGCAAATGTGTTTTATGCACAAGAGTCATTGAAAATAAATGATCATTTTTGGGTCATGCCTGTTTTGAGCTGTTATAATTCATCTGAGGCAGTGGCACAGACAGTTCAGTAAACATTCTTAACCTACATTTGTGTTGTTTGTGGCTGTTAGTATCACCATATGTCAGTTAAGTTAGACGTACCCAGCTGATGACACAGAAACAGAATTACAGAGACTGATGTATTAATGTTATTTGATAAATGTGTGCTTAAATATTAAATTACTAGCTGTGTAAGCCTGTGCTGTAAAAAGCCCGGGGTCCTAGAAACTATTGAAATCATCAAAAAAAAAACAAAACCCTGAAATGTAGAGATGTCAGATAATTGAAAGGAACTACTCTGGGCGTCTCTCTCCTAGGAGGAGGATTCGTTTTGTTGACGTGCTCACATCGTTTGTGCATTAGCGGCAGGAGGAAAAGTAAAAGGGATACCGTTTGGCCGATGTTAGCTAAGCGACTTTGTCTTTCTTCTGAGGTTTCGTTTTGCTGACATGTTCGCCTCACTTGTGTTATTAGCGGTAAAGCAAGTTTTCTGTTTCCTCGGAGGTGGAACCCTTACCCTAACTCCACCTCTCACTTCTGTGCCGGACCCACACACACACTTCCACGTGTACATGTTTATATATAAGATTATGAAGTATCAGGCTTTCTATGCCTGTTTTCTACAAATTCAATAGAATAACTACAGTACATTTGACACCTTTGCAGAAAATGTAACATTTGTTAGTCCTCTCATCTATTTTCTACCCAGCTTATTTAGTTCTAGCTCACGGTATAGTAATCATTTTTATCATATATAAATGTGCTGCATAAGTTTGTTCACAAAATTCTAATAATGATAGCACACCTATTTCTTAATAATAATTATTTATTCTCCTGGTTACAGTTGCCGTATTTTCAGATAGTGAACTAACCAGGGAGAAAAACAGGAATGCACAGGACCAAGAAATGAAACAAAATCAAAAACTGAAAACAACATGGGTCATGACAGAAAAGCTGAAAGACACTTTCACCACAAGTCAGAATGTTCATCGGAAATCGTAATTGAAATAAGTAGCAAGGGATCATAAATGGAAACACCTAAAGCCGGGGTCCTCAATCACGGCCCTGGAGGGCCGCTGTGGCTGCAGGTTTTTATTCCAACTAGTTTCCTAATTAGAAGATGGTCCATGCTGATAATGAAACTTGTTATTAAACCATTTAGCTTGTTAATTCTTCCATTCATCCAAGAGAAATTTTAATTGCACTGTAGAGTTTCCTTCTGTGAGAACATTATCCATTTGTGTTGTGGGCCAGAACAGATTTAAACTTAATGGTCCTTCCAATTCCCCTCTCATTAATAACTAAACATTTTTGTGTTGGCTGGGATTGGCTCCAGCAGACCCCCGTGACCCTGTGTTAAGATATAGCGGGTTGAATAATGGATGGAATGATTGAAAAGCTCCAGGACTGTAACCGTGGACCTCTGATCTACAATGTAACTAAAATTTGCCTGATGAATAAAGGAACTAACAAGGCATAGAGTTAAACACCAACTATCATTATTAGTCTAATTAGGACACTGGCTGGAATGAAAACCCATAGCCACTGCGGCCTTCCAGGATCATCATTGAAGACCACTGACTTAAAGGGTCATGCGTGTAAGTTTTTAGTTTTATAGGTCTGAATTTAAATCGTGGAAGATGAGCAAAGTATTGCACTGGTATTTGAACCATTAGACATCAAACCATAGAGCCCACGCCCTCTGTCAACTAGAATCAGCATCCTAACAACAGAGTTCACAAAGTGGCAGTGCCCATAAATTACAAAATGGAACTGCAGAACATCCATCCATCCATTATCCAACCGGCTATATCCTAACTACAGGGTCACAGGGGTCTGCTGGAGCCAATCCCAGCCAACACAGGGCACAAGACAGGAAACAAACCCAGGGCAGGGCGCCAGCCCACCGCAGGGCACACACACACCAAGGACACACTAGAGACAATTTAGGATCGCCAATGTACCTAACCTGCATGTCTTTGGACTGTGGGAGGAAACCCACGTAGACATGGGGAGAACATGCAAACTCCAAGCAGGAAGGACCCGGTAAGCAAACCCGGGTCTCCTAACTGTGAGGCAGCAGCGCTACCCACAGTAAATGATAAATAAATAACAGAGTATATGTCTTAACAGAACAAGTAATTAATACACCAGATTAGAAATGTTCTTTGATACACACAAAAATATTAATTATTCAAACATCACAATAAACTTGAATAACAGAGAAGAATGATAAAGGTAGTCACTCAAAACACTGGGAAACAGAATATACTCTATCAGCAAGGGGTTTAATGCAGGAACTGCTGGTTCATCATAAAGCAAAACAAAAGGTTAATATTTTGAAATATAATCTGTAAACTAGCCACAATGGTTTTGATCTATATACTGTATGTTCGATCGAAAATGATCCATAAATAAAAAAAATTTAAAGTATACGTATGCATGAATTATAGGTGAGATATCCATCCAGCATAAGCTAATCTTGGCAGTATAAGGCCTGTACAGGACACCAGGGCATTGACAGGCACGCACTTACTTTAATATGCCAGACCAGTTTAGAGCTACAGTACCAATCCATGAGCTATATGCATGTCAATGGAATGTGAAATAAAACAAAGAACACAGAGGAAACCCATGCAAACTCTAGCAGAATGTGCAAACTGATCAATTAATGGATATTTTCAAACTTTCATAGGAACCAGTGTTAGGGGTAACACATTAAAAGTAACATCTGTTATGTAGTCACATTACTTTTGTAACGTAACAAATAATGTAACATAATATTTATTTTATTGAAGTAAAATACCTGTGTTACTTAACAAAACAAACAAAAAAACAAACGTTACTTTTTAACGTTAAAAAGAACTGTCCATACATTCTGATGTTTCTTGCAATTGCTTCAAATAAAATGGGTGGTGGGGTGATCGACGCACAGGCTCTGTAGGCAGCAATTGAAAAAGGCTTATTGTGTTTACAAATTTCAAGCATTTAATTAACACTACTTTTTCTACACATATGTTTATGACTGTGTATTATATCAAAGTGGCAGTTTGATAATCATAAAAGAATTCATTTGCCCATGAGTTTTAAGGGGGACTGGGGGCCCTGACCCTACGAACAGTAAAGCATGTCAAGACACCAACCCACAGAGGGTCTTCTACTGGACCGCAAGAAATGGATGGCTCTAGTGTTCTACTGTGTCCTTTGTGTTGTCAAACTATAAGTTAAATTATATGCAGCTTGTTTATACATTAAATTATTCAGAAATTGTAATACAGTATGCTGCTCTAAACATACTTGTTTATTTATTTCTTTATTGATCAATTGGCTGCATTATTTGTTCTGCGAGTCTGTATCCTTGTTTTTTATGTTTCTGCTGCTGTATGCCTCTGAATGTCCCCAGAGGATTAATAAATCTAATCTAACCTAATCTAATCTAATCTAATCTAATCTAATCTAATCATCATCACAAAGGTTCAATCATTACAATTGTCGTATTTCAGATTGTAGCACCAGGCCACTGAGGTATTTGCCGTCCCCAAGTGCTGATAGATTCATTTCTCTTTTACATCGCTCTTTTAGGTGGCTTGCTTACCACTGCTGCACTAGTTGGAGTTCCTATGGGACTTTTAAGGTCTTGAAGTTTTGATCAGCTCCTATATAGCTGGCACTAAAGCTGCTTATCTGCCTGAAGGAATTCTAGCTCATGCCATGGGCAACTCATCCCTCAGCAATCTTAAAAATAAAAACTAAACCATTTTTCCAGTTTCAAGATATGAAGGTGCGATATTTGTTACTTGCACACAGCAAAAGTTTGGCATAAATTGTCTCTGAGCTCAGGATTTAATAAAAAAAAAATTCCAGTAAAATGTACATTCATACCAAAGAAGAAAAAGCAACACAAAAGTAAAACACTATTTCTAACATTTTACAATTTATAATAAGGAACTATATTACATATTTAGATACTTTATCTTTTGAGTAACAAGTAAGGTTACTAAGTTACTTTTGAAGTAACATTCCCAGGACGCCTCTCTAATAACAGCTTGGTTTCCTATTTGCCCTGAGCCAGAATGTTTCGTTCCATCAACAACAGACATTTACTGACCCCATTGATTCCAAGGTGCTCTGCTGGTGGTGGTCTTACACTGCAAATAACAAGTTTAATTTCATCCTTCAGAAACCCAGTCACATTGAGATACGGTGACTGGGGAGGTCACAGCATTGACATGAACTCCGGGATATTTTTATTTTGTGGTATGGAGTATTGTTCTACAATGAAAAAGGAATTCACTGACTAACAGACTATTGCCATATTGTGACTTTCATGACAGGGTCTGATATTTAGATATTGTTCAGCATTCCAACATTATTTAATCTATTCATCTTTTAAACCATTTCATCCAGAGCCTTGTTGCAGGGAAGCTGAAGCTTATTCCAATGAGTACAGTATAAAGCACGAGGCAGGAAGAATTTCAGCCAATTTCAGGGTGAACACACACACACACACACACACAGAGGCCAATTTCTGCATTTATGAAAAGTCAGCTTAAAACCTAGACATTTGAGTTTTTCCTAATGTGTAGGGTAGCCAGAACAGTTAAGGCTTCTACATTTGAACAAAAAATAAGATCAAACTGTAAGTAAAAAGCAATTTTTCAAAAGAAATTATAGTTTATGATTTCTCCAAAGTGAAAACCATATCCTTTGATTTTTAAAAACTTGATTCATAGTTCTTTCTGTGACAGGCCTGTCTTAACATATTATCTATTTTTAAAATTTTATACAAAGAAAAACAACTAACAAGAAGCATCATGTTGTGATGGCACTGCACACCTTTTGTTTTTTCATCAGATTGCTTTGACTCTTTCAAATTGTGTTGTACAGTCCAGAAAATTCCCATGGGCACTTAACTTTCACACATCTACTGAGTGATTGGACTGAGCTTTTCTAATCACTGCAAAAACACTGCAGCTATGAGTCACAAAAGAGCACAAGGGAAGAGCAATTACCTAAGCTATACTTTAAAAAGTAATTGGTTTCTTGTCAGAGGTGATGCTCAGGTTTTACTCACATGTTTAAATGAATTTTCTTTTCATTTAAACATGTGAGACTTAGCTTTCTCGTTGGGTCTTCTTTCCATCTTCTATAATGAAATATTATTTATTTATAGGAAATGGAAGAACATCTTTATTTCTTCTCAGTTAAGGAGTAAATGCATATATGCTCAATGATCCAGGTAAGGAAATTCTAGAAAGTTGCTTCAGTTCATCTGGACATAGTTCTTTTCCAGGGAATAACATCGGAATAGATGAGACGCATTTTTTCAAAACACCAGGTCTCAGTGGCTTTCAAACCCCAAAACACGCTACAGCAAAAATTGGTCCACTCCAAGGATCGGGTGCCCCGGCACAGAGTAATATAGTTTACGCAGTTAAGTGCCAAGAGGATTGCCATGAATTATACATCGGGGAAACCAAACAACCACTGGAGAAGCGGGTGGAACAACACAGAAGAGCTACCTCGTCAGACCAGGACAACGCAGTCTATTTACACCTACGGGACAGTGGTCACTCTTTCAGTGATGAAGATGTGCACATCCTGGAGGAACGCTGATTTGAGTGAGGAGTCAAGGAGGCCATTTACGTGAAAAAGGAACGACCATCTCTGAACCAAGGAGGGGGCCTAAGGGTGCATCTTTCACCATCTTACAATGCTGTGATTGCAGCCATTCCCCAACTCTCTGTGAATGGTAATCAGGGCCATTGATCAATGGACAATTTGCATATTATTGATTACATGGCCAATTGTTAGTCAATGGTGCTAGTTTTGGTCATTATGCAAAGGTACTGTTTATAAGGTTGGAGAAACCTGCAATCAACTGAGACTGAGGAAGTCACTTGGATGAGTGATGTAACGTATTTCCCTGGAAAAGAACTATGTCCAGATGAAACTGAATCAACTTTCTAAATGCATATATGCACATGTCCATCATATGAATGGAATATATTTGCGTTTTTTGCATCAGACACGATTGAATACCTTGGAGGTTGCTTCTGGGATCCACATAGAAAGGTCCATATGTGGTTATCCTTATTACAGTTCAGAAACATTCAAAACTAGAATTCAAACTCTGTCAAAAGGCTAAAACAACTAATGCAAACTGTAAGGGCTGTAGGCAAGAACCACAACATTGATATCAGTGTGAGTGGGACAAACGTCTTGAGAGCTTATGGATAAGACAGCAAAGGCAGTACAATAAAAGAAAATAAAGATATAGCTGAAGAAAAGCCTAAAGCAGGTTTCTTGGTTTGATAAAGTAATTTTAGACAACAAAAGGTCCAAAGACTGATGAACTCTAACTGGTCAAAAGAAGAGAGGAATTAACTAGGCATGTAAACTCTGAGCTCAAATAGATGGTTGTGTAGGGTCATATGACTAGAATGATATGAATTAATATTTATGGACATTGAAGGTAAATGAAGTAAAGTTGTTAGAGTGATTGAAAATGTGGAAGTGGGGCAAAACCATAAGGCACATGAGTACTGTCACAAAAGCAGACCACAGACATAAAAAGGTTTGGGGCAGCCACCTGTATATTCTGACTTGGCTGCAAAAGGGCTGAAATTAGCTGTGATGTTCACAAGTTTGAGTCCAAAATCGAACTGAATGTAATGTGAAAAGATGGCGACTTTAAAGCCCAGAACCGGAATTGACATCTTCTGGACCGGATATGATGTTATCATTGCTGCCATGACCGTAAGTGATGTCTTTGATACTGGAAGTGACATCATTCATGGCACCAGGACCAGAAGTGATGTCATTCATGGACCTAGCAAAATTTCCCGTGCGTAGTCTGCAGAAGATTGAAAAAGAGAGTTCTGGTGTGGTAGTACTATTCTTAAGGCCTTTCAGTTGTCTCCCAATCGTATGTGTGTGACAATAAATACTGGAAGCAGTGAATGAAGGCAGAAAGCTTTCAAACACAATTCTAGAGTGAAAACATAAATGGCTTGCATATATCCTAACAGATGAAAACCTGGTGTGAGAAGTACATAAAGTGAGATCAGTCAGAAGGACATTAGGTGGGCACACAAGAAACTGATAATCCCCAAAAGGAAGGCACATACAGAGAGAGAGAACTGCAGCAAATGGAAGCCTTTAGGCAGAGTAGTAGTCAAATAAAGGAATGATAAATCTATCTGTCCATTTTCATTTCTGAACCAGCCTAATGTACATTCGGAATCTGCTCCAGCTAGACTGGCGGCAAGTCAAAAATCTTCCTGAGAAGTGAAGAAAGTCCAAAACAGGGAGCTTCCACACATAACTCACACAAGGTCAGTTTAGAAGGAAAGAAATACATATCGTTCGAATACTTCATTTGCATTAAATGTACACAATATTTGTCTTCTTCATTTATAACAAATCTATACCAATAGACCATTTCTGAGCTACTTTTATAAGATAATAAGTAGTTGGCTTTAGGAAGTCTGCCTTTATGATGTCTCTTTGACAGCATGTGTTCACAATTTTTCATTGTCTAATATGAAGTATTATTCAAATTTGAAATTTAAATCCCTTTATAAATACAATTTAAATATGACATGGAAAGGATTTGGAGAACATTAAAGCAGTAAAGCAGCATTTGTCTTCATGGCTGCTAGACTAAAGAAGAACCTGTTATAAATTAAGTAAATTATAAAGGGTGATCTTGTGCTGTGCATCACAAAATTTAGACTGATTGTAGCATCATACTTGGCCGAAGTGTAAAAAACTCAAATCTCGTTTGCTGCCTTGGGAGAATCAGTGCATTCACTGGATAGAGCAGGGAAAATCATCTAGTCCATCTTTCAGGAAGACAGCATTTCTCTGTGGAATTTTTGAAGTTGAATTTGAAGCTGGCACATGCGCACACACACATACACACACAAACTTGCAAATTAACATTGTTTCTGTTTTTTTTTTTGTTTTTGTCATAGCATGGCCCTCTTTATTCTAAAATGTATATTATCAAAGCATCCAAAACTGGAACATTTCTGAAAATGTTTTAACTTTAATCTAAAAAAGGAAATTTGCAAAGGTAAATTTAAAGTTTTCAGTCTTTTACAGGCAGTGGCCTCTCCAGCATCTGAACCAAAATTCTGTGGAGCTGTGAGAGGGGCAATGCTAATTAGGCCACCAGCACAGTGACATTGTATTCTCTATTGTTCTCTTGGTATCAAAAAAAAAAAGAAATCAGGAAAATGAAATCATACATTAAACTTTACACCAAACAACACAACACATAGATAAACAATACAACACATGGAAATGTTTAGGGTGAAGGCCATGAATGGTCCCAATCAGGCAATCAGGGGACTTCAGCAGGTTTTTGTATTTGTTGGTCTCAGCCTTTAATGTCTCAGCCTCAGCCTTAAACTTCTCTGGACTGTCTTGCTATTGGAGGTAGGAAAATTTCAAATGCAATGAACTGGCATGAAAAGGCACAGTTTACAATTTATGGAAAGTTTGATAACATACCACGCTGATACAGTGATTGTGCAAATTAGGGCACATTCTGTGTATCCAAATGCTATTTGGCTTTTCTTCCCGAATCTTATTAAGTGAAGGCTCTCTTACAGTAAATGTTTTCCATCATAATCTCAGTAGTGTGTGTTATAGACAATTTACCAGCAATCAGTTATATATGGAATTAAAAGTTGATGCTCCACCTTGCCACATGGCAATTACCCTAAACAAATAGAGGATTCTGGAATGGGAAAATAAAAGCCCAGCTCTTAGGTGGGAGTTTTGTATTTGGGGGCTCAGTACACCTCTCAGATGTTGCACGGCTGAAATAATTCTGCATAGCGGAGTGGAAAAAAAACTTTCTGCCATTCAAAGCCAGAGACTGGTAGACAGTTGTATGAATCGCGTACTTGAGTGGGCAATACCAGCTATTACAGCAAAGGGTGGCCTTACTTTTTCCAGAGATGGAAATGGCATATGTGTTCATATTTTAATTGAATAAATCATTGCAAAGTTAAACTTACATTTTTTTCATAATGTTTACCTTTATCTAAAATACTGTTTAAATGAATATCAAATATTGACAAGTCCACCTATGTTAAAAAAGAAAAATACTTTTCATGAGGTGCACTTTCTTTTTTACATGCCTGTAATTATTTCCATCTGCAGACGATGCTTTTAGAGAACCTTACAATATTGCCTTAATTATCTTCTCCAGACGCTTAGTATTTTGGTTACATGCTGAAAGAAACTGTCTTGCTATCTTTATTCTTTAGTCTTTGTTTCCTTCTGATGACCAAAGACATGCTATCACTGTTGATTCTTGACATTTATTTGGCCTTGAGTGTGCACTCTGTATGTGCTAAAGGTGTGAGTCTCTCTTAAACATTGTGTTTGCAAAAATGTGCTCAGCTTTAAAAAAAGATAAATATTTCATTTTCAGTAAATCCTGCAGATATTATGCATTATGTTCTGCCCGTGATACGTTATTGTGAAGCATTTTTTATGAGACACCTCTCACTCTGTATTTGTTGTATTTAGTTGTTAGTGCTGATAGAAACAATTATATTTTACAACATAAAAAATATTACGTTATCTTTAATGATTTTATTGACTCATGGAATCTGTGAAATTATTTTGGATATATTTTTTTCAATTAGGTAAAGAATTACTCTTTCTGGTTTGGGGTTTGCAGCCTACTTCTGGACACATTTTAAATATATATAACAGAACTTGTAACTTTCACTTTAAAAGGAATCCACAGCCTGCTGTCCTGGCCTTTTCACTCTAACACTTTATCTCTACCTTGAGTCATTAAGCCATATTTCCCAATTTTGCAGTCTGATCATTCCACAGGAGCCATATTTTCCTAACCTCCTTTAATGTTCTTCCATCAGCCACCTAACCTACACAAACGTCTTCTCCACAGCTCCCTTCATGAAGGACAGTCGTGTTCCTCACTAGGCACTTTAAGCTGTAATAGGATCATCTGTGTCACATCCAAATAGCTCACCAACAATTCCTTTGTTTCTCGGTTCCCTGGTAAATTCAATGTTAAACAAAGGGCCCCCTGCCAATCTAAAAATCTTATTTGCTGCATTTCTTGTTGGAAGACATTTATATTGGTGAAACAGTGAGATGGCTAGCAGACCATTTCATGGAACATGTTTGAACCTTTGACATCAAAGATCTCAAGCCTATTTTAGAACACTTCTCATTGCTGGACCGTAGCCGCACAGATCTCTGTTTGCATTCTTTCACAAGGCTTCAAAGATAGTTTTCAACAAAAACAGAAGAAGCTAAGCTCATTCTCAGCTGGCGTTATATATTTCTCTGAGGCTTAATGACCAACAAACTTTCTAACATCTCCCTTTATCTTTTCTAATGGGAGGTTTTCTGACCTACTCTGACCTTTACTCCTTTCATCTGTGCTGGCTTTGTTCCTCCTTATATATGTTACAGTACCTGCTATTTCCTTTACACCTATTGAAGGCTATATAGCTGAAACGCTTGCTTGATTTGATTATCTGTTGTATTTAATCAAATCTGTACAGCTAAATATTTAGATTTTGAAGTAAACACTCTTGCCAGGGAAACACTCACCAAAGCTACAGTCATATACAGTGGTGTGAAAAACTATTTGCCCCCTTCCTGATTCCTTATTCTTTTGCATGTTTGTCATACAAAATGTTTCTGATCATCAAACACATTTAACCATTAGTCAAATATAACACAAGTAAACACAAAATGCAGTTTTTAAATGATGGTTTTTATTATTTAGGGAGAAAAAAAAATCCAAACCTACATGGCCCTGTGTGAAAAAGTAATTGCCCCCTGAACCTAATAACTGGTTGGGCCACCCTTAGCAGCAATAACTGCAATCAAGCGTTTGCGATAACTTGCAATGAGTCTTTTACAGCGCTCTGGAAGAATTTTGGCCCACTCATCTTTGCAGAATTGTTGTAATTCAGCTTTATTTGAGGGTTTTCTAGCATGAACCGCCTTTTTAAGGTCATGCCATAGCATCTCAATTGGATTCAGGTCAGGACTTTGACTAGGCCACTCCAAAGTCTTCATTTTGTTTTTCTTCAGCCATTCAGAGGTGGATTTGCTGGTGTGTTTTGGGTCATTGTCCTGTTGCAGCACCCAAGATTGCTTCAGCTTGAGTTGACGAACAGATGGCCGGACATTCTCCTTCAGGATTTTTTGGTAGACAGTAGAATTCATGGTTCCATCTATCACAGCAAGCCTTCCTGGTCCTGAAGCAGCAAAACAACCCCAGACCATCACACTACCACCACCATATTTTACTGTTGGTATGATGTTCTTTTTCTGAAATGCTGTGTTCCTTTTACGCCAGATGTAACGGGACATTTGCCTTCCAAAAATTTCAACTTTTGTCTCATCAGTCCATAAGGTATTTTCCCAAAAGTCTTGGCAATCGTTGAGATGTTTCTTAGCAAAATTGAGATGAGCCCTAATGTTCTTTTTGCTTAACAGTGGTTTGCGTCTTGGAAATCTGCCATGCAGGCCGTTTTTGCCCAGTCTCTTTCTTATGGTGGAGTCGTGAACACTGACCTTAATTGAGGCAAGTGAGGCCTGCAGTTCTTTAGACATTGTCCTGGGGTCTTTTGTGACCTCTCGGATGAGTCGTCTCTGCGCTCTTGGGGTAATTTTGGTCGGCCGGCCACTCCTGGGAAGGTTCACCACTGTTCCATGTTTTTGCCATTTGTGGATAATGGCTCTCACTGTGGTTCGCTGGAGTCCCAAAGCTTTAGAAATGGCTTTATAACCTTTACCAGACTGATAGATCTCAATTACTTCTGTTCTCATTTGTTCCTGAATTTCTTTGGATCTTGGCATGATGTCTAGTTTTTGAGGTGCTTTTGGTCTACTTCTCTGTGTCAGGCAGCTCCTATTTAAGTGATTTCTTGATTGAAACAGGTGTGGCAGTAATCAGGCCTGGGGGTGGCTACGGAAATTGAACTCAGGTGTGATACACCACAGTTAGGTGATTTTTTAACAAGGGGGCAATTCCTTTTTCACACAGGGCCATGTAGGTTTGGATTTTTTTTTCTCCCTAAATAATAAAAAACATCATTTAAAAACTGCATTTTGTGTTTACTTGTGTTATATTTGACTAATGGTTACATGTGTTTGATGATCAGAAACATTTTGTGTGACAAACATGCAAAAGAATAAGAAATCAGGAAGCGGGCAAATAGTTTTTCACACCACTGTAACAGATAAGGCAGTGCTCAAAAATGAAGGGCATCATTTAGATTTTACAAGGACATGGATTACAATCTAAATCCCATTCCTGCCGAACAAAGTTCCTATGTTTAGGAAATAATACAGTGCTTAGAAGTTAACAGCTCTGTGTTTATACAAAGCTTATGTTTAAGAGTACCAGAAAAGGCAAAAATATTTGATGTAAGAAACAACCAGT
Organism: Polypterus bichir lapradei; assembly: GCA_026402145.1. Lineage (NCBI taxonomy): Eukaryota > Metazoa > Chordata > Cladistia > Polypteriformes > Polypteridae > Polypterus > Polypterus bichir. The sequence goes on along the minus strand of JANRMT010062834.1, from coordinate 22,464,062 downwards.
GCTTCTTCCAAAATTTTACTAGAAAGCGTCATGAAGCTGACACATGAATTATAAATACGGCTTGTCTGTTTGTATTTTTCATTTATCATCTTGATGAAATGGATAGCTTCTTTCTTACCACAGTCTACCCCTCAGTGATTATAACATGCTGTCTTCTCATCCTTCACAGTAAATTAGATCTTGCCTTTGCTTACAGTGCCAAACATGATGAATCTGATTCTTTCTGAATGTGAACCACAAAGAGGCAAAATAATAACAATCAAAATAACTCTATTAAGACATTTGTGACAGTCATAATAACATCTTTGAAAAGATATTTTGGATTTATTTGGCTTGTTATAGAGAATACTTCAGGGCAATGTTTATTTTTATGAACATCATTAACTGCATTCATATTTTCTTTCATATTTTCCCCCATATTCTCATCTATTACTTTGCTCCTGGTCTATTTATGAAATATTTATTATGTTATTTTGCTTATTATTAATATAAATAACTAGCCAACCCACGGTGTAGCATACACCGCATAATCCAAATGGGGAGTGTTTGAGGATACAACTGTCAGTGAATGAAAAGATGGAAAGGAGCAACATACAATTGTCTGTGACTGAAAACAGGTTTTGGCAGATACAGGCATATCTTTTTGAAAGTTTGGCCCTTTGCCTTATTAATTGTCATTGCAAACGCCAATCTAACAGGAAATTGTCTGCGCGTAAAAGTAAAAGGCAAATTTTAATCTGATGGGGTCAGGGAAATCCGGGGAATAAGGACAGTTTGTGAGGTAGCAGATGTGATAGCCTTACACTCCAGTACATTGCGGTGAAAGCTGGTAACAGAAAGTCTAGTGCCATTACAGAGACGGATCTCCTCAACCATGTGCAAATCCATTCAACACAAACATTTGTCTGCAGCCACGTTGATGTGACGTCACCTTCCCACTATCCTCTTACTGAAAAACATTTACAAATGCATTTCACACCGGAATTTCAATGCAACATTTGCTCAAAAACCTTCACTCTCCAGAAATATCTTAAAGCACATTTAAACACACACTCCACTGAACAAATGCATTCCACACAGGTCTTTCAATGCACTATTTGTTCGTAAACGTTCCGAATGCAGAGATATCTCAACGCTCAATGCTGAATTCCTTTCAGTGTCAACTCGCAATCCCCATGCACAGTCATCGCATTCAGTTTTACGCTGCTTTTCAAGAAGATACCGCCATTCCCGTCCAAGAACATAACATTGGCCTACCTACCGCAGTATGTACTTCTTGCAGTGCTCTTCATTGGCCAACAGAGGGGTTTGCATGCCTGGCCCTGTCGTGCGTATCCCATGGTCTTACAGTTGGCGGGCCGGGCTCTCTGTATTACGTACGCTCTCTGTCTTGTGTGCGTCTTGCTTGCCCTGGAGGAGGGTTAGAGCTGGCGGTCGGGGCTCTGTCGAGCGTATCTCATGGTCTTAGAGTTGGTGGGCAGGGCTCTCTGTCTTGCGTGCCCTTAGTGAATTATATATATAGATACTAAGGGGAAATTCACATAATCCAGCAGCAGTATACTGATACTATATATCTATCTAAAATGCCATAAATAACTTTCACCAGATTGACAGAATGTAGCTAAGGGTGACAAAAAACTTCACAGCAAACAAAAAGCATCACACAGTTGTGTGCAAGACCCTGTTCTATCATCACTGAGAATATTGGAGGAGATCACTTATGTAATTTTTTGTTCTGTTCACCTTCCCAACTGAGTGTTGTTTTAGTTTCATAAGAATTCTAGCAGACTATTGGTCTAGTACTTAAATCTAAGTGTAGAAGTGCCATCTCATTGTAATGAATTCAAAGAAGTGTAACTACATTCCCGACTAATTATAACGTCAATAAAGGACATCATTCATGTGCCGTAAAAGTTTCAAATTTATCATCCTAATGGATGGGTTATAAAACCTGGAACCTAATAAAGAAAATTTTAAATGAAATAAAATATTGGAAACCAAAAAGACTCATAGAGGAAGAATTACATTCATTGGACCCCATTAACTGTCACAGTGAGGAAATAGCTGATGGTTTGACTGTGGGGCATCTCAAACTCCAATCTTGGGAGGCCAGTGTGCTCTTTTTTTAGCTGCAAATGGATGTTGTTATGTAAATAAAGTATCATCTAGATAACTAGCTAGCTATACAATTTATTCCTGCACTCATTTTACAGCATTAGTGAAGGCAGATGGACACAAGTTAGATGGGCACTGTAGCTATCATTCTTTTCTATTTCCTATAATGTTTTCTATTTAAATGATCTTTTCTTAAATTATAGTGTCATTTTGTCTTGATTACACTGCATTCAGTATAGGATTCTTAGCAGTGCTGATGCCTGGGTTGTGCCATTTGTTGGAATGGAAAATGCAATGTATTTTATTAGTGAATGCATTACAAAATACATGTCTTTTAAAGTTCAAAATATACCTTTAAGTGTCCAACAAAGCACCAAAAATGCCCAACAAGGGAAAGAAACGGTCAAAGCTTCTGACTAAGAAGGACAAAGCCAAAGCAGAATCTTAAAGAACAAGGACATTCCTTTCAAAATTGTAAAAAGAAGCACAGAATGATGAAAAATGAAAACAAACAGGATTTACCCACAAAAAAGGAACCCACATTAAACAACATTATCTGAAAGTCAGAATCCACAAAAGCGGAAACAAAATCCAGAAACCAAAAAATCAGTACTTAAAATACTACACTCTTTGAAAGTCAATGAATTACTGAAGGGTAAGGACAGTCCGTCATCTGTGACAGCAGGGTAGCCCCACCTCTTGGGGTTCCACAAACAAAAAACTAGGAATGAGAGAACATTTAAAGATATAATGCATAAAAACAAATAATAAAAAAAATAACAGAAATTGCAAAAAACATGAAAATATGTTTTATGTACAATAAAATGAACAACATAAAGGAAAATACACATAGAACCTGACTATAGTATAACTCAAATGTTGCCATGAAGCTCAAAATTTAAATTTGCCAACTGTTCTTTTAGTACCAGTCTTTTTAGTATTTTGATCTCATAATACACATTATGTGCTTGGTTGGGATGGGTCCAGATATAACTCTAGATTTTTCTAAAATCTGCATAAACATAAACATAAAACCTAAATCTTAATGTCACACATCCACTGGATGCTGGTATCCAACAGACATGTTCGATCCCTGTAAGCATGCTCTTTTCCTGCTGATTGTGGCCTAACATTCCGGGGAGTGAAAGTGTAGACGGCCATAATCAAGTACACTGAAAACTGCATGCACATGATTATTATTTAGCACAAAAAAAAAATCAAAACTGAACAAACTAAATAAAAAATGTTTAAAAGATAAAGGAAGAGCAGTAAGACAGTGAAGGAAGAAGACACAGAATGGGGGGCACTTTTATTTCAGCGCCATACTCACATCATCTGCCCTAACTTACTGAGGCCAGATGAAATTTAATATCTAAATTTAGATGGTAATCACACAACAAATTCTGAATATCTAAAAATACAGTATACAGTTTTAACAACTGCATTCATCTACAGAAAGAAATTTCCTTGTTAGTTTTCCAGACAGCCAATTAATCTACATTAAATTCTGGTACTTTATGGTTTGTTTTAATTAAATGTTTTAAATTAAACTAGACAATAATACATTGTGTGAAGACGCATTAGTGTACAAAAAGAATTACAGAAGCAGGACTGAAAACAGCTAGCATCTGAATGTATCTGCCTTTACAGTTTGATACAAAGGATATCTTTTCTTGTATCCAGTTTGCCTTTACTAATTATTTAATTAAAATACATTTTATCAACTCGAGAACGGTACAGTGGTGTGGTTGTTTGCACGGTTGCCTCCCAGCTGAAGAACATTTTTAGTGCTGGCCTGACCCTTGTCCATGTGGAGTTTGTATGTCCATCCCTTGTCCACATTAGCTTTTTGCTGAATGCTTTGGTTTTCCTTCCACATCCTAAAGATACTGTATGTGGGTTAGATTAACTGATTAATATAGGCATACTCCATGTGGGTTAGTGCGGATGGGTACGTGATTTGGGTCCTGTGATGGAGCAGCACCCATCTTAAGAAGGTCACTATTTAGCACCTGAAGCTGCTAGGACAGGTTTCCACCTCTGAAACCCTGAATTGAACAAAATAATAAAGATGCCTAAATAAAGTGTTTTGTAAAAAAAGTACCTCTTATAAAGGGCTTGTGGGGGGCTCAGGACCATCTGTGAAAAAATGTGTTGTTTTTAAAATGGTGCCACCAGTAACAACATCAACAAGAAGGTAGGGATGCATAATGGCTTGAACCAAGCAGATCTTATGAATCAGTTTGAATTTATGAGTATTTTGTTTTATTGTTGTTTTTTGTTACATTTGAGTAATTATTTTTGACGTTTGTATGTTTTTTTGTTAGTTTCACTTATCATTTGTTATTTGTGTTCTGTCCCTTTTAAATGTGTCTCCATTTTTGTGGGTTGGAGCCCCAAGAGGAGGGAACCACCCTGATGTGACAGCTGTTAGCAGCTCCTTCTGGCTACTTATTTCCCATAAGAAGTGAGACTCAGCAGTTGAGTACTGAAGTTGTTTGCAGTCGTTTACATGTATTTTTTTCTTGTGGATTTACTGTTTTTTAAATAAATGTTTGTTCTGTTTTTGAATTCTATTCTTGGATTGTGTTTTGGGACATGTTTCCTTAGGACTATCTTTTAGGCAACTCATTTTTGCTCTTTTGAGCATTCTTGTTTTATTTTTCTATTTTAAAAAATAAATCTCTCTTTTATAAGGATTCTTTGATTGAACATTAGAACATTCTAGACGAGAACAGGCCATTCAGCCCAACAAAGCTCGCCAGTCCTATCCACTTGTTTCCTCCAAGAAAACATCAAGTCGAGTTTTGAAAGTCCCTAACGTCTTACTGTCTACCACACTATTTGGTAGCTTATTCCAAGTGTCTATCGTTCTTTGTGTAAAGAAAAACTTCCTAATGTTTGTGCGAAATTTACCCTTAACAAGTTTCCAACTGTGTCCCCGTGTTCTTGATGAACTCATTTTAAAATACAAGTCTCGATCCACTGTACTAATTCCCTTCATAATTTTAAACACTTCAATCATGTCACCTCTTAATCTTCTTTTGCTTAAACTGTAAAGGCTCAGCTCTTTTAATCTTTCCTCATAATTCAACCCCTGTAGTCCTGGAATCAGCCTAGTCGCTCTTCTCTGGACCTTCTCTAGCACTGCTATGTCCTTTTTGTAGCCTGGAGACCAAAACTGCACACAGTACTCAAGATGAGGCCTAACCAGTGCATTATAAAGGTTGAGCATAACCTCCTTGGACTTGTACTCCACACATCGTGCTATATATCCTAACATTCTGTTAGCCTTCTTAATGGCTTCTGAACACTGTCGGGAAGTTGATAGCTTAGAGTCCACTATGACTCCTAAATCCTTCTCATAAGGTGTACTCTCGATTTTCCGACCGCCCATTGTGTATTCAAACCCAATATTTTTACTTCCTATGTGTAATACTTTACATTTACTGACATTAAATTTCATCTGCCACAAATCTGCCCAAGCCTGTATGCTATCCAAGTCCTTCTGTAATGATATAACAGATTCCAAATTATCTGCTAATCCACCTATCTTGGTATCATCTGCAAACTTAACCAGCTTGTTACTTGTATTCCTATCTAAATCATTTATATATATATTAAAAATAGCAGCGGCCCTAGCACTGACCAATGTGGAACACCACTCTTAACATCGGCCAGTTCTGATGAGGTTCCTCGCACCATCACCCTCTGCTTCCTGTGTCTGAGCCAATTCTGTACCCATCTAAAAACATCACCCTGAACTCCCACTTCTTTTAACTTGATGCCCAACCTCTCATGTGGCACCTTATCAAATGCTTTCTGAAAGTCCAGATAAATAACATCATATGCTCCACTTTGATCGTATGCTTTTGTTGCAACCTCATAGAATTCCAACATGTTAGTAAAGCACGACCTCCCTCTTCTGAACCCATGCTGACTGGTCAGAATAACTCCTGTCCTTGCCATGTGTTGCTCAATCTTATCCTTAATAATTCCTTCCATTAATTTTCCTGTGATGCATGTTAAGCTTACTGGCCTATAGTTCCTTGGATCTGCCCTGTCACCCTTTTTATATAATGGAATGATATTTGCCATTTTCCAGTCCTTCGGAATCTCTCCAGTGCTCAGTGACTTCCTAAAAATATGTGTCAAGGGTTTATATATGTACTCACTAGCCTCCTTAAGAACACGAGGATAAATATTATCTGGGCCTGGTGATTTGTTTGATTTCAGCCTATTTAATCTGAGCAGCACTTCTCCCTCTTCAATTTCCAAATCCCTCAGTACCTCCTTAGTAGTTGCGTTTACCTCTGGCAGGTTATCCACTCGCTCACTTGTAAACACCTCCGAAAAATGTAAGTTTAGGGCATCTGCTATTTCATTGTCTGTATCTTTTAATTCCCCTTTACTATTCCTGATGAACTTGACCTCCTCCTTGACTGTTCTTTTACTACTAAAATACTGAAAGAATCTCTTGGGGTCTTCTTTCGCCTTATCTGCTATATTCCTCTCCAACTGTCTTTTAGCCTCCCTGATATCCTTCTTAATGGTTGCTCTCATATTTTCATACGCTCTACGATTCACTTTGCAGTCATTAGTCTTATATGCCTTATACAGCAGTTTTTTCCTTTGCAACTTCTTTTTTAAATCTTTATTAATCCATCGTGGAGTTTTTTTTTAGTTTCCTATTAATTCCAAATTTAGGTATGTATCTGTCCTGCATTACATGTAAAACATTTTTAAACCTGTTCCACTGCTCCTCGACTGTCTCCACACTTAAAAGCTTATCCCAGTCTATCCTACTTAGACTTTGTCGCATCTTCTCAAAATTAGCCCTACCAAAGTTCAACTTAACAATTTTAGTCTTTGCATCCGTACTCTTACAAAATACTGAGAACTGTATTACATTATGGTCACTTGACCCTAGTGGTTCAACCACCTCTACACCCTCAGTTCTATCCTGATTATTACAGAACACTAAATCTAGACAGGCTTCACCCCGTGTTGGTACTTTAACATGCTGTGTTAAAAAACAGTCGCTGATTACTTCTAAAAGCTCCTGCTCTTGTGCTCCTCCATCTGCAAGGTTATCCCAGTTAATATTTGGATAATTAAAGTCCCCCATGACTATAATATCCCCCTGTAAACTTGCCTTTTTGATATTACTAAAAAGATGTGTGTTGAAATTATTGTCTGAATTGGGTGGTCTATAACATACTCCTAAAATAAGACCTCTTTCCCTAATATTTTCCAGGCGAAGCCACATGTCCTCACTAAGATGGGGCTCATCATCCAACTGAAGAGGACTTACATTTAAACCCTGTTTGGCATAAACAGCAACCCCACCTCCTTTTCTGTTCTGTCTATCCTTCCTAAAAAATGTGTATCCCTCTATGTTACACTCATCTCCATCTTTGTTATTTAGCCAGGTTTCCGTTATTGCTATAATATCATAATTATGCTCTGCTACATACAACTCCAACTCACTTACCTTATTTTTGATACTTCTAGCATTAAGGCAAGCTATTTTTAAAGTGTTAATCCTTCTACATTTACGTGTTTGCTTAGAATTTACATTACTGTGCATTTTTTTTTCTACACCATTGTTTGTTCTTCCATATATAGATCTAAACCTGGCCTGTCCTAAGCTCCCTGCCCCCCCATTCCATAGTTTAAACAATCCTCGACTAGCCTACACATACGCCTCCCCAATACATTGGTGCCCCTCCGGTTCAGATGTAACCCGTCACGGCGGAACAGGTCCCATCTGTTCCAAAAGGAGTCCCAATGCCCCATAAACCTATACCCTTCTACCCTGCACCAAGATTTGAGCCACGCGTTAAGCCTTCTAATCTCCTCAATCTTACCTGGACTGGCGCGTGGCACAGGCAGAACTTCGGAGAAGACTACCTTGTCAGTTCTGCTCCTCAGCTTGGTACCTAACTCTTTGAATTTGGATCGCAGAACTGACAGACTACCCTTATGTATGTCATTTGTTCCAACATGCACAAGACTAAGATTTGTTGACATCCTCACGGTGGGGCTTTTTCACATATTTTTGCAGCATTTCCTTACATTTTGAACTTTTAGGCTAACTTCCCATTTTTGAGGTTTGCTAGGTTGGAAGTCAGCAGTTAGCAGTTGTAGTAAGCCGGATTGGGGTGGCCCTCTTCTGGGCTGGTCCAGAAGCTCATTGTTTGCTTTTTGTGGAGCATATTGTGGGCCTGACATCTATTTTCAACATGTTTGTGACTCTGATTTGCAACAGGACCTTTAAATGAATCAGTTCCCTGCTCCACTGCCTACCACAGAACAACAGCAGCCTCTTACCTCAGTCACATTTCATCTGCTCCACAGTGACTGACCAAGTGGTCCATTTAAAGATAGTTGTCTGAAATTCCATGAGAATTTACTTACTCTCATGCATCGATGTACCAAGAAATACTGAGGGTCTTGCAGTCTTGTCCAAGAGTTTGTGCATCAAGTGAATTTTGCAGCTGACATGAATAACTTTTCAGCCACGAAAACCCAAAGGAGGATTCTGTAGAAATGAGTAGAGTGCAGATACTGTAGGACCTTTTATTTACTATATTTGTTTTACTTGATGTTAAAAGAATATTTTGTTTCATTTGGCTTCCTGTGTTACAAAACACGACCTGAACCTTTTACATCTGGCTTGAAATTAAAAAACAATCATGCTGGTAACGTTTTGCATTTGGGTTGAAATGTTCAATAGTATGTGCTTATAATATTTATTATTTGATTTGTAATGTTAAATACCACATGTTGAGTTTAGTTAGTAATGTTGTTAAATATCTGATATGTTGTGAGGCTGATCTTGAGAAAAAGCTCATTAGTACAGATCTGTTGCAGTCCTTGACATGTATAATGATGACCCTGTTCCTATGTGTCCTGCTAACCTGGCATGGATAGCCTAAAAGAGCTTAAATATATAAAGATTTACAGTAAAGCTGAATGAATTTTAAACACACAAACAAGGAAGAAGGAATAAGAGAAAGATCAAGTAAACAAAACAGTAAACTAAACTTAACTATGCAAGGCTTTGCCTGTCTGGTTTGCCACTTTCCCAACTCAACACCACAATAAAGAAACAATCCACCTCACATCCAGTCTCTTTCCAGAATACTCTGACTAAACTCACTCCAGCAATTCTTCATTTAGCAGAACTACCTTCAGTAGACTCATGTTGTTATGGATCTGCCCTTTGTACTTCTCCCTGTTACTACAATGAAGGTATCCCTGAATTACTTAGGAAATTCTCTAGAGCAACTTGAGGCCACCAGGACACAGCACTTTCATGTAGTCAGTGAGGCACAGACCTCTAGACATCATTTACTCACTAGTGAGATTCCAGCTAATGGCACGTGCATGCCTAGACTGATCACAGTAGGCTCAAAAGTATAAAACACACCATTAAACTCGTCACAGTAAGAGTGAGTGAGTAATCCTTACATTCTGTCACAAAGGACAGCATATGCTAATAAATCATTTTTTATCATAATTTTACATACTGTTAATAGTCACGAAGCATTTTAAAAATTAAAATTGTCAGTAAAACAAAAACTGCACATGTAAAAAGGAATACTAACAGATAACAGGAGGTGATTTGCCAATATACCTGGAAAATTTGAAACAGTAATTATAATTATGTTCTATACAAACTATGCATAGGTAGAGCATAAAAGCAAGATATGGAGCATTTGCGAAACACAACAGGCAAAAACCAAAGGCAGCTAAATCATTGATGCACAACTATGGTTTTGCAGTAAACATAAAGCCATAAACAACATGAAACAACAGGCTAAGCTTATTTAAATGTGATTAAAGAAAACTGCAAAAAATGCATCTTTTTTTTTCTCCAACTGGAATTCTACAGATAACACAGAAACAATTCTTTGGCCAAAGTGTTGTGTGTCTGCAGCATATGGCTCATTGATGACCAAATTACAGACTCCTCCAGTGACTCTTCTTAGTCTACAGTCATCTTGTTTTTGTTAATTGATTCTGTGCTTAGTGGCACATTTTCTTCTATACCATAAGGAGTGAAAACACTAATTACGCCAACCCTAATTTTAAGTTTTAAACTCCATTCTCTGTTTCCATTTCTTTAAAGAGCTAATTTAATAACTTAAAAGAGTGAAAAATGAAAGTTACCATTTATCATGTGTATGCCTTGTTCTAGATTTAAATAGTGATGTACAGTCCTGTGACTGTTTAGGATAATCTTATTAGTACAGTGGTACCTCTGGTCACGACCGTAATTCGTTCCAAAACTCTGGATGCGACCTGATTTGGTCGTGACCCAAATGTAATTTTCCCATAAGACTGTATGTAAATACAATTAATCCATTCCAGACCGAACAAATATATATTTTTTAAGCAGAAAAATAATTAATTATACCATAGAATGCACAGTGTAATAGTAAACTAAATGTAAAAACATTGAATAACACTGAGAAAACCTTGAACAACTGGGAAAACTAACATTGTAAGAGTTTGCGCTAGACCCTTACGAACCGCTCGCTGTAAACACTTTTTTATGAGTTTTAAGCACAGGGAAAAAAAATTAAATGCCACTTCTCTTGTGAAACTTTTCAGACCATCCTCTCCTGGCTATAAATTCCTCACCTTCGTCACTCGTAGAAGTATTTTTTTTCAGCAAATCACCATGAATCTTCCTGGCTTTCTCGCATATGATTGCCTCGCTTACTCTATCCCCTGCAAGGTGCTTCTCGTTCAACCACACTAGCAACAGTTTTTCCAACTCTTCCAGCAATTGAGGCCTCTGCTTGGTTAACATTGTAACTCCTTTTGCAACATCAGCTGCTTTGTTTGGCCCTGTATACGCAAACAAAAGAAAATAGAAAATGGAGAATGGGAAATCATTGGCGCATATGAACGCGCGTAGGGAAACTGGCCGCCGGTATTTTTGTTCGCCACCAGAGCGTGTGGTCGAGAAAAGATGCAAAATTTTGGCAAACTTTTTGATCATAACCCGATTTGTATGTGTTCGGAAATGTTCGTGACCAGAGGTTCTACTGTATAGTGTTTTCAAAAAGTATACTGTTTTTTAAAAAAAAACCTCTCTGAAAGGGCCATATAAATGACTCTTTTACATTTACTGTTAGAATACTTTTACATTCACAATTATCAGAATACAAAATAGTTTTCCTGTCTTGATTGTATCAAGTTATGAGCTGGTGTCCCTCTGTATTGGCCTAAAAAAACTGAATAAAAATGAATGAATGGATGGGTGAATTTGGACTGTTTCCAGATCCTTACATGTACACCTCCTTCAACATACTTCATTCTTGCTCTGAGTTAACCACAGGTGTTCTGTGCTTCATTTTCTTTTTCTCTTCTTCAAGAGTCTCATTCATGGCTGGTTCCTGCCTTTCCCCCAGTGCTATTTGGATGGTCGCCCATTCTCTGCACACCTGCACTGTACTGTGTGGGTTAAGAAGTTGGATTAGCGAATGAATGATAGAATTATTTTGATCAATTCTGATTTTACTGGATTATACCTGTGTGTTGTTTGTTAATGTGCATGTAGCATTACATTACACCAACCATATGACTCTTTCCTTTAAGAGAATCTGTATCATTCCCTGATATTTATCTGTAAATGGAAGTGTATCTTTGTAATGTTCAAGTATTGCTATTTTCCTTAATATAACAGTAATATAGACATTAAAAGGCTATGCAATCTCTTAAGATATGCATAAATTATTAATTTAGAGACAGTTGTTTCCATTGTGTTTTTCTCCATGTATTATTCACTATGAGTGCTTTGAGTAGTGAGAAAAGCGCTATATAAATGCAAAGAATTATTATTACACTCAAAAATGTTCAAAAACATTCAAATCAAAGATGGACACTAGTCAACACAATCTACTGTATGCTTTATTTTTTGCTTCTTGCCTCCAATACATTAATCATAATTCATGTATGTAACACGCTCTATTTCCTACACTACAGGAACAAAGTACTAAATACAAAAATGGAAATTTAAAAAAACAAAAAACAGACAAAGGTACAAGCACTATGAGAAGGCTAGCATTGCGCTGTTGTTTTAAGTAAGTGTTTTGTTGCTCGTTTCACTTTGGGAAATTAACAATCAGACAACAAATCAGTGAGCAAGTGGAAGATGGAGTTCTGTTAGAGTTCTGTAAGCCTTATTGGGTCCCATAGGAACTGAATTAACTTTGTTAGGCTCCCACCTCATCCAGAAGTGGTTCTGGAGATGCTAATGCATGGGTGTCCAACTCTCGTCCTGGTGGGCCGCAGTGGCTGCAGGTTTTCAATCTAACTATCTTCTTAAATAATGAGCTATTTATGCTGCTGATTCATTCATTTTGCATTAGTTTTAATTGACGTGACTCAGACCCCTTAGTTGTTTCTTTTTCTTTAATGAGCAGCCAAACAATAATGAAACACAAAACAAGCCACCACATGACCAGCTAACCTGAAAATAAAGAAAGGTAAAGGTCTCAGCCATGTTGATCTGCTCAGTTCACCAAAACATCTTGACGGTGGACTTTGAAAAAACAACAGTCTGCTGTGGAAAATGAGAGCAACAATAAGTTATGACATTCAATAACGGCTTTAATTCACAGCAAGAATTGGCTTCTCATTAAGAAACTGGTTTGGAGTGAAATTGGCTGGAGTTTGACGTTCCAATTTAGCTGGTCACCTGTTGGCTCGTTTCACATCTCATTTCTGTTTGACTGCCACTTAATAAATTCAGAGGACTGAATTGTTAAAAACAGGGCTATTAAAATGAAGGGAAAAGGAGTTAATTAGCAGTGAAAACTGTTCGCTGATTACGAAAAGGTTTAGAATGAAAACCTGTAGCCACTGCAGCCCACCAGGATTGAAGTTGGACACCCCTGGACCAGCAGGAGTACTCCTGGGTGTCACATAAAAGAAGCCTGCTGCCGCAGTTCCATGACCTGGAGTTGGGAGGAAGGTGACAAAACTTGCTGGAGGAAGGAGGAAAAAGGGAAAGAAAGAAAAGGAGATAAAGACAGAGAAAAAGAAAATGATTGCTGTGCTTTGTGCTTATACTGTCCTTCCGTGGTAAATGATTTGGGTAGAGTTTCCCAAATAAAAGCCTGTGTGTTGCTGAACATGTACCCCCTGCAGACCACTATATATATCTATATATATATGTTGTGGTAGACGGCCGGGGACCTTACCCAGCCGGGACGTTTGGACAGTCCACGAGAGGGACAAAACCTCCCCTGGGTCAAAAGAAGGCAGCCACCCTGGTCTGCTTGGGGGCCACCGGAACAGAGCTGGGAAGCTCATCCCTGTGGGAGGATGTGGCCACCGCAAGGGGGCACCCAGACGGTCATGGAACCCTGGATGCCAGCACATCCGCCACACCAGGAAGTGCTGCCGGAAGAAATCCCAGGAGCCCCCGGAGTGCTTCCGGGTGCTCATCTGACACTTCTGCCACACCAGAAAGTGTTGTTGGACAGAGCACCTGGAGCCCATCTGAGTTATTATAAAAGGGGCCGCCTCCCTACAGTAGACAAGCCAGAGTTGGGAGCAAGGAGATGGAGCTTGTGAGGAGGGGAGTAGAGGCGTAGAGGTGACAGAGTCAAAGAAATAAAGAGAGAGAGAAGAAGACACAAGTCTGTTGGTGACTAAGGCATTGTGGTGCTGTTCGATAATAAAACGTGTGTGTTTTGGACATTCTGGTGTCTGTCTGTGTCTGGGGGCTGGCTTTCCACAATATATATACAGTATATATATATATATATATATATATATATATATATTTATATATATACAGATGACCCCCGAAATGACCCCCGAAATTTGCTAGGGTTACGTTCCTAGAGCACCCGCAAATTTTGGATGTAGTCAAAAAAATGCCTATAAATGCCTTTTTTATCGTTTAAACCCTAAATATGCCCCCAAAACACTTTAATTTCATTTCAAACTCAGCTTAATACACTACCCTAAAAAAGAATGTAGAGGTAAACCTGTATACTGTACAGTAATGTACTGCTATGTCTCCTGCAGTGCTAGAATGTAAAATACCGATGTTACCCCTATATGTACTGTAATACATGCAAATGCGTTTTCTTTGGTATGCGCTTTCATTTTCTTTGGTACTGTATAAGTAGGGTAAATACGTAATAATTTAATTTAATAAAAATACAGTAAAATGTACGGGTACTCACCAATAATGAATGATATTGATTGAAGATGATGATGATAATGATGAATTAGCTGTGCAGTACTATGAAGGTATGTAATGAAGATAATGACTGCACAGCAAAGCAGAGGATTTACAGCTCCTCGGGGGGCTACTGCGGCATAACTTTTTAGTTCCAGGAGCAAATCCAGCAGTTCAACCTTCTCCTGGACTGTCCTAAACTTTTTCTGGTGCATAGGTCTGGTGCATTGCCAGAAGCCTTAGAAGGTGCAGGGTGTTTGGGTGGCATTTTAGGGCTTTAAGAAGAACAAAACGAAAAAACACGAGAACATTCAGCGAAACACTAGAGATAGCTAAACACGGTAAACTGTTATGATGCTGGAATGCTGGGCTGCATCTGCCGGAGATGCGTCACAGAGCAGCAGCCAATCAGCAGCAATGAGAAATGAATTACGCTCTCGGATTGGCTACTTTCACCATCACAATCCACCTTTTCCTCTACTTGCTTTGTTGCTTTGTGTTCTTTCTATAGTACAGTATTGCCACGAAAAAAGCCATAAAAAAATTGCAGATGATATTTGCGGTTTCCGCTAACAATTATTAGTTAGGTTCTAAGGAAAAATCCGCAAACGACTGAGGCCGTGAACTCTGAACCGCGACTTTGCGGGTTTCTACTGTGTATATATTTTTCTCATATTACCTTAACACCTCAGGTTGCTCTTTATAAAAAAAGATAGAAGATTTAACTGCTTTATTTTCTCCACATAGCTTCTATTCCACATTCCTACAATTTGCCTGCTAAGCTCTTCTCAAGACATTGTCCATTACTGTTATACCTCATAGTATGGAGACCAACACTGGCTAGAGTAACCCACTTGAAGCCTCTGAAATGAGTTGTAAAGCTTAATTATAAACTACAGTATGCTGACATGTACTCCACATGCTGTGCTATGTAATCCAACATTTTATTAGCTTCTTCAGTTTCTTCTGCATCTAACCCCTAATTGTGCAATTAAAGCCTAATGTTTCTACATCCGACATATAGGCTATACATACAACTTTTTATTTTCTTACAATGAATTTCACTCGCTCCTTATTTACATAATTCAAAATTTTGACATGGTATTCTAATTTAATGCAACCTGTAAAATCATTTGTTTATTAAAATTTTTATCAAAATAAAATTTGTTATCAAAATAATTCCAAATTATAGAGCTGCAGTCGGAGCTCCAATTTCTTTTTATGCAGCTCATGAAATGATCTTTATGCCATAGCCCATTAACCTCTTCCATAGTTTGATGTCAAGGGTGTACAGCAAGTCTCATTTTAAATTCAATGGTTTTGGTTTTCTGCAGCTCTGCAACCAATCTGCTTTCAAAAGAATTTAATCTCAGCCTGAAATACTTATTGCCATTTTTTTTTAAATTCAGAAAAGAGTACTAGCTCTAGTACAAACTAAAAAAACACCATTTCTTTGCCATTAAAGTAAAAAGATAACTCCAGTTATTGCCTTGAAATGAAGTGTTCACACACAACACAGACTCTGGAAAACATGTTTTATTCATCCAATTACCAAAACATAAATTGGAAAATAATGTCCTGGGCCCTTCAATACTTAGCTCAGGGCTGCCATTAAATCACTTAGTGAATAGGAAATTGATGAGCACTCATGGGCTGAATGACCTGTTCTTGTCACTAAATGTTCTTATAGCTATATATCTCTGAGGTTATAATGGATGACTGTGCCACAGCAATGGAAAGAAAATTTGCAAACTGCTGAAAGAAATCACAGGGGTAAGGGGAAAAGGTGAAGAATACATAGTCTCTGTCTTTAAATAATATGTTATAGTATTTAAGGCCTACACTAATATAAACCTCCCAGTCGTGTTGAGGGAAGTTAAATGGAAAAGCAAATCTCAGACCTGTATGAAAGGTACTTGGACTCACTAATCTCCCAAATTAAAAATTTAAAAATCTCTTTAAATGGTGCAGTGCGATTTGTGTGGCTCTGGAGTTCATGATTATTTTTGTAACATATAACAGTATCCCATAAGTTTTACTGCTTCCTTTTATATCCTGTTTTTTAGAAATGAAATTCCAACTAGATAGAATGTACTTTGGGTTGATTTACATTGCTATGTGAACTCCTCTAATTTGCATTTGAAACCTAAATTTAATGTTTTGTAATCATCCATAATCATATATAAATTACTAAAATTTTAAAGAGCTAATATATTCAATTATATTTGTACCCTTCTGAGCTCATATATACTGTATATACCTACATGACTAAAACAAAAGAACACTAATACTATGTGAAATGCTGATTGAAAAGCACAAGTCAGGGGAAAATATTTAAGTGACTGTATATCCCTTCGAGTCCAGTTAAATTGATTATTAAGAAATGGAAAGAGCATGGCACAGCTGTAAATCTGCCTAGAGTCAGATGTCCACAAAAACTAAGTGATCTTGCAAGAAGAAGACTAGCAAGGGAGATTGACAAGCCACAGTGAGTGGGATTGAAGAGACTATGTATACAGCTGTTCCACAGGTGCTTCATCACTCACAGCTATATGGGAGAGTAGCAAAGAAAAGTCCACTGTTAAAATATCTCAACTAGCAAACACATGTCTGATTTCAGCTGCAAGAAGGTTCCATGGTCTGATTAGACCGAAATTGAAATGAATGCCATATGGTTTTTGACCATCAGACTAAATGCCTTATTTGGCAAAAGCCAAACATGGCACATTATCAAAAACACACCCACTATGAAGCACTGTGGTGGCAGCATCATATTGTGGAGATGCTTCTTTGTAGCAGGCCCTGGAAGCCTTGAGAGGGTAAAGGGTAAAATATATATATAAATGCAGGGAAATATCAGTAAATTCTGGAGGAGAACCTGATGGGAGAAGATTTGTTTTCCAGCAAGACAATGACCCTAAGCATAAAGCCAAAGCTACACAGGAATGGCTTAGAAACAATGTTAATGTCCAGGAGTGGTCAAGTCAGAGTCCGTATGTCAGTCAAACTTAGGATATAAATTAAAAATTGGCTATATCAACATAAAAATTTTAACATACCCTGGCTGTGCTACTGCCACACAGATTATGCATCCTACACCCTTTTGTTGTGTGGAATTTACATGTTCCTCCCCAAATCCATGAAGGTCACTCCAGTTTTCTTTCTTCATCCTTAAAGATCTTCGAATTAGTTTAACTGTCACATGTAAGTGGGCACCAGTTTGAACATTTTTGGGCCTGCAATGGATGGGTGTCCTGTTAATGGTAGTTTCCATCTTGCCCCTAGCTGTGCAGGGACAGAATCCAGCCCTTGCAACCCTAAATTGGATTAAGTGGGTGTGAGAATATATTTATGCATGTTCCTCAAATATTTGTATAAGATAAGTAGCTTTATCAAGTATCCATAGACATTTGAGCTTTGAATGTTGTGTTGGGGATGTAGAAATGTATTTAGAAAAACACATGAACCAGCAGACAGGTAATAGGCCACTAAAAGAAATGCTCTTTATACAATACAATACAATACAATTTATTTTTGTATAGCCCAAAATCACACAAGAAGTGCTGCAATAGGCTTTAATAGGCCCTTCCTCTTGACAGCCCCCTAGCCTTGACTCTCTAAGAAGACAAGGAATAACTCCCAAAAAAACCTTGTAGGGAAAAAATGGAAGAAACCTTGGGAAAGGCAGTTCAAAGACAGACACCTTTCCAGCTATGTTGTGCATGCAGTGGGTGTCAAAAAGAAGGGGGTCAATACAATACAATACACAGAACAGAACAAATCCTCAATACAGTATAAATATAAACATTTTACAAGTACGGAGCAGAATTTAACAGTACATGATATCACATAATATGATTTGGATTTGTTTAGAATCCTGGAGACCTCATTCATCAAGCTGCCTCCCTCATTTGGTCATTCCACAGCTGAAATAGCACTACTGTAATCTGATGAAAGGACCCCTCTTTCCCACGATTCCTGCGATCCTCCATCAGGGATGACTTTACCTTAGGCAGGCAAAACAACTTGGCAGGTGGGCAGTGGCATCAAGTGCCACATTTGAGTACCGAGAAGAGAAACAGAATAGGTGAAGGTTAGTATCCAATTATAACTATCATGAGCGGATCAGCGAGCGGAAGCAGAGAGCGGATCAGCGAGCGGAAGC
>JANRMT010062834.1:22413091-22437370 GCA_026402145.1 Polypterus bichir lapradei | reverse complement strand
TGTGGACACAGAAATCCAAAATTTTCAAATCTGATTTGAGTCACTTTCATTTGTAGTTCTAGAATGGATATGTACACAATTTGTGGCCATGCGACATGAGGCAGATCTTAAGTTGTGTGTGTTTTTTTTGTGTATATTCATGGGCTGAATGCTGGCATCATCAGCCAGCACTGGCACTGGGAAAACAACAATGGAGGAGAGGTACAGCTGTGACAACAGTCACGTTCCCACCATTGCTTACTTCTTTCTTGTACTCACACATCTCTTGGTGCAGCAGTGCCAGCAATAGCTACAAAAACAGCAAAAACTAGCTGTCTGGCTTTTTTTCGCCTTCTCGATCTAATCGTGTAAGGCTGACAAACTGCTGTCCTTCATGGCAAAATGCGATTCGTGTATAGTCACTAGCACTTTCATTTTGTCAGTTTTAATACCACGAGTCATCTCACAAATATAACATTTTTTATTTTTAGTAATGCAGCTGAACTATGCACAAACATATAATGTGTGCATGTGTGTTGTTTTCAAGGACAGATGCTTTCACATTACAGTTTGATACAGTTTGATACAGGTCACTTGTACTTAAGAATGTGAACCATCAAGATAGGCAAATCCAGTCAGAGCAAAAAAACAGAATTGAGCAATGAGGAATGTAATGTAAACATAGCCTATTTCAGTGATGGATGACAGTGATATCATGATCCAACTTAATCTGTAAATTTTAGTTTTCTGTCTCTCAGCTGAATGTGTGGGCCTTTGGGCTTTATTAGTGATCTGTATATTTTGTTAATTTTCTTTCCTTTTGTAAAGCTCCAGTGTAGGGTGACTTAGGGTGGGCATCGATAGGGGGAGTTCAAATTTATGTTTGAAAATGTTTTACTTTGCTATTGTTTTCCTTCTATTGAAATCAAATAAAAACATTGGTCTAAAAAAAAGTTTGAATCCTTCACAGGTCCATATCTAATTATTTGGTTCATTGTAGACTCATCTAGTTTGGCATCTTCTGCAAACTTCTATGATCACCTAATTCAGATGGAAAAAAATACTTTGCTTCTTGCATTTGGCCATATTTTTTACCCAAATGTACACTGTGCCTTGAACTCTTATTTATGCGTATTTGGTTAGTTGATTATAAACTGAGTAGTCAGTACAGTTAGCTGGCCAATAACTGTACATTTGTCTAGTCCTTAGATATTCGTTTAACATGCTCATTATGTGAGTTAAGGATTAAAGTGCTGTTAAGTGGTCAATAAGACTTAATGTGTGAGTGAAAAAGATGTTTTTGTGTTTTATTATCCCAGGACCAATTGTATTAACCTTTTACTTGATGAGACAGTGATACACAAATAATCCATCTACAGTATCTATCCGTTATTGAACTTACTCCTTTGTGGCCAATTTAGAGTCACTGAATAATTTAACATACATGTCTGTGAGACGGGGATATGAAAGATGAACAATCCAGGCTGGGTCACTTTTTGTATGTGTGTGTGTGTATGTCATGTGGTTTTTTATAGGTAGCTCAGGTTTCTTCAGACTTGTGTTGAAGGTGCGAAACAAAACATGTGGCTACAGCAGGAACTTACGTGTGTCCAGTCCTTGGTGTTTCATATTTAATCCACTCAGTTGTTTTATAAAAGCAATGTTTATTTTCTACATTATATATTTTCACAGTCAAAATGAAACTCAAGATAGACACGGTAAGAAAACCGTGTGTTTCCAAAGACCTATTAATCCACACACAAACTTACAATAACTTCCTAGTTCCCATAACTCCCACTACCCAGCACCCCTTCTTAAAGTAAAAATACACCATTAGAACCAAATAATTATCTAGCCCTATTCTTAATATATAGACTAATCTTGAACTACAAATATATTTAACATATTTTCAAATTAACTGAACATAAAAACGTTAATACAGAACTTGGCTCATACATGTGTGTCAGGTAGATTGTGGCTGGCCCACTCTCTGTGTGTGGTACCCCATCTAGGACTGCCTCCTACTTTTTCTCGATACTGTTGGAACAGGCTCACATTTCTCACAACCTGAACCGTATTAAGTGGGCTGGAAAATGGTTTGATGGATGTTTTCTCCAAATGGTATGGTTTTTCAAGCTAATAATTATGGTCCACTTGTTTTCCAGCATTTCAATAAAACAGTGTCTTAGTTAATTGTACACTTGCAGAAAATGGCAAGTAGCATTTACAAAGAATGAAAGCCTGCTGTTAACAAGAACAGAATTATTTAATATTTATCATTTTAGTATATAACAAATAGCCATATTGTACTAATAGAGACTGCTAACAATAAACAGATTACAGTATATTACACTTTGGAGTATAACTATTGATGCATGTATAAAGTTAATGGAAATAGGAAACGTTTCCAGGGTATACCTTTCAATAGTTAATAGTTAGTAATTAGCATCTTGAGGAGCCTGGAGTCACTAAAACTATAAGCGCACATGTAGGTCTGTGTCTCATAGATATGTGAGTTATACTCACAGCTGGTGACTGCTGGAGCCTGTCCCAGCTAGCATAGGGTGGAAGGCACATACGGTGAACAAACTCTGAATAGGATGCCAGGCCATTGCGTGGCAAACACAAAGTGGAGCCAAATTAGTGTCACCAATTCGAACAGTGGGAGGAAACCCACACAGACCTGAAGACAACATGCAAAACTGACAGAGGGAAGACTTAGGACACTAACCCTGATCTCCTTACTGCAAGGCAGCAGTGCTACCACTGTGTCACTGTTTTTCCAAAAATTGAAAGTCATCTTCATTTATTAGTAAGAGATTACAAAACTCAGAAGAGTGGGAAGTCATTTGAAAGGCATTTTAGATTTTCTTTTTACTCCAGAGATTCCTTCCCCTGCATGTTCGTTCATGAGTGATCCATCTTAGAATGAACCTGTAATGCGTTGGCATCCCAATTTACAAAGATGCTGTGTGGGCATTATGCTTTCAGACCAGCAGAAATGCAATTATAGCTGTAGAAATGCCATAATAGTGGAATGTAATAAGTATAAAATACACAAGTTTTATTTTCATGTTGAACAATTTAAGCATAGTATCTAATTTTATCCAAGAGCTTTGACGTCAATGTTCTTATTCTTGGATCCACGTAATCCTAATTAAGGTCATGGGTGGCTGAACCTACATTAGAAGTAATGGTTGCAAGACAGGAAACGTGACAGGGCCCATGCGCACTACCTCAGAAGCAATTTTCAGGTTAACCTACAATGTGTGTCTTTGTGCATGAGGGAGGCAAAGCAGAGTGCCCAGAAGAAAACCCATGCAGAGAAGGGAACAGTGTACAGACAACAACCCTGGATGCTTAGTTCATTAGACAGCCATGTTTGCAAATGCACCAACAAATTGCCTTTGCATCACAATCATTTAATCAAATGTTATTATCTTATCTTCTAATATTTTCACATTAGCAGGGTAGGTTTCTGCCATGTGTTTTGTGATGCTGGGTTAGGATTCAAACTCCCACATCGGAACTAGATTAAGTGGTTTCAATGATGGATGGCAGGTATTTAAAATAATACAATAGCAAATACATAGATGTGAATGTATATTTTCAGCCATGAAAGTACATTTTTGAAAGTGCTTACATTTTAAATGACAGCACACTTATTGCTGTTACCCAAATTTAAAAGATCAGTGCAGCATTTATTTAGCTCTCATTTTACCTATACATTTGCACCCTTGCCTTACCCATCCCTTCTAAGTCGGATGTAAAGTTGAGTGCAATTACTCATCAGAGGACCAACAAATCTGTAGAAAGAACTATGAATGTGCTCCAACATTGATTAGAAAAAAGAACTATAATAAGGATGCATCTGCTCATTTAATAGGATCATTTATAATTCATATAAATCCAGATAAAGCTCCAGGACTAGATTAGAGATTCATTTGGAAAATTAAGCACAGTATGTGACGGCATCAGACCCAGTGGAATTTCTTTATTATGGCTTTTCCTTATTCTGATTCTATTATTGGCAAATCAGGAGACTCCTTTAGTTTGCCAGACTTGAAATTAAAACATTAGGTAGACCTTGCCAGAATGGGAAAGCACTTATTAGCCTAAATATTGTCCAATTTTTCATTCAGTTTTCATATTTTCTAATAAAACAAAAATGTGGTGATGAAAGCCTATGGCTGTAAAAAGAATTACTGCATCCTGTCTGTGCTGTCTGTGCAGTGAATTTAAAAAACCAGGCAGTTAGATGGCTGTGCCGGCTTCTTGATTTACCATTAGGTATGTTTGCATATCAACATTTAAACAAAATTAGGATGTGCTTTGATATGATCATTTAGAAATGAATAGGCAATGAAAAAATAACGTTCCGCAGAAGTAGAAGCAAAGACTTGTTTCTTCTATCTTAAGGTGTATTTTTTATGAGGTTCCATTACAGGTTGCTTTATTTTACATTCCCCGCTAATTAGTTCATGATTATTTAATCTCTTCACTTGTTTCAAGAACATCACTTTGCTTAAAGGAATACAGAGGCCGTTTCCCAGCTTGTGCTTGCTCCTAACAAGACCATAACCCCAGCTCTTGCCCAATGCCTGGTCCAAATGTGTATTTGTAACTATATGCTGTAATTAAAAATGTACATTTTCTGTGTATTATACAAGTTTCTTCAGTGCAGCTGCAGTCACATTGTATTAACTTTTTACATGAGAATTAGTGTACCAATACTCTAGGACAGACTCTAGTATCTTATAACGCTGAATTGAAGTGTATTTCAGAATATATGAATTTATGTATGGATATCTGTCTTGTTGCTGCAACATTTTGCTAGAAGAGTAACATTCAAAAAGGGATAACTATTTCACCAAAAAGACATTAGCCAACCACGGGATTCAAGCTCAGGACTTTGGATCCATTGAACAGCATTAGCCCTGAGCATTGCACTGCTGTGCTGCCTCCACAAATAATTTTTTGAACTTCATAAATTTCTAGCTTGTCAAAGACAGGTAATAGAATAATTTAAAAATATTTGCTATCTCTTTCCTTATGTGTACTTTCAGTGTCTTTCCTCTGTATTTATGTGTGTCTGAATAGCTCTTTACCTCCGCTCTCTCTGTCTGACACTTTCCTGTAAAGCCTGCTTCTCAGACTTTGACTTTGTCAATATTTTTGAGGTGTCTTTCTCGCTACCTGTTCAATTTTATACTTTCTGTTTTTGAAGGCAACTCTCTCAGTGCACATATTTACTCCTTCTTGTGTGTCTCACACTTTCTCTTTCGTCCTGTCACCAAAGTCAAACTGACCAATCAGATTGCTCTGTGGAACTGAACACAGAGACCTTAGTGTTTTATTTTATAGTTGTAAACAAGAGAAGATAACAATTATAAATGTTTGAGGAATCCAGCCCATATATTGTCGCTACCAACACAATATTGTCACGAGTAATCATAAAAAACGTAGTCATATAAAACTGATCTGACGAGTGGTGGGTTCATTCTTATAATTTATTGGCAGGAAGAGGCGGGATAGGAAGAGAAGTGAGGTCAGTAGTGGTGCGTGGTCTGGAGCCAGAACTGGGTGGAGCTTTTTTAAGTAGTCTTCCCTTCCCTTCCCTTCTGAAGGTCTGTAGAAAACCCCAGTCTCGGTTGCTTACCCTCAGCTAAGCCCTTAGTCTGCCTCCTATGCACATGAGTGTGACAAGTAGATGTTTTGCATTTGTAGTAATGTTATATTCCCACAGGTGGCTCTACAGGTATTTAGGTAGTCCTAAAGCAGAATTTGATAAATCCCTGGGTGTCCAACTGCAATCCTGAAGGGCTGCAGTGGCTGCAGTTTTCCTTCTATCCCTTTTCTTAATTAGTGACCAGTTTTTGCTGTTAAGTAACTTCTTTAGCCTTCATTTTAATTGACTTGTTATGTAAGACTTGGACCACTTAATTGTTTCTCTTTCCCTTAAATTATAAGCAGCCCAACAATAATGAGACACAGAATGAACCAACACATGGCCTGCAGGCCAGCGCCCATCATAAAATATTTGAAAATAAAGAAAGGTGAAGCTCTCAGCAATGCTAATCTGCTCAAGTACACAAAACATTTAAACAGGGCTCTTAGAAGAAAGGAAATCAACAGTTTTGGGCATGTCTGCTATGGCAAAAGCAATGGAATGGAATTAAATAACAGATTTAACTAACAACATGAATTGGTTTCTTAATTACGAAACTGCTTGGAGTGAAATTGATTGGAGTTTGAGACCCTGACTGAGCTGGTCATCTGTTGGCTTACCTTGCAACGCATTTTTCTTTGGCTTCTATTTAAGGAAAAAACAGACAATTCAGAGGAGTCTTAAAACACAACAGTTAAAATGAAGGGAAAAGAAGTAATTTAACTGCTGAAATTGATCACTGATTAAGAAAGTTGCAGGATGGAAAGCCTGTAGCCACTGCAGCCCTCTGGGAATGGAGTTGGACAACCCTGGACTAGATATTTTTAATTAACTGTGGGAATAGTAGTCACAGTGCAAGCTTGTTTAATAACTGTTGTTTGAAAAATATGGGATTTTGTAGCTTATCTCAAAATACTATTTGAACCAATGTGCTATTGCGATTGTATCATCACTTAGAGGAAACTGTGAGCCCACATTACTTCACACATTCACTTACCAAATAAGAATCTTTGCCAGAAACTGCTGCTTTCTGTCTTTTTGGGGTTGTGTATACCTGTTTTGAGAATCTGGATATGGGAATTATTGTTCTTGTTTAAAGGTTTTAATCTTGTTCTGGCACCCTGGAATGGTAACTGATGCCTAACAATCCTTCAGCATTCTAAAGTGCTTCAATGGGATTCACAAGTGGGATTTGGCTGGGCCACACAAAAACCTGTTAACTTGTTTAATTTAACAATTTCTACTTGTTCTTTATCCTAGTAATTTTTAAATAGCAGAGAACAGCATACTTCACTTTTCTATGTGTAGTCAAAATGTCTTTATACAGGTGGAAGTAGTCATTAATGGAATGAATCTCATATATTATAGAAAAGATGCACAACACACTAAAATGACAGCTCTTTCTTGTAATCTATTAAAGGTCAATGTCTGTGAGCAAAGATAAAGCTTTCTACCATTTGTTTCATCTGTCTTCTTGATAGCTAATATATAAAATGCAGTGTCATGTGCAGAGCAGGCTTTCAGTTAAATGTAAATGCCATAAAGCTCACTGGATTGCTGCCAGCCACAGTGTGTCTCGACATTTATGTGTTTGTCATTATTTAAGCGTTTTATCGCTCTCTCTGTTAGCCACTTGTTTGGAGACTCTTCTTCAAGAGTTAAATCAGAATAATTAATCCATATAGAATTTTTGTCAAGAGAGTAATTCATTTTGTGTCAAAATAATTACATTATGTATGAATTCAGCTATGCAGAGGTTGCCTTATGATGCCTAAGATATAATTATATATGCAGCAGAGAATCAAGTTTGCTGAATGCAAATTGTATTAGTGTCCCAGAAGTGTGGTATTGTGGGGCCGTAGTTGCTGTTCTGCCCACAGTCTTTGGTTTAAACTCTGGGTACGGTTTGTTAGTGGTAAGTGGTGCAACCTCACAGGTTCAAATCCCTTATCTACTTGTTTCATGCATGATGTTTGTACAATCTCGGCCAAAAGTTTTGAGAATGACACAAGTATTGGTTTTTACAAACCTTCAGTGTTTTTAGATCTTTTTGTCAGATGTTTCTATGGTATGCTTACACACATTTTATAAGTTTTAAAGGCTTTTATTGACAATTACATTAAGTTTATACAAAGAGTCTGTATTTGCATCGTTGGCCCTTCTTTTTCAAGACTTCTGCAATTCGCCCTGTCATGCTGTCAATCAACGTCTGGGGCAAATCCTGACTGATGGCAGGCCATTCTTATATAATCAATGCTTGTCTGTCAGAATTTGTGGGTTTATGTTTGTCTACCCGCCTATTGAGGATTGACCACAAGTTTTTAATGGGATTAAGGTCTGGGGAGTTTCCTGGCCATGGATCCAAAATTTCGATGTTTTGTTCCCCGAGCCAATTAGTTATCACTTTTGCCTTATAGCACAGTGCTTCATCATGTTGGAAAAGGCATTGTTCGTCACCAAACTGTACTTGGATGGTTGAGAGAAGTTGCTCTTGGAGGATGTTTTGGTACCATTCTTTATTCATGGCTGTGTTCTTAGGCAAAATTGTGAGTGAGCCCACTCTCTTGGCTGAGAAGCAATGCCACACATGAATGGTCTCAGGATGCTTCATTGTGCTTGCAGATGCACCTGCCTGCTGCCATTCCCGAGCAAGCTCTGCATTGGTGGTGCCCCGATCCTGCAGCTTAATCAACTTTAGGAGACAGTCCTGGTGCTTGCTGGACATTCTTGGGCACCCTTAAGACTTCTTCACAACAATTGAACCTATCTATTCTAACTCAATCAGCATGACAGAGTGATCTTCAGCCTTTGTCCTCGTCAACACTCTCACCTGTGTTAACAAGAGGATCACTGAAATGATGTCAGCAGGTCCTTTTGTAGCAGGGCTGAAATGCAGTGGAAATTGTTTTTTTGGGATTAAGTTCATTTTCACAGCAAAGAGGGACTTTACAATTAATTCTGATCACTCTTTATAACATTCTGGAGTAAATGCAAATTGCCATCATAAAAACTAAGGCAGCAAACATTGTGAAAATTAATATTTGTGTCATTCTCAAAACATTTGGCCATGACTACACATGCTCCTCATGTCTGCTTAGGACTTTTCTTCCATAGCTAAAGAAGTGCTTATTGGATTAATTTTTAACTATAAATTGGTCCCATATGAGTAAATTTGTACTGTACAATGGACTTGCACCCTGTCCAAGACTGTTTTCTGACTTGCTCTGCATTTTGTTGAGATATACTCTCGTTTCCTATGATTCTGAACTGGATTAAGCTTTTTAATGTTGGGAAATGGATGGCTCTATTATGTGAAAGACAATATTTTACATCTTTACAAAAGCTGCCAAAGAATAATATGTTGGTCATTTTGCAAACATGTTGAACATCATAAAGTCAGAATAAATGCATGAAGGACTTTTCATCTTTAAGTGACTTATGAATTATGAATCAATACATCTGTGGACAAAGAAATAGAAGATTACATGCTTTTGATTTCAAAAGGTATGTTGGTGTTATTAAGGGAAGAAATTTATCAGATTTAGTTTGATCACTGTATTAGACAAAAGCCTAGTAAATTTGTTGTATAAGAAAGCAGCCTAAAAACAACTATATTTTATTATTATTTCATGGGTTATAGTTAGCATTGGTTCATTTGTGTTCATTGGCCAGCATCCTCATTGTCTAGTAATAACACATACTATCCTTCTGCATAACATTTTCCTTTTTTGTTAGACAACATTGTTTTGACATGAAAGTTGAAATAATGATTTTATACATGACCTTATCTTACCCAGACATTACTTTTTTTCTTACATAACCAAAACACCAACAAGATTTCATTTTATTTCAAAATCAGCACAATTTGTTTTGGGTTTGAAATGCTGGCTCTTTAGTGTGTGATAACACAGTTGATATACTTGATGTAATTTATATTTGGAAACTTTTGAAAATTGTATTTCTGTAGAAAGAAAGCCTCTTTAGTCTTGAGTAGGCATTCAGGCTTTATTTGGAAAGTATTGTTGCCAGGTCTTTGTGACACATATGCTTGCCACCCAAAGTTTTCTTATAAAGATTACAGCAAGTCTGATTATTTTTTTTTTCTGTCTCTCTGAATAGGCAGAATCTTTACTGTTTTGTCAAAAATATATATTTCTATGCTTTATGCTATGCTTCTATGCTTGCGTTTTGTGATGTGTCACTCTACAGAGTGCTTCAGCTCTGGCCTTGACATTTTTAATACTTTAATAAGCCACACTTCATTTTCATGTTGTAATTTATAATTCTCCATGATGTCCCTACACTTCCTTGAGTCATTTCTCCATAATCTTCATAGCAGCTTCACAATTTCCATTGGATTATGGGAATCTAGGATTGCAAGTGGAAGTTGACTCCACAATAGAAAACCCAGGAGGAGTTAGGTGGCCATTTGGCCGTGGTTTTCAGAACTTTGACTTTATTTTTGACTTTTTCTTTTATGATTTTAACCTTTTGCATTGTTAACTGGCTGTAGTTTAACAGTTAATGAATGGACAGACATTGTTTGTTTCCATTTATGTTTAATCAGTTTCTACCTTGTTCTGTTTTTTAACAAATCTGCATGTATATGTGTACCAGTGCTCTATTTAGTAATTAGTATAACCTGTACATACATTTTAAATAAGAATTGTTCACAGCCCTTTGTGTCTGCACTCAGTGAAGAGTGCTATACAAACAATTAAGTTGTATTGTATTGTATGGTAAGTTGAGAGATTTTATAAACATGACTCAGAAAAGGTAATTCTTTGATTTTTTTTTCTTGCACTGTTTAGGGTGAAAGTTCACAGTTAATTAGATGTATTATTTGCTTTACATCTTACTGTTAACATATCTGCTGTTTAACCTGCTTGAATTAATTCAAGCCAGCGTAATGTCAAAAGGATTTCAATAAAACTGCTAGCCTAGATGTAGTGTCAGGGTGTATTTTAAAAAAACATTTCCAATTGAGTTTAGAGGATTGGTTTTTAGCATTTCACCAATTTAGGCCCTAAAGAGTAACTCCTTAGTAAGATTGGTCCCCTTTGAATACTGTTATTTTGGACCATCTGCAGGATATTACTTTGCAGCAGGGCCTGCAGATTAATCTGCTTTCATTACCATTAATGAAATTGTATTATCTGCTGCTATTACCTTTATGAATTTCATAAACATAACCTTTGGAACTTCTAGTGGAACTTGAAGAACTTGCAGGGCATCTACTAGTAAATGTTTAGGACTCTGTCTTGTCATAAGCTCAAAGAATTAAACAGGAAATGAGCATATATTTGAATTAGTTACATGTACAGTACACCTCCAAAATTCACGGGGGTTACGTTCCTAGAGCCCCCGCATATTGTGAAAAACAGCAAATTTTGGATGTGGTTAAAAAAAATGCCTATTTTTATAGTTTAAACCCTAAATATGCCCCCAAAACAATTTAATTTAATTTCAAACTCAGCTTAATACATTACCTAAAAATAAAGAATGTAAAGATAAACCTGTATACTGCACAGTACTGTGCTGCTATGTCTCCCGCAGTGCTAGAATGTAAAATGACAATGTTACCGCAGTATGTACTGTAATTCATGCAAGCGCATTTTCATTGCCAGAAGCCTTAGAAGGTGTAGGGCATTTTGGCAGCATCATGGGGCTTTAACCCTTAAACTGCAACATACTTGGGGGTTAATGTACCCGTGGATGCCAAATACTTTTTTGCTGCACTTTTTAAGTAAACATCACAATTCACAAAGAAAAAATGAAATTTTAATGGAACACTTTTTTTTTCATGCAAAGAGCATCACAATTACTGCAACACTGATCACTTTGCACACTGCCAATGAACTGTAAAAACTATTTAAAAACTACTGGGACAATATATACAAAGTGCAACTGACACCATGGATGAAATTCAGTAAATCACTGAACCAACTGCGCTTGAACTGGCTGCACACAAGCACACAGAGGTAAGCGCTGATGCTTGCAGGCTGGTCTAGTGCAGCGGCTCAATCCCAGTGACAGTGAGGCTGCAGGGTGTCATGTTTGGGTCACAGAATTGCACAGAAACACAGGAGATTGTAGAAACACTTCAAACAAACATGTCTCTTTCAGAAGTAAAACAAGCTCAGTATGTAGTTCGTTCTTGATTAAAGAATAGACATCATAGGGGAGCACAACAGGAGTGGGACCCCCAACAGGAGCAGAGTATGTCTGGGGAAGGAGAAAGAAACAAAGCAATCAGCCAAAAAGGACAGGTGCTGTTCAGGCTTTTAAGTATGAGTAGTGTCACGCGAGAAGCATATCACGCGACAGAGCAGCCGCAAGTAAGCCCAGCAAGTAAGGGAGCAATGTGAAGGTAGTCTATCAGCGTTTTTTAAGAGGGTTTTTTTAGGAGCGTTCGTGTCTTCTAGGGGTGCGTTCAGACCCCCTGCTCACAAGGGGCTTGCAGTGGTCATGAGCTGGTTGCTCAACAAATGTACGGCACTGACTGATCAGCTCCTGCATGCTCGCAAATGGCACTGGGAAACGACTATAGCCAGTTGTAGAGGTTTAAGGGTTAAAAGGAACAAAACGTAAAAAGCAAGAACACTCAGCTGGAGATGCATCACAGTCAATCAGCAGCAAGGAGAAATTAATAACACTGTAGCGGTCCGGTGCTGCTAAGATTTACACAGTCGAGAAGATGGCGATTTATTTATTTTTATGGAGGAGATTCCAGGGATGCAACCAGCCTTGGCCCGACCCTCAAGCATTCACAAACAGAAAGAAAAACAAAGCAAACTGGTAATCAAACAGGGGG
Source organism: Polypterus bichir lapradei (assembly GCA_026402145.1). Classification (NCBI taxonomy): domain Eukaryota; kingdom Metazoa; phylum Chordata; class Cladistia; order Polypteriformes; family Polypteridae; genus Polypterus; species Polypterus bichir. Next base: position 22,424,909 of record JANRMT010062834.1, on the reverse strand, counting down.
TCTACTTATTGGCCTACTTTAAATATACAGCCTAGTCTTTTTTTTAAAAGATATAGAAATTTATGCTGTCCTATATTCAACTGAAACTTGTCTTTCCAGACATGTTGATAGACCTTTTCACATACACACTGTGCATAATAGCTAGTAACTCAGTTTTAATCAGGGTAAAATATTTCTGTCAGATATGTTGAGCAATTTTTGAGAATGAGTTGTTTTAAATTTCAGAATTAAAGGCACTAAAGGCCAGTGGTAGCATCTGCCAAAAGCGTCAACCTCCTTATTGACATTGTAAAATTTCAATAAGATTTCACTCTTTTGGTAACCTTTTACTGCTGCATCCTCCCTCAAATCCTGACCTTGGCATGGTGGTAAGAGCTGATGTTTAACACTAGAATTACCAGAGCCAACGAAAAAACTCGTAAGTCGGCATTTGTAACCACAGCACCACAGAAGCTGTTGTATTGTACTTGCAACCTTTGTGAAAGTGTTTATTTGATATTTAGCCATCAGCCTTCACACAATAAACAGTTCATGTCTACATTTTGTTATTTATTATTAAAACATGAAAAATGTTTCTGTTTTAACGATGTGTTTACATAAATGTTGTAGACACAAAACACACATCAAATTTTTTCCAATTACAATTCTGGGTAGCTCACTTCTAGATAAATAATTAAGGCAGGAACTGGGAAAACTTCTTCCCGTTCTGAGGCAGTGGGGGGGATGGTATAGCAGGCTGCATGCTGCTTGGGCTTATCGACACATTTAGAAGACAAAAAACACTGACAAAGAGGTGCAAAGGGATTTAAGGTGGGCCGGAATTATGAGTTTTTTCGTTGTCTCTGGTAATTCTAGTGTTAATTACCTACAGTGTTGCATTCCTTTCGGGCTAACAACACCTAAGCAGATCAATCACAATTAGATAAACGTTGTCACAACTGTGAAAGCAGGAAATGGTCTACAGCAGGTTATATAGTTGGCCCTCCTTTCCACCAGATCATGTTCACTAATCTATTAAGATGAACACGGGACTATTTCAGACTTCTTGTACAGGCTTACAAAAGACTATGATTTTCCCACAACTTGAAGAAAGTCCAAATCCTTATTTAAGTCCTCAGCAATACCTTTGGTACAATTTTGGAAGATTTTTACCACTTTCTATACCTCAACAAACAGCTGCCTCAAAAGGCAAGCATCAAGAAGGAAGCTCAACATCACATCATCCATTCTTGTACCTTCTTCAGTAAACTGTGCAATTCTGTCTTTAAGAATCATGACTCTACAGGGAAACCTAATGGTCTAAAAAGCCATATGCATCACTACTTTCTTGTGCAGTAATGAAACCTAATAATGCTCAGAGAAGGAGCATTTTAGAAACAGAGTAATGGACTTTGGCATTTTGTCTTCTATGTGTGGTAGGGTGCTGCCCCACTTGTTTTTATCATCAAAGAACCATGAACTTGTTTGAAAGTGATTACTTACATTTTATCAAATAACATTCTGAATGTTATGTTTAATGATGTTTTTGTTAGAAATTAGGTTGTTTTTTAACAGAAGAATCCAAATGTATATATTAGTGATGCAGTAAGAAGCTGTATTATATTTTCTGTCTGTGCAGTTGGAGCATCTGCCATTGGTACCCTTTAATGAAACTTTTTACATACCCAGTAGTAATGAATGAACCTCATTGAATTCGTTTCACTTTAAGTTCAGTGAAAACGGGAAAAGGTACAGGAATTTAAGCAAACTTGGAGAAATGCTTTGGAGCCAATGGGAAAGAATTAACTGAACTAGTTTTGAGAGGATTATAATGACATAATAGTCTTTTAAGTTTCCCTGAGGGCTAAAAAAGCACTTACCGACTATGCTGGACTGATCATGGTAGTGAAAATGTGACCTGACCTGTGAGGCAACAGTGCTAACCACTGAACCATTGAGCCTTCCTGAGATAAAAATAGACTCTGAGTCCACAAAATGCCAAGCCCTCTATCTATTTCTGAGTCTCCCGAGCTCATATCACTGAGTAATTAACAACCACAGAGCCTTGTAATGCAAGGGATCAGCATAACATACTTGGGGGGCTGTTCCTGTCACTGCCTTATCTGCACTACATAGGGAGGAGCATAGAATATTTAATCCAGCAGTGAAGACAAATATATGTACAGTATTTTAATAATATTCTCATTATGGTCAACTAATGTGCACCTCAAATGAAAATACTGTGTATCTGCATGCACAGTTTAGATTTGCCTGTACCGTAAAGTGTAATTTTGAGTGAAGCTTTTTTTAATGCATGCTGGGTGCAAATCCAGCTGGAGTACCAAATATGTAGTGATATCATGCATGCATCTATATTGTGTAAATTATTAACACTTATGTGAAGCAGATCAGGCAGTGTATTGTATACATGCATAACCAAATTGAGCAGGCAGTGCAGATCATGAAGTGACATCCCCGCCCAACATTGGTTGCTGAAGTTTTGTGATGTCACATTCACCTTGTAAAGCATCATGGAGTGCCGGGAAAAATTTGCTGTGCATCCTGCAAATCCACTACTCATTATTGCTAGGAGCCTGTGGTAGATCCACTAATAGGACTTAAATTCCCATCGGTCAGCTAAAGGGTGCAGGCGTTGATGAGAGGAAGAACGCAGTTTAAGTGAGTCAGCAAGGGATTACGGCAGAGCTGCAGCATCTTTCACATTCAAAACATGAGTGTGCATGTGTCACATGAAGTGAATACTCTGCTTGATGGTGTGACTTTTGTTAGTGTGTATCCATGTATGATGCGATTTGACTATGTAGAATATGCAACCTACATAATAACATTCTCCCCTGGTGGTTTATTGCATATTTCAAGTACCAGAGATTTTAGTGCTTAACAGTAACAGGATCTACTACTTACTACAAGGTATATTTTGCAAAATTTTAGAAATTCTATAATTTTATGGTGTAATAAGGAAAATCATCAGAGATATATATTTTACTACAGGGATGACTGACTACATCACCCCTCCTTATGGGGAAACCACACCACTGATAATGGTGAAGGTAAAAACTCTATTTTTAATAGAGAAGATAAAGCAAAAGAATAGAGGCAGGCAGGGTGGGATTCACTAGAAATCAATAAACAAAACCAAAGGGCAAATCAAGTGTAAGTCATACACAGGAAAGGAATCAATGAAACAATGAGCCAAACAGGAGTCTTAACCCTTGCATACTGTTTGGGTCAAATATGACCTGCTTTGACATTTGACAGCAGTAAAAATAGCATAAATGTGATTCTTTTAGCCTGAAATGTGATGACTTTTCCTAAAGTGACACAAAATACACAAAAATGAGTATAATTTATAACACGTAATTCTGTTGTACAGGTGCTACAAACTTTTGTAAATTGAGGTTGCTCCGGGTCAAATTTAACCCGTATCTTTTGAGATTACTAGGTCTTTCCTGATGTTATAAGGTAGTAGTGATGGCCAAATATATCTTCATTCTGGTCATAGCACGATGGAAGAAGGCAGTATGTACACAGTATTGTACACACTTCAAGACAAAAACCTAGCAACTCCACTGACCAATGAGGAAAGACTGCCTACCAATAAAAAGTTGGATTACAGTCACATGATTTAAATGCTGCAACTGCGTGATTTAAATGGCAGATGTTAATTTGCAAAAAAAGAACAATATTGTGAACATGAAGCACAGGAAAAATGAAATCTAGAGATCATTAATTATAGGGGTGACATCATTTTCTCAATTTGCTGAAAACCTGAAAGATGTGACATACTAAGTTTTTCCATAGTTGGTGTCACGAGAACCGTCTGTGTTCCTACCACATTTGCTCAGGTTCATGCTGAGACAGGCACTTGATGGTATTTAAAGGGTCATGGGGGAATCTCAAAATAGTGAAATAGTAAAACAGCATAGGAATGATCATAACTAGTGCACATAAGGAGCAGAGGTCATACAGAAGTCAGAGGGTGCCTTGACACAAACACGAGATATGCACCTGCAAGAACAAGCATCTGCAGTTATAATAATGAGGAGAGAGGTCTTTTCTTCTAAGTTTGCTTTTACCCATGACCACAGTTGTCTCATATATGCAAAAGAAGAACAAGAATGTCATCCTTGCAAGCACATTCCATAAGGCTGCAGAGGTCAGCGCTCAGGAGGACAGAAAATCAGCCATTATCCTTGACTACAATGCCAACAAAGGAGGAGTGGATAACCTTAACAAAGTAACAAGTACATACAGCTACACAAGGAAAACTGGCCGCCAGCCTCTTGAGATATTCCACAATATCATTGACATATCGATGTACAATGCTTTTGTCAGGTGGAATGAGCTGCACCTTACCTGGAGTTCAAGCAAGAGGACCTGGAGGAGGTTCTTTTTGGAGGAGTTTGGAAAGGCCCTTGTGACTCCTTGTATGCACAAGCGACACCACCTTCCCCACACAGCAGCTTCAGCAGCACTGGTAAGTGCAGCGCAGTGATCTGAGCTTGGCACTGATCAACAAGTCACACAAGAATTCAACACAAGAGGACAGAAGAGAAGGAGATGCAACTTCTGCTCTGCAACAAAGGACTGCAAAACAGGGACAATGTGTCTGGGAAACACATGTGCAGGTCCCACACACTGAAGGTTTCATACCACTGCTTAGAATGCACAGACTATTTTGCAACAAGAATATGTTTTGTGTTCTCAGTGTCAATGTTGATAATTATAGATGGTAGTTATGAGGATTTTTTAATAATATAGCAGTGAGGACAGTGTTTAATGGTTGTAATGGTTATATATTGTTATAAAATAAATCCCAACAGTTCCAGAAAGTTCTTGCCATTTTCGCTTTTAATAAAATATATTTAAATCATTAAGGCTGTTAAGATTTCATATCTAAGGTAAAACCGGATATGATATTGTGAGAAAGCAAATGTTTTCTCCAAAACCAAGTGTTGTAAAACTTAGAAAACACACTACCCCTTTTCTCTGCAATATTAATCAAGGATTAATCATCCATTTATTAATGTCAGATAGGCTATTTAAGCATTCTAAATAGATCTGTAGTCCGAACTTCTTACACTTATTATGAAATTGACACGGACCATTCTGTGAAGGCATGAAATATGAACAGTATATAAGGGTTAACTTAAAAACCAGTTGCAGACGCCAAATGACCTACAAGCTGCCTTTAAATAAGATTGATGCCATAATGTCACATGCCTAACCAGGCCTCAAAAATACACAGCAGTGTAACAATGAGTTTCATATAATGGTGTCAAAAATTTGTCCCTGATAGCCTGGTTAAAAGTAATTGACAACCACCTGCATACAGCTTGGCCAACATCAGACAGTCTGGGTGGCCAGAAGAAGCAGTTTGAAAAGACCCAAAAGGCCTACCTCACTTCAGTAGCTCAGAAAGTAGTCACAGAAGGCCCCTTGTGGTGCCAGTTTATTTATCAAGTGTATTTCAGTTTAATTTTGAGAATGATCACCTCTCTGATGACCTGGACAAGACATGGCAAAGGAAGGAAACGCCTAAAATTTTGATATCCCTAAAGGAAAGATTTTCGATTTAAAACAAAACTCTTCAATATTGTCTGACATAGAATCTTAAAAGAAATGTGTAATATATAATAATATACACTCCTTTGTTCTGGATGAAAGATGTAAGGACAAATGAAAAATCACTGACTGGAACTTTTCTTTCTAAGTGTGTGGGGGCCAGAAAGATATGTTTATACTCAGTTCCATTTTTGAAGATTGTTCTAAAAATGCATTAAAGGTCTCAAAGTCCAAAGATGAAGCAGATAATAATGTGTAACCCTGGAGTTTCCTTGAGCATACCTTGTATCTCATCAAGCCTTATCGTGTCGCATTGAGATGAATGTTATATGAGTTTGTTACTTTTTGGTTCAGTTTAATATACAATATAATAAGTTGAACATGGACGCCAATTAAAATGAAGTTACTATTCATTTCTGTAAAAGGGACAGAAATGAACATGCAATTAATTACTGTAAATCAGGGGTTCTTAAACTCGGTCCTGGGGGACCACTGCGGCTACAGGTTTTTGTTCCAACCAGATTCCTAATCAGTGACAACACCTGATAGCACTGATCTCTTTTAATTAGCTGGTTTTATTTATATTTTATTCTACATTCAGAAAAGCACAGCAGCATGATTTTTACATTTATAAGAAACATTTCTTATAAATATTTCTGTTTTTGCTATGAATTTAAATGCTTAACTCTCTTTTTATTATATCTCACCCTTTCTCTGTGCAGTTTGCTCCCTTCGTTGAATCTTAATAATGACAGTTAAAAACAAGCAGAGCAGAAACCCAAGCAAACAACACTCGATCGTGAAAGGCTGCAACTAATTTTGCGTCAGCCCCACAAAGTAGTAAATAACGGATTAATTAAACAATAAGAACACCTAGAATGACAATCAAGATGAAAAAACTGTTAAAAAGAAACAAATACATATAACTGCTTAGTACATTTTACTACTTTTTTTTTTTTTTATCAAACTTAGTTTTCTAATTTGTATATTTTTCCCCAAAACAGAGAATCTGGGAAACAACAGTTCACTTAATTAGCACAGGAGTCCAATTAAAAACAGAGGCTGGTTGGAACAAAAACCTGCAGCCACAGTGGTCCCCCAGGACCGAGTTTAAGAACCCCTGCTGTAAATATAAAAGCAATAAAAATATTTAGCAGGAAACACATTATAAATAAACAACAAATAAATATTAAGCAAGACAACTGTTAAATTACTTCTCATTGTCTGTTCCATCTCCTAAATGATTCATTTAATAATAGTTGGAATAAATGTTCTAAAATACAACCAAGTCCTAAATAACATCTCACAAGTTATTCAAAACTGAATTATATGAACTAGCTGTGTGTGGTCTTCGGGACAAAAAACAACCCGAAGACTCCCAAGCAGTTTTACTATATTGGTGAACTTGCAGAACCGTCAGCTAAGTGGGCCGGGGCAGGACATATCTTGTCTGTAATGTACGTGTAGTCAAGTGCAGATCTGTCACAAATTGAGCAGGACAGACTGGAATCTGTTTCAGGCAAACGTATGGTAGCTCGTTGTGTGAGCTCGTTGTACCACAAAGCTCAATTTGTCTGCTTGGGTTGAATGAGAAGTGAGGTGCATGCAAGTGCCTAAAAAATGTAAAAGTGCATGCTTGTGCCATCTTACCAAGTGCAAGTCACACTTGTATAAGCTTCTACATATTTGGTAGAATTCACACCAAATTCCGTGGCTACGGTTGAATGTGAGGAGAGCAGACAGCTCCATACACACACACACACACACACACACACACACACACACACACACAAAGTCTTTCTTAGTGAAAACTGAGGTGCATGCAAGTGCCGAAAAAAATAAAGTGCAAGTATGCACCATCTAGTGGCTGCATATAAGCGTGAGCAGAGTGGACTGCCCCATACACACACACAGTCACGCACGCACACACACACACAGGTTTTTTGCTTATATATGTATAATGCCGAAAAAAGTGTGTTATGTGTTCACTCATTGTTCTTTACCTCATATTATATTTTGTTGCAACCTGAAAACAGTCAATTTCAAAAATTTGTAAAGATATTCAAAACCAGGAAGTAAGCTAATACTCCTTCATGGATGTGTATGCTTTCTTTACTTGTAACAAAATACATACAAAGAATAAAAATAAAAAAAATGTAATGAATATAAGATAATTAAAAGACCTTAATCTGACTGTGTTAGAAGCTCGTCATCTACTGGCTTCCTTTGAGGTGATACTTTTTCTTGAAAGCAATTAAAGCTGTAAGTAGCAATAAACAATGTAATAATGTTAATTTATTTCAGTACCTTTACATTCATTTATTTAAAAATTGGTGTCTTCCTTTCTTTATCATTATTATTATTGTCATCCATCTATACTTGTTCAATTACTTAATCCAAATTTATAATGTCATCCATCCATCCAACCAACCATCCATCTTTTACATCCACATGCTCAATTCAAGATTGCAAAGAATGGAGAGTAACTTGGCAGAATTTCTGGTCACGTGGTAGAAAAATGAAATGCTTGGCTGAAAAACCCACAGAAACATGGGGGGGGGGTGTTTGAGAACTTCATAACCTTATCATTCTTTTATTAGTAATGTATTATTACTATTTTACATAAAAGTATAACCCTGGATATGTCATTCAGACCGAGATAATTATTATTATTATTATTGTTATTAGTATTTTTGTTTTTCTCGATGTGTAACATATCAAAAGGCTGAGAGGTTTTCTTCTAAAGTCAAATAGTTCATTCCTCGCGATCTTTAATTTTGACCACTGCTGCTCAAGTATCTCTGTCTCGCTAACCTAACTGAAATTATTCATTTCAGTAACTTTATTTCATATGATTTCATTAAGTTAAATAAAACTGAAATATTCTTTTCATAGTCATACTATTTTGAAATAGATAATCACTTCTGAAACAGTAAGACATTCACACTTACCATATTCTATTATTTATATTTAGATTAAACCCTTATTTAAAGGTGCAAATAATGGCACAATTTACTGCAGCATTTAAAAGGATAAAAAGTGTTTTGTTTGTTGTGAAGATGTGCATAATCATTTGTGCCAGTGGTATCAGGGGGTTCTTAATGCATAAAGAAAAATGCATTATCAGCTGTGCTGCTTCTCATGAGATGTTACTGTATTTCCTAGCCAGTGCTAATTGCATCTCTTGGTGATATGTGATATACGATACACTCTTAGTTTTTCAATAGAGCCTAAGTGGAAATGTCTACTCTAGTTACTGTATGTGTTCATATCTTAAAAGCTCAGAGGGAAGTGCTCTATGGCTTTTTATCTATGGACAATGAAGAAGTGACATCACAAAAGCCACATAATGCAGATTATTTTTGCACTTCTATTCCCATCATAAATGTTGTCATAGAGATTGGTATAAATTGTTAACTAAATGACAATTTCCCTTGTTTAAGGGTGAAAACAAATGAAATGCTTGACAAAATTCATATTTTATTTTGGTAATATATTTAAAAAACTGATTTCAATTTGCTATTGTGATGGAGGCCGGCAGCTAATCCTGGCCGACACATCCAAGACGCAAGATGGCCTAGAGGTGCCCCGGATTCCCGCAGGGCATCATGGGAGATGGAGTTCAGCTTCACAGCCCTGCTGGGTGCCGTGGGTGCCGCCATGTGACGCTGCAGGCAGGATTTTTATTTGTCCTATAGCCCGGAAGTACTCCTAAGTCACGAGGATGGAAGAACAGTACTTCCGGGCTGAAGAAAAAATATAAGTCTTCATCTGACCCGGAAGTGCTATTAAATCACATGGACAGAAGGACAGGAGTACTTCCGGGTCAAGGACTATATAAAGGACTATGCGAGACCCAGCAAGCTGAGCCGGAGTTGGGTGGTAGAGTGACGGAGCTGCTGGGAGAGGAGGATCGTGTTATTGTATTTTGATTATTGATTTATTTGTTGATGGTGGTGTTAGTGGTGTCTACTGTGGCACAATATCAAAAAGAACAAATTAAAATATTTCTAAATGCTTTTATTTGGTGTCTTGGACGTTTATTTGCAGGGTTTGAGGAGTGACAGCGCACCCTAGTGTCACACTATGTTCTTAGCACTATTTTATTATCTTGTTACAGGTAATTCCACCAATAACTATGATTAAAATATTTAAGTCTTTAAAATTCAACTGTTATGGCGCTACCAGTTCTCACCTCTCAAATCCTCAGTATCTCCAAAGCTCATAAAGAAAAAAGTGTGCATGAAACAAAATGACCTAAATTCAGTCTTCTCTCTTTCTCTATTTATATATGTATACAGTATAGATATACTGTATATATATACTGTATATATATATTATATTGTATTAAATGATAATTACAATTCATACACTTGTTTTTTTTTTACATATATTTATGAGATACTATAGCACCACCAATATGCAATTTTTACTTACGTTTTTATCATTTATTTTTGTCTTTCCAGAGTAATTTGCCTATTTGCCATTACACACAAGTGCAGGTTTTTCCCCACTGGTGAGGTTGCTTTAGATAAAAGGAAATTGAATTTCATTTAACTTTGAGCATCTCATCAGAATATTATATTTTTGAAATGACTCTTAGCAATTCTTAAACTTAATGTTTCATTTCATGTCTATAATGCCCTCTTTTTCTTATGTGTTTAAAAGTCCATTTATTTTAGTTTAGCATCTTTTAATTTCCGTTGAATTTTCCATTTTCTGTATTCTTTAAAATGATTACATTATTAATGCACCTTAAGAAGTCAGGACCATGGATATCTCAGTCTATCCTACATTGTTCTTTATAAGTTCACATACAGTATCTGTCATGCTTCTGCACAATTATTTAGCTTTCAGTTTTAAATTATCACTCCAGTCCATATGTATGTCATTACTATTCTATGAATTTCTCTGTTCCTATACTGTATGTCCTACAAATTATGAAAACTATGTTATTCATTGCACAAAAAAAATGAAATGGATTTCAACATCTTTACAACATTCTTATAGAATCCATAGTTACAAGAAAAAATCAAAATTTTTAACCGAGCTCTTTTCTAGATAAACAGTCTCATTATGTACATTTCACAAATTAGAAGAGTACAGTGTAATGGAACTGAGCCATCAAGAAGCCCCAAACCCCGAACACGAACACACATAGAGTCCCAGGTTCAAATAATGGAAGGTTTATTAACCAAAAACCTCCAAAAGTAACACAAGCACAGGTTTTCTTTCCAGTTCCTCTCTCTCCACAATACTCTGTCCTCTCACCAAAACACTACCCTCTTCCAGTCAAGTGTTGCTCCACTTCCTCCCAGTTCCGACTTGCTTGGATAAAGGAGTGCAGTCCCTTTTATTAAGGACCCGGGAGTACTTCCGGTGCCAGGGCTACTGGCCAATGGAAGTATTTCTGGGTCATACAGAAGTCCCATTTATTAGGGAGCACATCTCCCTGTAGCACCCCCTTGCGGTACCCAAGGACCCCACGAGGGCTGTGTTTCCTACACGTCCCAGCATGCTCTACTGGTTCTGTACTGGGCACCAATATTCAGGGCTGCTGCCCAGATAGCATCCTGGGGGTATAAAGAGTCCCTGGTGACATCTTCCGATAGGCTATCTGTCCATCCACTCCAGCCATAACTTCCAGGTATGGCTCCTTCCTCTCACCTGGTCGGGATGCCCATCTGCCTGTTTGGAGCCTCCCATCCAGGTAAGGAACCACCCCTTTTTCTAGTCAGGATGCCCATCCAACCCTTGTGGTATTTACAACAGACAAAAGTCAAAGATGCCAGTGAAATTTCCAAAAGGTTTCAGAATAGCGTCATCAATGGTGCAGCTTCAAGATTCCAAGTAATAATTTCACAAATCTGCCAATATAAGAGACAGAAAATGAATAGAGAATTGGAAAAACCAACTAACCATCAGCAATTACTACAATTATAAAAACAATGTGTACAGCAGATGGTTCTGCAAACATTCACACTACTATTAACAATGTTCTCTAATAGAAATATGCGACTCTTCAGTTCCACCAGGGGGGGTAAACACTAACATTATTCAAAGTTATTGTCTGTTTTTACCTGCATTTTTATTACTCTTTAATTTAATATTGTTTTTTGTATCAGTATGCTGCTGCTGGATTATGTGAATGTCCCCTTGGGGATTAATAAAGTATCTATCTATCTATCTATCTATCTATCTATCTATCTATCTATCTATCTATCTATCTATCTATCTATCTATCTATCTATCT